>JBAGKO010000001.1:19148919-19159446 GCA_037177275.1 Acacia concinna | reverse complement strand
TTTTTGGTAATATACATATTAGGTCTCGGTTATATGATAATAATTGGCCACGTTGGTTTGCTATTGTATGTCGGCATATTTGGCTTGCTAGAAATGAGAGGATTTTTAATGGAAAAATGATGAATGTATCGGAGGTTTTGGCTAAATCAAGAGCATGCTTATCATTGGGACATCATAACAATATTCAATGACCTAGTAAGAAGTTAGGTCAGAATGTTTGGTCTCCACCGATGCAGGGGGTCTTTAAGTTCAATGTGGATGGCTCCTTGCTATGCGTGAGTGGTGGGCTTTTGAGATCTCACTTAGGTGAGTTTATTAGAGGTTTCCAATTTAAGATGAATAACGGTTCCTGTGTTTTGGCGAAAGCTTGGGCTGTGTTGTGGGCTCTTAAATTGGCATGGGAATGGGGTTACAGGAATATTGTGGTAGAGAGCGATAGCTCTGAAGTGGTTGATGCAGTGAATTCAATTGTGCCTAATGATCATCCATATTATGGAGTATTGTTCGAAGCTCAGTATCTTATATGTCGTTATTGGTCTGCATTGGTTATTGTTTGTGATCGAGAGGTTAACAGTGCTACTGATGTCATTGCTGCTAAAGCTAGGAATATTCTAGTGGATTTTCAGGTGGTCATAACTCCATCTGTGCAAGCTCAGGAGATTATTCATCGTGAGCTTGTGATGGACACTATTATATATAGTGGTTGATTAGTTAGTGTAGTTTCTTTTTCTTTAAAAAAAAAGAAAAAGATTAAAAAATACATGTGATATTAATTAATTCAATTACCTTTCTTAATTTAATTAAATTAGATAAACATACCTTATATTAGAGTTCAAAAGAGTATATGTTATAAATATTGTAGTGTGTGGATGTTCATAGCCTCTTAGGATTCTATCATATGTTTAAAGGCTATAACCTCCAATCGTTTTATGTTATGGATAAATTCTTCTATTTAAGACATCTTAACTCTATCATTATACGGATGAATTCCCATATTGATGACATCGTAATTCTTAGAAGGATTTGAGTCCCATATGAATCAAGGTACTAAAAATCAAATTGGTCATTGAATCGGTTAAGGCACTGGGTCAAATGTTAGTGGGTCATATCGCTAACTAACTCAAGGTTAAACCGATGAAAAAGTCAAAATTTGAGGGTTTTTAGTATGATATTCTAAAGGAATTTTTTTTTCTTTTTTTTTTTAAAAAGGTGAACCAGTTTACTACAAGATTGGTCTGTGAACCTTAAGTCAGACCAAGTCAACCGGGTCAGTTCACCCTCTAAAATGCACTAAAGCAAACCGGGCATGTGGACCAATTAACTGGTTTTGGATCCAAACCGGCCGATCCGATCCATTTTTAATTCAATGATATAAATAAGAATTCTCCTCCTCTCTTTGTCACTACAATTCTGTCATGCTTTCTTCATCCTCTTATCTCATCTCTTCATTTTCCATATTTTTGTAACATTATACACACAATTATCCTTTATTTATTTTGATAACAACTCATTTCAATTTCCATTAATCTGATCAAGAATATTTCAAAATCTATAATTCTCTTTCCTTTTGAATGAGTTATATATATAGAGATGCCAAATTATAATTAGGAAATTATCTACAAACTTGTACCTCTTGCTCATTTCCAAAATATATGAGTGGTTAATTGTATTAATTTCTTATACAAACAAAATGGAAAGACTCCGGTTCAAAAGCGAGACGAAACAAAATTGGCAAGCCAATATCATAAGTGAAAATTAAAATCATGATTTTAAATCCATATCATTGTTAATGGGATTTTTCTTACCAAACTCTAAATTGAAATTAATCATATTCATTTTACTTCTTAACATATATACTCTTTCCTTTGATCTTATTGTATTTTATTAACCTCTTGGCGGAGATTGATTTAAATTAGGACGGTAGAGGTCAACAAGAGTTTAATCCTTAGAATGTTACTAAGTTCTTTTATAGTTTGTCTTTTTTAAGTAAAATCTTTGTTTGAACGATCCTCTTATCTAATACTATTACTAATCTAAATTTAAACAAATACCATATTATTTTTAATGATATTGCTCATTTTAGGTATCACACAATCCTTTGAGAAATCTCTAATAATTTAAATACTCATTTCCCACCAGAACAAAGAAAGGAATGTAATACTCCTTTACTAAGAAAAAATATAATAAGAATATTCGATACATTTACAACAGAAAGAGATATCAAAACATCATATAGGTTTTTGAATTTAATTAAGTCCAAATATAAACACTTGTATAATTTGTGTTCGTTTAAAAGTTAAATTATACCAATTGAAAAAACTCAATGAAATTAGAGTTCGATGAAATTATTTTCGCCATTTTTAAAATAAAAATTACTTAATTTTAAAATATTAAAGTAATTTCAATTAATTATAGAGTGCTTCCACATAAATTTAAATTATCAACTCAACATGCCATCTTAATTTTTTGCATCAAATTATTTTCCCATTAGAAGAACTTGCCTGAGATTTCTTGATTTTTACTTCCATACGATTATATCTTTGGAAAAAATAATTAGATTACCAGCGAAAAATAGATTAGAAATAGAACCTACTTTTACATATAACAAATACACAATGAGCTTACAGATTTGATTTCTATGCCTGACTTTGCGAGAGGGTTCAAATCATTATCAGCTGCGTCTAGTAAGTTAATTAATATTGTTATCAAGTTATATATGATTAAACATATTTCAAAATCAAAATTTGTAAATACAAATTTGATATATTTTCTTTTTTGCTACAGTTTACTCTGTTTTCAATCAAATCAAATTACAAGAAAACTTCCTCAATCCTCACCATAAATAAAGGTTTGTACTCTATATTTAAAACAAGCTAATTTCAGCATTAATGTTCATTACCTTGAGATGATTATCATCAAAACAGAAATCTTAAAATAAACAAGTAAAATAAAGACTCATTTAACATCCCCAAAATAAAAGCCCTCTTGTAAGGAGAAAGAAACTCAATTGTAATCCATCATCATAATTACCAAGATTTTTATTACTACTTAAAATTTAACATTCAATACTAGAGTCAAACGATATTCTAATCTGCATGATTCAAAATCTACCCTATAAATACGTAATAGCCCACAAACATTTTCTCCTGCCTCAATCACTCTCTCTCTCTCTCTCTCTTCTTCAACAAGTCACTACTTTTTGCCCTAATTCTTTCCTTGGTCTTCCATGGATGCCATGAAAAAAATGAAGAAAACCACAACCACTGGTCGCAAGAAGATTGAGATAAAGGAGATAGACAAGGATTCTAACAAGCAAGTCACCTTCTCAAAACGGCGCAAGGGGCTGTTCAAGAAAGCCAGCGAGCTCTGCGTTTTGTGCGATGCTCAGATCGCCATCATCGTGTTCTCACCGGCTGACAAAGCCTTTTGCTTCGGCCAACCTAACGTAGAAGCCGTCCTCCGCCGCTATGTAACAACTGAAGATCGTCGCGAAGAACTAGTTAGGGCGGCTCCCACAGCGACCAGCGAGAATGGTTCTTTGGTGTCTTACGAAGAACTTAACAGACAACATGAGGAAGCAGTTAGGAAATTGGAAATGGAGAAGCAACAATTGGAGGAGATAAAAAATGTGGTCACAGCAAACTGGTGGGACGATTCGATTGATGAGATGGATTTGGAACAGTTAGAGCAATATGTGTTAGCTATGCATGAGTTAAGAAGGAAGGTGGCTGATAGGGCTGATAGGCTCAAAATGGCACCTACACAGCAGTCTGTGGCTTCGTTTTATGGAGAAAGTTCATTGGGTAGTCTTCTTCATGGGGCCGGCAACTCTGGCGATGGCTATGCTAACCAATTTGGCGGCGGCCTTGCTGCTTATCATGGCAAGTTTAAATTTTGATGTGAAAAGTTCATACAATAAAATTATAAATAAGAGATAGGTGTTGAGATCGTCTCGATCTCTTCACTCATCCATTGGTTTTTTTTTTTATTTTGGTTGCATGCCTTTTCCTTTGCCCTAATGAATGTTTTTAATGCATTTTTAGTTCATGCATAAGTTTATTATAATGTTATCTTTATATATTCCCAGTTGTTTGGAATCTCTGAAGTTGGTGGTTGTAATTTCTCAGATCAAACAAGACTAATAGTCTTTATATATGTTATTACAACCAGACCAAATTAACCAATTCAAGGTGAAGGCTATTCCAAAAATCCCCACAGAATTTGTTATTCTTTTAAAAGAAAAAAGTCCAACTTTTTTCCCTCATCGGTTGATCCTACATATGTATTATTTCTTTAAATAATTATTAGTAGATTTGTAGGAATATATAATACTGCGGGGAAAAAAGTAGATTTAACTTGTAGGTATACTATAAAATATTTATTTTTAACATGACACTCACAAATTTAAATAAGGGAGGGCTGTCAATTATGTGTGTGCAGTTATTCATGTTTAATAAACTACTATTCATTATTCTCCCAAGGAATTAGCCTTCAGTAGGTTTAATCTTAATAAATATGGCAGGCAAAAAAAATCTTAATAAATATGATGTCGATATCAATGGCATGTCTTGAATGTGCCACATTTATGTTGGCAAAAAACAAGAAGAAGAAGAAGAATAAGCAGAAGAAGAAGAAGAATGTGATAGAACTATTGTTATCAATGTATACAATAAAAATAAAAAGGGGTTCAAACAAAAGGTGGATATATCAGGTTTGGCCTTAATTCATCGTTATGGCAAAAAATTAAAATAGAATAAAATAATATCATCGTCAGTGGTTTACCTTGTCCCATATTTAAAAAAAAAAAAAAAGTAATTATGAAACATGTTAATTCTTAATTATTTTAAAATAATATTTCAACATTAACATATAGAAAATCATACATGTCAATTTAATTTGGTTTGCAATAATTAAACTTATCATCAGCCTTCTCAAAATTAGCCTCCCCTCATTTAATATTTAAACCATTTATTAGGATATTAACACGTTTTTTAGACATATTCCATTTTAATTGGTTACTGCGCAAGAGAACTCAATCTCATCACTGTGTTTATTTTTATTTGTTACCTTTAATGTTGTCATTCTCCTCCTCTCTTTGTCTCTACAATTCTCTCATGCTTTCTTCATCCTCTTATCTCATCTCTTCATTTTCCATATTTTCGTAACATTATACACACAATTATCCTTTATTTATTTTGATGACAACTCATTTCAATTTCCATTAATCTAATCAAGAATATTTCAAAATCTATAATTCTCTTTCCTTTTGAATGAGTTATATATATAGAGATGCCAAATTATAATTAGGAAATTATCTACAAACTTGTACCTCTTGCTCATTTCCAAAATATATGAGTGGTTAATTGTATTAATTTCTTATACAAACAAAATGGAAAGACTCCGGTTCAAAAGCGAGACGAAACAAAATTGGCAAGCCAATATCATAAGTGAAAATTAAAATCATGATTTTAAATCCATATCATTGTTAATGGGATTTTTCTTACCAAACTCTAAATTGAAATTAATCATATTCATTTTACTTCTTAACATATATACTCTTTCCTTTGATCTTATTGTATTTTATTAACCTCTTGGCGGAGATTGATTTAAATTAGGACGGTAGAGGTCAACAAGAGTTTAATCCTTAGAATGTTACTAAGTTCTTTTATAGTTTGTCTTTTTTAAGTAAAATCTTTGTTTGAACGATCCTCTTATCTAATACTATTACTAATCTAAATTTAAACAAATACCATATTATTTTTAATGATATTGCTCATTTTAGGTATCACACAATCCTTTGAGAAATCTCTAATAATTTAAATACTCATTTCCCACCAGAACAAAGAAAGGAATGTAATACTCCTTTACTAAGAAAAAATATAATAAGAATATTCGATACATTTACAACAGAAAGAGATATCAAAACATCATATAGGTTTTTGAATTTAATTAAGTCCAAATATAAACACTTGTATAATTTGTGTTCGTTTAAAAGTTAAATTATACCAATTGAAAAAACTCAATGAAATTAGAGTTCGATGAAATTATTTTCGCCATTTTTAAAATAAAAATTACTTAATTTTAAAATATTAAAGTAATTTCAATTAATTATAGAGTGCTTCCACATAAATTTAAATTATCAACTCAACATGCCATCTTAATTTTTTGCATCAAATTATTTTCCCATTAGAAGAACTTGCCTGAGATTTCTTGATTTTTACTTCCATACGATTATATCTTTGGAAAAAATAATTAGATTACCAGCGAAAAATAGATTAGAAATAGAACCTACTTTTACATATAACAAATACACAATGAGCTTACAGATTTGATTTCTATGCCTGACTTTGCGAGAGGGTTCAAATCATTATCAGCTGCGTCTAGTAAGTTAATTAATATTGTTATCAAGTTATATATGATTAAACATATTTCAAAATCAAAATTTGTAAATACAAATTTGATATATTTTCTTTTTTGCTACAGTTTACTCTGTTTTCAATCAAATCAAATTACAAGAAAACTTCCTCAATCCTCACCATAAATAAAGGTTTGTACTCTATATTTAAAACAAGCTAATTTCAGCATTAATGTTCATTACCTTGAGATGATTATCATCAAAACAGAAATCTTAAAATAAACAAGTAAAATAAAGACTCATTTAACATCCCCAAAATAAAAGCCCTCTTGTAAGGAGAAAGAAACTCAATTGTAATCCATCATCATAATTACCAAGATTTTTATTACTACTTATATTTTAATATTTAATGCTAGAGTCAAATGATATTCTAATCTACATGACTTAGAATCTACCTTATAGATACGTAATAAGCCACAGACATTTTCTTCTACCTCAATCACTCTCACTCTCTTCCTCAACAAGTCGCTACTTTTTGCCTAATTCTTTTCTTGGGCTGCCATGGATCCCATGAAACAAATGAAGAAAACCGATGTTCTCAAAAGATTGAGATAAAGGAGATAGACAAGGATTCTAACAAACAAGTCACCTTCTCAAAACGGCATGCTAGACTGTTCAAGAAAGCCAGCGAGCTCTGCGTTTTATGCAATGCTCAAATCTCCATCATCGTGTTCTCACTGACTGACAAAGCCTTTTGCTTTGGCCAACCCAACATGGAAGCCGTCCTCTACTGCTACCTAACAACTAAAGATTATCGTGAAGAACCAGTCAGGGCGTCTCTCGCGGTGGCCGGTGAGATTAGTTCTTCAGTGTCTTACGAAGAACTTAACAGACAACACGAGGAAGCAATTAGGACATTGCACAGAACGCAGAGTTCGTTGGGTTTTGGACAAAGAAGACTGGGGGGACGAACCGATTGATGAGATATATTTGGATCAATTAGAGAAATATGTGTTAGCCATGCATGAGTTAAGAATAAGGGTGGCTGATAAGGTTGATAGACTCAAAATGGCACATACACAGTAGTCTATAGCTTTATTTTATGGAGAAATTTCATTAGGTGGTATTTTTCATGGGGTTGGCAGGTTTGGCGGCAATTATGCTAACTAATTTGGTGGCGGCCTTGTTACCTATGATGACATGTTTGAATTTTGATGTGAAAAATACATACAATAAGATTTTAAATAAGAGATAGGTGTTCAGATCGTCTTTATCTCTTTGCTCATCCATTGGTTTTTTTTCTGTATGTTTTTGTCTTTGCCCTAATGAATGTTTTTAATGCATTTTTAGTTCATGCATGAATTTATTATAATGTTATATATATATATATATATATATATATTCCCAGTTGTTTCGATTCTCCGGAGTTGGTAGTTGTGATTTCTCATATCAAACAAGACTAATGATCTTTATATATGTTATTACAAACCATACCAAATTAACCAGTTCAAAGTGAAGGTTATTCCAGAAATCCCCACAGAATTTGTTATTTTTTTAAAGAAAAAATCCACTTTTTCCCTCATTGGTTGATCCTACATATGTAGTATTTCTTTACATAATTATTAATATATTTTACAAAATACTAATTATTGTAGATTTGTAGGAATTTAATACTTCTGGCAAAAAAAGGTAGGTTTATTTGTAGGAATACTATAAAATATTTATATTTAACATTATATCACAAATTTGAATGAGGGTGGGTTGCCAATTATGTGTGTGCAGTTATTAATTTTAAATAAACTACTATTCACTATTCTCCCAAGAAATTAGCCTTTAGTAGGTTTAATCTTAATAAATATGACAAACAAAAAAATCTTAATAAATATGATGTTGATATTAATTTGTTGTCTTGAATGTGATAAATTTATGTTGGCAAAAAAAAAAGAATGTGATAGAATTATTGATATCAATGTATACAATAAAAATAAAAAGTGGTTCAAACGAAAAGTGAATACAGCAAGTTTGACCTTTTACACAATTCACCGTCATGGCAAAAAAAAATCATCATCAGTGGTTTACCTTATCCAATATAAAAAAATTAATTATGAAATATGTTAATTATTAATTATTTTTAAATAATATTTCAACATTAACATATAGAAAATCATATATGTCAATTTAATTAGATTTGCAATTATTAAACTTCTAATCAGCCTTCTCAAAATTGGCCAAAAAATTAGCCTCCACTCATTTAATATTTAAACATTTTATTAGGATATTAACGCGTTTTTTTTACATATCCCATTTTAATTGGCTACTACACAAGAGAACTCAATGGCGTCACCGTTTTATTTTATTTTTTACCTTTAATGCTGTCATTGTTCTCCGCGTCAACTTTAATATAAGCGGAAGACGGATTAACACAAACTTGTCATCTATTTGTCTCGCTTAGCTTACAAATACATAAATAAACAATTTTTAGTGATGTAAACATATAGAAATATGGGATAATAGATATTATTTCTTCTGGTCCACAATATAGGTAATTTTTATAATGATTACTTATTCACAATATATATTAATTTTTTAGATATTACAATATATGTTACTTTTAAAACACATAATGCTTATTTATCAATTTTATTTCATAATCAATGCTTAAATATAACACATATTTTTTGTTCTCTTTCAAAACCTCATCTATTTCAAAAATATTTATATGGTGTATGATTTTATTGTGGACCAAAACGAGGGCTGCTTTATTGTTATTACATGCATAAAGTTTGAAATAAAAATATACTCTTTATATGAGGCATGAACCATATGAAATTTAACAATTTTATAAGGGTGGCTGATAAGGTTGATAGGCTCAAACTTTATTCATTCACTTCTTTAAGAAATTTAACAATTTTATAACTATTTTACCTAATAATAAATCTTTAAATTTGCCCCTATAACCTATTAAATATGCACGGTAACATCCCGAAAATTCTTAGGCCTAGCTAAGGCAGTTAGGGTAGGCCAAGGGTCGTGCTTTGATATTGTCTGAGCCTAGGAGGGGTATTTGAGATGAATTAAGGGCCTTAGTCTGTATAGGAGAGAGAAATTTCACAACAATTGAAATGAAATCTGAGGAAGGACCTTTCTGTAAAAAGAAATATAATTCAGCAAAGTTTGCAGCTGAATTTCAGTTAGGTCTGGTTGCCCCAAAAATTCCCTTAAAATTCTAAAAAATAGAAGAGAGTAACTAGAATAGTGTGTGAGCCTTAGAATGAGGTTTTGAGGTTATAAAAATGTTCAATAAATTTTTGAATATTCTTAATTATTTTTAGTCAGACAAGGTTTTTGGTTGAAAATTGATTTTTCTTGAGATGGGGATCTCAATTTCTAGAATGGGATTGGGGAAAATTAATATAATATGTAAGGAAATTTATAAAATTATCTCGAGCCCAAAAGGAGGTTTGGATATAGCAGCAAAAATTGCTAGAATCGACTAATACCGAATAATGCGTTTTCAATCAAAAATTTATTCTGGGAGTTCTAGATGTCGCAAATAAAATTTTAAAATTTTAATGGTAACCTAATGGTATATTTAGAGAGCCCTGGGAAAATTTTGGGCATTTTTGGATGAGTATAACATTTCTAAAATTTCCCCAGTAATTTTAGTCGATAATGAAGAGACTATTAGATGAAAGTAAGCCAGATGAAGTCTCTGGGGCCCATAGTGTATGGTGCCAGCCTTGCTTACTTTAGCGAGGATATGAAAGTTTCTGGAATAGTCCAAAATGTGTTAGAAAGTTTCAAGCTCCAGTGTGAACGGGGCTAGTTGAAAAAGTTGAGTTTTTGTTTTACACTCTAGCCAACACATGCCCTTAATTGGAGCTTATAAATAGAGAGCAGCCCCACCACCATTTTGGCCGTGCACTTTGGTTTCTCAAGAGAAGCTCTAGCAATTTTAAAACCCGGCTATTCCACTTGGAATTTCAGGACGATTCAAGCTACACTAGTTAGAGGTATGTTCTAACATCTTTTCTCTTTCATTTCTCCCCTATTTCTCCATGGTTTAGAGGAACTCCCAAGATTGGGGAGGTTCTATCCAATTCATCCTAGCATGAGGGAGGGAGTTTTGAAATTTTTTTATGGTTTAAATGAGTGAAAAAGGCTAGAATAAG
>JBAGKO010000001.1:19129126-19141618 GCA_037177275.1 Acacia concinna | reverse complement strand
CAGCAATAAAAAGGCCAAAGTTTTATTCAATTTAATCCAATTCAATGATAGGATTTTGGGTGTGTTTAAATGTACTATTATTTTGACGGTAAAAAAATTTTACTATTATTTTGTTTACTTTCGTTACATCATTAATTTTGAAAAAGGAACTTAATGATGAGAAATGTAAGCAATGAAATGCTTGCATAAAAATGAACCTTAATTTATTTTCTATTCTTTTTGAAAGAAAAACTAAAAAAAATTAGAATAACATGTGTCAGTTCATGCACGTTGGTATTGGAGTGCATTCAAAAGTACTCATAGTAAACTAATGAATGTGAAGAAGAGAGAGTGTATGAGAAGGTTCATGTCTCACAGTTTGACTAAGTCAACCAATCTGTCATTAAATGCCTTGTTGGATACTGAAGCAAAGCACATGGTGGTAGCACCGTAGCAGAGTGCTTTTAATGTTTAATGTTTCTTCAGTTGCTTTTTACTGATTAACTGCGATACTGTTAGTGCCTTGTCCTATGCCAGATAGTCCCATACTTGGATTCCTAAATTGTCCGTGCAACTAAAGCAAACTGGATTCCTAAATTGGTAAAAAAGGCAGGGCATCAAGGTTGAGGATATGGTCGCAGGTATTCCCAGTTCCATGCGTATTCTATTGAGCAAATAGCTAACATGTTTTTCATCACATGTTAATCATTCTAAGTTCTGGGACCATGTTAGAGTATGTCTGATTTTGATTTTACGTTGGATACTACCAACATCAACAAGCCTTATCAGACTAAATGGTCCCCATTCAATTGCTTCATAAATCATTCGAGACTACTAAATCATCACATATAAATCGAACAATATGTGGCGAAATAAACAATGATGTGGGCACCATATCGTATTATAGTGTAAACTTTAAAATGATGGGTTACATCAAGTTCACTTCTCTTTTTCTTTTTTCTTTCTTTCCCTTTTTTTTTTTTTGCCAACACATAAAACTCACTGACACAAACTGGAACTAGCTTGTGGGCAAAATACTGTTACTAATACATCATTCATATATCCCCCTTTGATCTCTTCCTATGGTGAAAAAAACTCCATACAAACTAGGTCATGAGACAGAGTCAAGGCAAACAAGTTCAAAACGTTCGTGAAGCAAATGAAAGAAAGAAAGAAAAGAAGTTGGACACGCACTAGTCAAGAGAAGTTGTCTCCCTCGTAGCCTAAATGAGGGATCATGGAGCAAACACTGAAGAAGGCATTTATAATAGGAAAGTAAAATTTTATCGATGATGGAAAGACGAAATTAAGTATACAGATTCAAACATTCATACTGTAACCCACTAATCTACATTTGTACCTTTGGTAGCTTCACGTAGCACATCTTGGGTCAAGCAAAAGGTCCTAAAAGCTAAGACAGTTTGACATACAGAAAACAAAATTCACTGAGAAAAGCTTTCTCATGAACCCACTGACCAATGGACATCTTTCTAATAAATGCTATTCTGCCGCAGCTTCATCAAGAATATTTGCTTCATTTCTAATATCTGGTAACGAATGTTCATCAAAAATATTTGTCTCATCATCTCTTATATCTGGCAATGTATCCAGGTCCGTTCGAGCTTCTGTCTCATCCTTGTGGACATTCGAATCAGAAGCATCAATGGCATCTTGTTCAACTATATCTGAAGCCCCACCATTTGTGGAGGATGAATCTGAGGTTCTATTAGTTGAATCCGATTGGGTATCATCTACCGACTTTTCATCCTTCTCGGCATCATTGTTCTCCTTAGCATCTGAACTATTCTGAGTTACATTTGCAGCAGCCATTTCAGAGTGAACCTTTGACACCTCATCCACAGAGGCATCAGCATTTTCCTTTGCATAAGAATTTATAGAGTTGTTCTGAGTCTCATTTGATGCAACATGATTTATCGTCTCATTTGATTGGCCAGTTCCAGAATCAGAAGATTCTCCAGCATTTCCAGTACTCATGGAGACCATGGAATTAGTAATTGGCAGGTTTTCTTCCCTGTTTGCATGACTCTTCTCTAATTCCTGTGTTTCCCCATTTTTGACACCGTCATTGGCAATCATATCCACTGTTGTATTTTGAGAAATTTCAGATTCAGATAATATCACCGTTTTATTCTGTTCAGAAGAAACTAGCATGTTGATACCGTCTCCAGTTGAGTTGTTGTTAGCCTCAGTGATCACAACAGAGTGGTTACTGCTTACTTCTAGATGACCATCCAGGTTTGCCGTTGCAGTGGAATTTACATTTGAGTTATTGATTGAGATGGACAAATCGGTGTTTCCACTTTCTTTACCAGTGGTATTTGACACATTCCCACTCTTCAATTCATCTGCCGTAACCTTCTCTGAATCATTTTGTTTTGTACCACTTTCCTCTGTATGATTAGGCTTATTCTCCTGTGTCAGAATATTCATCTCTGAGTTTTCATCCGAGTTTTCTGCACTTGAAATCACAGATTCAGTGTTAGTAGTCTGGGCATCATGAGCTACAGCACTGGAAGCATCATCTGCCATATATTGTTCCTCTCTTGCCTCATGTGTGCTTTTGTTTTCAACAGAACTGTCCTTTTCCTCTTCCTCACCATTTTCAATCTCCTTCTCATCACTCTCATCTCTCTCTCTCGCTCTATCCTCATCCATTAACTCTTCATGGTCAATATCCATTTCTGATTTTTCTTGATCATTTTCTTCTATCTCCTCATCCCCTGCTACTCTTCCATCATCCTCTGATTCTTCACTCTTGGTTTCTTCTTCTTGTTCTTCTGCTCCATGCTTGCTTTCTTCTTCTTCTTCTTCTTCGTCTCGTTCTCTAGATTCATGCTTGTCCAGAGTTTCTCCTGTTTCATGCTTGCTCCCTTCTTCCTGTTCATCATGTTCATGCACATTTCCATCATCATCCAAATTATTTTCATCTTCCTCTTTTTCCTCATTCTGTTCAGCTTGAATTATATCATCTTTATGAGGCGGAAGATCTTTCCTGCCAAATTTTCGAGTCTGATCAGCATTCTGCATTCTGACTGACTCCTTTGCATCATTTTCATCAAATTCCTTCTTCTTATCATGAGTGCGCTTAATCTGGTAGATCAACCAGAAACAAACACCAAGCAACAGAATAATTTGCAGAACATGCTTTAACTTGATGCCTTTGGGCCTGTGGTTTCTACTTGGTGTGCGTTTTATCATGATTATTTTCTTCTCCAAATAACAAGGACAGGCTACCTGATTTGAATGGCAAATGCGTTATTAAGAAACTGAGGAGGACATGCTCACTAGTGTAAGAATAGCACTGATACTTCCACAGAACATAAAGAATACACACAAAACAAAAACTTATCTTTCCCAGATTCTCGCATCAACATACACCTAAAAAATTAAAAATCCCAGGGCTCTTTTGATTCTGATCCATTTCTTATCCAATGTCTTTTTAAAGTTCACATACTTGACTTAAAATTCACATAATTGGCCCTCCTTGCCACAAGTCAGAACCAAGGCAACAGAAAACAGTTAAATTTCTTTTTGGATCTTAGAAATCATTTAAATTTAAACATAACAATATCATGGGCCTAGTTTAACATATATCCCAAGAGAACAAGAGCACGTTAAGGCAAATGAGAGATAAGGAACAAGCTAATAACAATTCCTTAGGTATGCAGCATTGGCAAAAAAATTCTCCACAGATGTAGGTCACAGCAACATTTATAGCAATAAATTTCTTTTCAAGCACCATTTTCAATCGGAAAATAAAATTACGATACAAAGCGATAGAAAAGTAGTAATGAGCCAAATCAAGTGAAACAATAAACTAAAATCCTCAACTTCCATGACTACTGATACTACTGGTTCATCTTACAACGCCCGTAATAGTCCCACCCTATGCGCTTTACTTCTTCCCAATTACTAAAGCAAAAATAAGATCAAGTGAAAAAAATGAAGAGTAAAAGAAGCCTATTCATTCTTTGAGGTAGAAACAATGTTATGTCATTCTTACGTTATCCTCCCTTGGGCCATTAACACCAAAATCTATGAGTTCCGTCCATAATAAACGGGGGAACCCGGTAACTATGGGGTTTCAAGAAAAAAAAGCCACACAAAATAAGGAAAAGAAAGAAAAGAAAAGGTAAAGAGGCGAGAATCAAACCCTAGAAAAACCCCCCAGGGAGCAAAATTAAAATTCTACACACAAACTTCACTACAAGATTCACAAGTACTACAAATCTCAAAGACAAAGCTTCCACAGCAGATCGTCGTAGAAGAAGAGCCAAAACCTCGTAATCTTCACAGTAAGACCCCATTTTCCATAGAGAGTAAGCTTAAACACCAGACCCATTTTCCCGGAAGAAGCAAACAGGTTAAGCGTCTACGAAAATTAGCTCAGCCAAAGAGGCGAAAACCAAGCATCGAAAACAACACCAGGCAAACCCAAGCTAGAGAAATTCCAGAAATGATTGAATCAGAACATTGAACGCAAAAGAAAGAGTTCAAAGGGGGAATTACCTGAATAAGAAGGCGAGGCGAAGAAGGAAGGAAGCAAACGAAAAACGCAGAGTGAGTGAGGAGGGGATGAAGCAAAAGTAGTGAAACTAAGGAGGATTGGATTTATTAGGTGGAAAAGTGTTGTCTCTGAAGTGAGAGGGCAAGAGACGGAAGGATTGTACAAAGGCAAAGTGCGATCCAAAACAAGGTAAATGAATTGACTTGTGAGAGATTTGGGAATATCAACCTCACCCTTGAAAAACAATAATCAAACGAAGCATTGTCCTTTTCTTCCGTGGGGAAAAAAAAATAATAAAGGGAAATAGAAAAATTCTAATTTAGTTAAGCGAAATCAAAAAATTTTAAATAAGTTATTTCGTATTTTTTGTGTAATTATAAAAATGCCTCTGTATTTTTAACAATACGAGTATCATAATTCAACACATGAGTATCTAAATTAACAATTTTAGGTACTACGTATTTACACTGTGAGTTGTTTGTGCTGATGTTATTAATTGAGATATTTTTGTTGTGAATTAAGATACTCATGTTGTTAAAAACCTAGTGGCATTTTTATAATTACACAAAAAATACAAAAAGGCTAATTTAAGATTTTTCAATTTCGTTGTATTGAATTGAGATTTTTCTATTTTCCTTATTTGTTTTTAGAATTTTCCCTTCTTCAATTGTTTCACAGTAAAATTTTTTATTTAAAATTGATTTTTTAGACATTCATATGAATAACCCTAAAATCTTTTTTCTCTCATTGGTTTAGTCCCCGTTTTGGCTTTGGTTTGATCCACTGACATTTGACCTTGTACTCTAACTAATTCAGTGACCGGTCCAAATTTTAGAACCTTAGTATAAACATCACTCCAAAACTGTTCATGTTTTCATGAAATTGGATGATTGTATTATTTTTAAAAACTTCCTTATATATGTTAAAATTAAATTAAAATGATAAAAAATTTTACTGAAAAAAAAGATAAAAAATTTCAATCCTCCAATTGTATTATTTTCTTAAAAAAATAGTTTTTTAAATAAACAAAACACATTTTGTCTTTCAGTGATGCCTATGGGAAGATGTACTTACTGTGATATGCTTCCTCCAATATTAATTATAAGAATCGGTTGACTTTTTTTAGAAAAATTAAGGAAGCAAAATAAATTATTTAATCATATCATTTGTTGTATTTTATTTTATTATATATTAATTTATATGACAAACAAAATAATTTAAAGAAAAATGATAAATTTTAATACTTTAAGTTAATATAATTATTTTTAAAATTCTTTAAAAAAATTAACTAATTTTTATAATTAAAACCTGACAACAAAAAATCTTCACTTGGATTCCTCCGTCCCCAGTACTCCGCCAATGGTTAATCAAACAGAGCACGCCAGTGTATATTATATGATATCACTTAATGTTGTGGGGGGCAAAATTGACGCAGAGTTTTTTTTTACAAATCATGACTCGTACATAAAATTAATTACTTATTTTTTTCACCAATAAAATTTCTAATGGAGATTTTTTTGGGGCACTCGTTTCTGTTTTTTAAATTCCTGTTTAATAGTTATAGATGAACTGTGAGTTTGCACTCTAATAAGAAATTTTATTTACTTCTTTATGTCTCACATAGTGTGTCTTCTTTAGCTCACAAATTCATTGCTTTTTCAAGAATCTTATAGGCAACCCTTATAGATGCTCTGTCTTAATCGATTTTCCACCTTCTCTAACGGGATTTATTTGGAATGAGGAGCTCATCTATAATTTTATTTTTAAGCAAGTTAATTTGCTTTATAATCTTTAATTTTAGTTTTTTTTTTATAAACTCTCTACACCTTTTGAGGCTAACATATAACTGTCTGATGTCATTTTTTATTAATATGTATTTGAGCTAATTTTTTTTTTTAAGAAATGAATTTTATGGTGCACAAATAAGGTGACGTGGAACAGTAGTTGAAAGTTAGACCTAACAAATTGAGCTTGCCCACACATATTTTGTTTTAATTGAATTTTGTATTAGTGTTGGGTTTATTTTATAGGGAAAAAAACAAGAAAAATATCTCAGTTTCTGATAAAGTAAGCATTTGCATTAAATTGAATTCCTACTTCCCGTGTTTTTTGCTGTGAATCTCCCAACCCAAGTCACCAAGGCTTGTGCTTGTCCCTTTTATTGTCGCTTTCATCACAGCTTTTAATCCAAAATTGATTTTGCAAATTGCCTTCTACTCCCTTTTTTTTTATTAAAAAAAAGGCTTCATTAATTAATGGAGTAGTTAGCAACTTAGCCCCATATTCGTCATCAATATAATTAATACTCAACCTTTGGTGATATTTTATGTGAATGATTTTTCTTGTGAACGCAAACAGATATGTTCCTTTAATCCTATATATAAAGTAGAGAGAATGGATTTTTCTTTATTTATAAGGCATTTCATTAAAATTTTGATGTGAGTGTATAATTTAACCTTTCATTTATTAATGTGTTGATTTTAATTTCATTTGGTATTATATATATTAAATAGGGGTAGAATTAAAAATTATTGAATTTTATAATAGAGCTAATGAGACTTAAGGTTTTCTTTGATCTACGTAAAAATATTAGAAATGTCTTATATATAATACCAGAGGAGTACACACAACTATAACGCTGTAATTAATAAATATACTCCTATGCTGATCATACTTAGAATGCACTTAATAACATTTAATTAATATGTCCATGCTAATTAATAGCAATATTTTTATAGGGTTATACAACAACATGCCACTTCATTATTAACGCAATAAATTGTGTATGATGACTAATTAACCACCATACTTACGTTTTTTAAATTCTGCTAATTGCTATTACGTTTCTTAGAAATTTAAAATATATACATATATTTTCTTTGTATCCTTTTCTCTCTAATAAGTATTTTGACTTTCTGACCCATAAAAAATGTAATTTTATTTCGCTTTGTACAAATCTTGTGCCCTCAAGATTCCTTATAGCCTGTACATTAATAACTTCCTCCCAGGCTAAGAAAAGGCAATGCTAAATTTGAAGTAAGGAGATAAATATAGATACCTAACTTATTTCCAGGCCTAAAGAAAAGGTGGGAGCGAGAAAGAATAAATCTTCTGAAGCCATCAGAAATTATTATGGAAGCTTTATACACCAGGGTTTTCAAACCTCAAAACAAATATATGTAGCCAGCTTTTCGCTTTTCTGACCTTTCTGCTTAGACCAGGAGACAAAAAAGCTCTAGTTTAAAAAGTCTAAGTGTGTGCCCTAATCTTGGCATATTTACACATAAACACAATATCCTTGGTTCACTAGTTACACTTAAAAGCAAGCTAATGTTTTATTAGTCACCGGCCAAGTGACATGTATTTGGTTCTAATTAATCATAGTTCCATTAAGATTCTCAGAGGCAAACACCTTTGCTTGCTTTCAAAGATATTCTTTATAAACCCAAAATGAGAGGAAAAAGTTTCATTCAATAGGCTACATGTGTGTGTGAGTCTATATATAGCTAGGTAGCCTCCTAAGTTATCAGTTATAATTACAAATCATATCTGTATTTATTTCTATGAGAGAGGAAGCCATGACCCACAATATTATTCTGAGACTCATCCTCCTCAATATTGGGCTAGTTTTCTTAGGCTTGTTTCAAGTCTCAGTTGCATCTGTTGTTTCAACAGGCGACTTCAATAAGGACTTCCTCGTAGTATGGTCTTCTTCTAATGTCAATAATTCTGCAGATGGACGATCCAGAAGCTTGAAGCTTGATCAACAATCTGGTATTTATATTCTCTCTCTCTCTCTATATATATATATGTATGTATGTATATATGCATGGTTCATCAGCAGGAGTACGTAGTATCTTAGTTATATTGTCATACTTGCGTTTGATTATTTTTGTCTTGCAGGGGCTGGTATTGCTTCGAATCAGATATTTTTGTTTGGGCAAGTGGACATGCAAATTAAGTTAGTTCCTGGTTATTCTGCAGGAACAGTGTTAGCCTATTACGTAAGCAAATTCTTCACTAACTTCCACTTGTCTCTCAGTTTACAAGCGTTTTTTAAATCTTTGAGGAATAGTTATAGAGGAAACCAATAATCAGTTTGGCATTGTTATATGTTGTAGTTGACCTCAGATCAACCAAACCGTGATGAGATAGATTTTGAGTTTCTGGGTAACGTGACTGGGCAGCCATATATAGTTCAAACCAATATATATGCAGATGGGTTTGATAACAGAGAGGAGAGGATTTATCTGTGGTTCGATCCCACCAAAGACTTTCACACTTATTCTATACTGTGGAATCTGCACCAGATTGTGTAAGATACATCTCTTACAAAGAATGAAAATCTCTTCTTTTGCATTTATATATGTTTAGCTTCTTTCTTTATCACAGATTTGTTATAAGTCCCACATTAAGGAGCTTTATAAGAGGAATGAGATTTATTAGTTTAAGTGACTCTCCTTCCTAGTAGATTAGTCTTTTCAATTTAAAGAGTCTCTTGTCGAAGAACCTCACAATAGAAATGGGTTCAAAGTTCAAAAGGCTCTTTTAAATATCCATTGAAACTCTTTTGAATGCTCCATTCAGCATCTCCTATGTGAGACTTAGTACCCCACTCTGGCATACTCCCAATAGGCTAGTCTCAATAAAAGCATGAATGTGATGATGAACATATAAGTCTAAAGGCATCAAAGTTCAATCCCAAAAGACTAGTTTATTGGAAGGGAGAGTCCATTGCACTTATAAATCTCACTTTTCTTATAAGATTCCTCGATGTGAGACTCATGACAAGATTATTAAAATGCTTTTTATCATTTGTTAGAAACAGCTCCTTTTGGAATACTCAACAGATTTCATGATATATCCTTGCGGGGACTAATGTTAAAGAGATGAAAAGTAAGCTAATGCTAATGTTAATGTTAATTGACATTAAACTTGACGGCAGGTTCATGGTGGATAGGATTCCAATAAGAGTGTATAAGAACCACGCAGATAAGGGAGTGCCATATCCAAGATGGCAGCCAATGAGTGTGAAAGTGACACTATGGAATGGAGATAGCTGGGCAACACGAGGTGGCCATGACAAAATTGATTGGACTAAAGCTCCTTTTATAGCTTCCTTAACAAATTACAAGTTAGATGCTTGTGTTTGGAAGGACAACCCCAGGTTTTGTAGGGCATCTAGCCCTACAAATTGGTGGAACCAGAATAGTTTCAGCACTCTCAGACCTTCTCATAGAAAGTGGCTCAGATGGGTTAGGAAGTACCACATGATCTATGACTATTGCAAGGATTCTCACAGGTTCCAAAATCATCTTCCCAAAGAATGTTCACTTCCCAAGTATTGACATATATAACTTCATTTCACAACACCAGAGGAACTTCAAATTATCAGAATTATTGAAGCTTGTATTGATACTTTTAACTTAAGATTTAGCTTGAGTATCTGTGTGTGTGTAGCCTTTGTAGTGATGCATTCTAGCTATCTAGTGATGACCCTGATATGCCTGGGCCAGCTTAAAAGTTTCTTGTGGTTTGTTCAGAGGATTGTCCCTTTTCCTGGTTGTAATATAGAAAGAATATGGCGAGAGAATTTTTTATATTCAGAATTCAATATATATAATTTTATGAAACTTATTTATTATTATTTACATTTTCAAAATGAGGCTATTTAATTTGACAACATTTGAAGTGTGAGGGAGACTGTTTTTGTCGTAGACGCAAATTTTTTTTTTTTTTACTGTCATTTTTTTCCCATTAAAAAAATAAGTAGTTACATTTTTTTAAAAAATTCAATATTTTTTTTACATGATAACATTGTTGTTATGCATCTCTAAAAATTAAGGAAAATAATTAGAATATATATTTACTTATTTATTTTAAAGTCAGACAAAAGCCCATTCTCAAAAATTTAATATGTTATGGAGTAATATATTATTTCTTCTCTAGTTGGTACGAGGGATTTAGAGGGGAGGGGAGAGGAAGGTAAATTCTTATGAGTTGAATTTTAAAAAATTAAAAAAGTGGGATTAAAATTTTTTAATTATTTTTTTTATACTTTTATATATTATATTTTCTCTTTATTAAAATTTTATAACCACATTTCTTTAACTTCTTTAAATGCAGCTCATAAAACTTTTATTTCCCCTCTCCTCAATTCATACCAAACAGCTTAGTGGCCCAAGTAATTATCCAAAAACGGATTTACTCACCACATGCAAGTGCAACGAATGCTAAGCTGATTAGCTGAGGAAGGTCTATGTTTTTGGCATTGATTAGCACAACTACCACCCCCTTATGTAAAAACAAGATAATGTTAAAACTAACGTTTGTTTGATTCTTAATATAAAATATATTTGTCTAGTTTGATTAGATTAATAAAGTCTTTATTGTTAACAAATTAAGAAAGTTAATTAGATTAGTTGATATGACATGTATTTTTTAAAATACTTTATTCATCTTCTTTAATTCTCTCATTTACTTTCCTATTTACTTATTGTGTGTTTGGATGGAGAGAAAAATGGAGTGAAAAGGGGAGAAAATAAATACTAGGTTTAAAAATTTTCACAAATGGTAAAAAAACTTACTATATTTAGAAGTTTTTTCCCTTAATTTTCTTTCCCTCTAAATTTTCTCTCCATCCAAACATAGGGTTATTGTTGAGGGAGGAATTAATATGGATAAATTAGAAACAATTAATAAATATAAAAATTTTATTTTATGTGTAGGATAAGATCAACTCTTCAACTATATTTTATACTAAGGATAATAGGAAGTACTTTTGTTTTCAAAAGAATGACATTATTTATAAGGGTGCAAATAAGAGAGAAAAATTCCAACATAGAATTGATATGGCACTGTAAGGCCCCTTAAATCCCTCTAGTCTTGAATTTAAGTCCTAAAGGCTGCCACAGACGCCAAACCGGATACTTACTATAAAATGAAAAAGGTGGGGAAATCGAAGAGTAATGAGAGAACATATGAAAGATAATACATTAGGGGAAAAATGAAGAGAGAGAATATAATTAATCAGGGAAAATGGTAAAAACACTTTAAATTATTAAACAGCCAAAAATATGATCTTATAAAAAGACTAATGTAATTCAAATTTTCAGGATTTTATAAAAATAAATTGAAAGGGGTACTAGCCATTGAAAATAAAGGAGATACCCATCTCAAAAAGATGGGTAGGGTGTCCATTTCTCCGATCGATCTCTATCTTTTAGGTGTTCTCTTGTAGATATATTTTTTCTTTTACTATTAGTTTGTAGATAACAGGGATGTTTTATCATTTGGCAACTATATGGAATAGTTTTGTGTTTTTCAAGATTTTGAGGGAAAAAAATTGAACAATACCCAAAAAATGAAAGATTTTTTTGGGGTGATTTTTTATCCTATTTAAAAGACATCTCATTATATTCTCCCTATCACTCTATATGTAAGGCTATTTCAACTGAATCGTTAGATTTAAAAAACTAGTTAAAATTAGTTAAAAGTAATAAATATATAAGAAATATATATATATATATTAAAATGTCCATATTTACTAATAAGCAAGAGAGAGAATAACGAGAAATGACGAGAGATTGTAAGGTGCTACTTCCTTTCAATTTATAAATCATCTTAAAATATAAATCACTTATAAAGTAATAAATGAGATTTTAACAATTTTACTTTTATTGACTTATAAAGAGGGGGGGAGAGATGTAAGTGCAAAACGATAACACAAAAGTGAGAAAAAATATGCACCTTCATAAATTAAGGCAAATATGAAAAAAAAAATCTATTTGATGTTTTTCTTATTTTGCGAGAATAGTGTGCAAATAACTAATAAACTGAAATGAAGTGGTATGAGACAAAGTAATTTGTACACGTTACCTCCAAGCCCTTTATCTTACCAAATTAAGGCTATTGAAACCACTAGTTATGACTTTAAGTTAGAAAAACAGGAGTTGAAAATTTTCTTTTCTCTCTATACTATTCAT
>JBAGKO010000001.1:19102700-19129026 GCA_037177275.1 Acacia concinna | reverse complement strand
GATGTTTTTCTTATTTTGCGAGAATAGTGTGCAAGTGACTAATAAACTGAAATGAAGTGGTATGAGACAGAGTAATTTGTACACGTTACCTCCAAGCCCTTTATCTTACTAAATTAAGGCTATTGAAACCATTAGTTATAACTTTAAGTTGGAAAAATAGGAGTTGAAAATTTTCTTTTCTCTCTATACTATTCATCCTCCCATTCTTTTTGACTAACTTTAAAAAATCATAACTAATTTTAAAAAAATAAAAACACAATGGTTCCAAATTCTTTCGAAAGCTCTCTATGAGGGAAAAATAATTCAATCTTAGAGTTATATGACATTTGGCACGTGTAGTGTCTTAAACTTACACTGTTCATATGGTCACTTTTGCACTATTCATTTGGTCATTTTCAATTTTTTCTTGATTTTTGGCCTAATTTTGGAAGGCATAACTTTCACTATAAAATTTCAAATGACATGATCTATCACTTCGTTTGCAGTTAAAAATACCTTCTATTACCACGCAAAGGCTCATGGCTAGACTTATTCACTTGCTTAAGACATAATCATCCCAATTTCACAAATTCTTAGGCTAAGAATCATACATCACGTGACCATAAGGTGCTATGTCATGCATTTCTCAATTCCTTTCCTCTCACCACATACATACTATGGATAACATACTTTATATTAACATAATATCACAACATGTCATTACATAATGTGGCATACACCTCATACACATAAATGTCTCTGCTTGCTAATTTACATTATGGTATTTACACAATAAGCATTTAATAATTTCTATCTCACGTCTTCTCTTGGCCTTTACCTCTTGAGGAGCCTTTACTTGCATTATGGAGAATGTAAAATTTATTGGGAAATCTTAGTAACAAAGATCATACATAACCATAATAATATAATGCAATACATGTCATACTACATGCACCTTTGTGGCATTGGTGTTACCCCACGCTAGGAGCATGCACATGTTATTTATTTATTAAACTTCAACACATAGCTATGACACTATAGAAAGAGTAAAACATATAATTTCAAACATGCAAGCTCAACCACATCATGACAACTAAACACATAGTAAACAACAAAGCAAAATAAAGTTTATGTTAGATATTCTAACTACCCCTTTTTCCTGCTGACAATGCTTGGTTCTCCTGGGCTCCTAGTGCTTATGTGTAGCTCTTCTCTTATGCCTAGAATATATATCATTACAGATATATTAAACACATGCCACAATCGCAATGCTTTACTACTAAACTCTTTCTCTTTCTATCACTTGATCTTTTAGGCCAATCTTACACAATTTGGCTCATATAATTCATATGTGAACTTCATTTAACTAAACTCACATTCCTTCCCCAACTTATCCACCTTGGCTAAACACCCTCTTACTTTAGGGTGCTTGATGATTTCATTAGTTCCATATTTCAACATGTATTCTTACAACATTTTTCTAAGTAAAATAGTATTCTGAACACAATTGAACCATCAAACCAATGAAAGTCAATATCTATCACACACTTAGGAGGCTGCTTGAAACTCAATACTTTGACACAAGATAAGATTTTGATCCAATTCAATCATATACATCTTATTCTAGTCTTTTCCAATCATTTAAATTATAAAACAATTCCAACTCCTCCTATCTCATGCTTGGCTGAAACTTTGGGTAGTATTTCTACCTTTAGAAATGCTACAAAAACAATGGAGAAAGAGAGGAGAATTAAAGAGAATGCACACATAGAACTTATCTAGACCGAAGGTTAGGCCAGTGTTGCTTGAATCTCCTCTGAAAAAGACTAAGTTTCCAAACCGCCAGAGGTTCCCCAAGGTGCCTTTATTTTTCAGCCTAAGGGGGGTTGTGGTCTTATTTATAGATGAAGGGAATGACACTCTTGTAGTTATTTAAAAATTTCAAAAATTATTATTTTAATTCTTGACTTCTCTTCTCTTGACATGTGTTCACCTTTTAGAAGCATCTTGACTTCTCCTCCAAGCCACCAAGTTGGTGCCCTTTTCAGTTGGGGTCAGGGGATTCCCCTGACTCATTTTCTCCTACAATTTCCTCCGTATCGTCAAAAATGTTAGAAACGTTCTAGAAAATTATATACTGAGAGGAAAATTCTAAAAATTAGCACAAAAATCCATAAATATGCCAAAAAGTTCTCATAAAAATTTCAAATTTTTTGTCCACCTAGAACTTCCAGAATTAATTTTTCTCCAAAAATTGCCTCCTATGGGCAAAATTCTATCTTGTCAATTTTTTTTTTTGATATTTTTGAACTTCCTTATGAGTTTGAGATAATTTTAGAAATTCTCTAAAATATCATGCTAATTTTTTTCAATCCTAATTCAGAATATTGAGGTCCCTATATATCTAAAATAATTAATTTTTAGCCAAAACCCTGATCTGGCAAAAAATATTAAAATATTCTAAAAATTCACTAAAAATTCCTTGGATATCAAAACCTCATTCTGAGTCTCATGTATAGTTATGGATGATCTCTACTATTTTTTGAAATTTTATGGGAATTTTTAAAACTTTCAGACCTAACCCTAAACCAGAATTTAACTCTAATTTTATCGGATTTTTACTTTTTACGCACAAGTCCTTCTTTAGATTTCACTTCAAAAGTCAGGAAATCTCTCTCTCATATTCTAGCCCTTTACTCATCCTGAATTTCTTATATAAGGAACTAACAATATCAAGATGTTATATAATGAATGCAGTAGTATGAGATTACTTAAGTGTAAAATTGGTCAAAGTGCATTTATTATTGAGATGAACTCAAAAGAGATCTTATATAAAGAGACAAACCCATCCAATAAAAGGGGCCTCGTACATAGGGACTGAGGGACATTTTTTCACATAAATGTAAATATTTTTTGTCATTTTGCAACTATGTAATAATTAATTTTGTATTTTCCAAGATTTTAAGGGAAAAAAATTAAACTATACCAATAAAATGAAACATTTGGAGGAAAAAGTATTTTTTGTCCTGTTTAAAAAGTATCTCAATGTAAATTCACATTTTTTACTTTTTATTTAGTATTGGGTTGATTTGTTATAATGACTTATAATGGACATTAAATAGAGATAACATTGAAAAACTATTGAATTTGATGATAGAATTAAAGAAAATTAATGTGTTTTTTAATACATGTGAAACATGTTGGAATTCACTTATAAATATAACCAAGTTTAAACTCTCAGAAGTTCACATCCTTCCAATGGGATGCCAAACAAGAACTTAAAAATAAGGCTAGGGATTCCAATTAAAAAATATTTATATTGAATTTTTTATATTCATTTCGTAAAGTCTTTCAATTATATATAACAATATGTCTTATTTTTAAATTATTATCATTTAATTATAAACCCATATAAAAAATAGGACACATAGTTATTTGTAATTATAAAATTTAATATAATAAATATAAAAAACTTTATAAAAGTATAGTCTATTCCAATTTCTCATCCTAAAGATAATCTAGTCAAAGAACTATTGTCATTATTTACTGCATTAAATAAATTTGGGATAGTCATAAATGACATTAAACTCATTGGATGACATCCGTTGACTAAAGAGAAGTCATAAATAACATTAAACTCATTGGATGACATCAATGCCATTAATGAAACCCACAGACTCAAAGTAACAAGCACAACGCTGAATAGTTTTCTCTCTTTGCAATATTTTTCCTTGGAACGTGTCTCAACCATCTCCCTCTGATGAAGTAGTGTTCACTGTGACAAGGCGTGAACCAGAACTGGTGACTCCTGCTAGGCCTACCCCACATGAGTTGAAACTACTCTCTGACATACATGACCAAAATGGTCTCCGATTTCATATTCCAACATCATTCTTTAATTTTATGCTCACAATCCATCCATGGAGGGGAAGGACCCTGCTCAGATCATCAAGAAGGCACTATCTGAAACTCTAGTCTTTTACTACCCATTCGCCGGTCGGCTCAGGGAAGGTCCTGCCGGAAAACTTATGGTAGATTGTAATGAAGAAGGCGTCCTCTTCATTGAAGGTGATGCAGATGCCACTCTGCAACAATTTGGTCACCCTCTTCAACCTCCATTCCCAAATTTAGAAGAGATTTTTTATGACGTTCCTGGCTTAGATCGAATGATCAATTGTCCCCTCTTGCTTTTCCAGGTCTACTAAAAGTACCTATTTAATTTTCCATTTTGCAACATTTTCTTCCAACAGCCTTTAGCATCTTTGCACCCTCCATCTTTTTCTTCCACCATGCATATATACTTTCCAAGTTATTTTAAAAAATATTGCAGAAAAATTTCCAATTATAAAATTTATTGCTTAAAGATACTTGAGGATTTAATTTATAACTTAAGCGAATGCAGCTCATCTTTAGTTGTATGCATCATATATTTAACTATTTGCAAATGCCTTCTGTTTTGTATATAGTTCAAGATTAATTGCACATAGAATAGTTTTTGCATACAGCTCAAGATGAATTGCACATAGAATAGTTAAACCGCAAAAGATAGGTTACACCTAGTCCTTCCCATAACTTGGTAATAAATTTTGCAGAAGAGGATTTTTCCGTGAGCAAAGCTAATATTGGCTTTTGTCTTGTAGGTTACACGCCTCAAGTGTGGTGGATTCATATTAGTTGTTCGCCTAAACCATGTCATGAGTGATGCTCCTGGGTTCATGCAATTCATGAAGGCTATAGCAGAGATTGCTCAGTGTTCTTCTGTGCCTTCCATTACCCCCATTTGGTGCAGAGAGCTCCTAAATGCGAGGGAATCACCTCGTATTACCCACACTCATGTTGAGTACGATGAAGTTCGTGATGATCCAAACATCACAACAACAGATACAATGTCCCACCGCTCTTTCTTCTTTGGAGACCCGACAAGATCAAGGCCATCCACCAAATGTTTCCCAATAAAAATCAACACAATACTAGGTTTGAGGTACTCGCAGCACTCCTCTGGCATTGTCGGACCAAAGCTCTGTAACTCGATCCAGAACAGGAGATTCGTTTCATTTGTGTCTGTAATGCTCGTATGAGGTCTAACACTTCATTTGTGTCACTTGGTTATTACGGGAACGCTGTTATTTACCCAACTTTATCCACCACTTCGAAGCAGCTCTGTGAAAACTCATTAGGCTATGCCTTAGAGTTGATCGAGAAAGCGAAAGCTGAGGCGACAAGAGATTATTTACAGTCTGTATCAGATCTTATGGTGCTAAGAGGCCGCCCAAACTTCATTCTTACAAGGTCATCGTGGGTCTTGTCGGATTGAACACGGATAGGGTTTACCGATGTGGACTTTGGTTGGGGCAAGGCAGTGCATGGTGGGCCTACGACGGCTGGTTTTGGACCTTTTACCGAGATAAGCCATTTCATTGCTTGTTGTAAAGAACGCAGAAGGAGAGGATGGTATAGTAGTGCGGTTTTACTTGCCTCCGAAAGCTATGAAGATGTTCGTTGAAGAACTAGATAACGTGGTTGGCAATAATAATGCTCCTAATAGTTAAGGTTGTAGAATTATCGTCTTGATAATTGTTAGCTAGCAAAGCTCCGGCCAGTTGTGGAGTGGATAGAGAAGTGTGTAGGTTTTTCTTTGTCTGATACTTATGCTTGCTTTTAAATTTTAAAGTTGTTGTTGCTCTGGGTTATAAGAACGGTAATAAAAGTGAATTTATATTATATATATATATATATATATATTTATATATATATCCACTGCACTTTTTTTTTTGCCATCAATTTAAACCAGGGCTATTAGCCCACACCAGACCCCCCAGTTCAGCTCGAAAACTCAGTTCAGCTCGAAAATTAGTGAACCGATTGGTAAAACGGTCCAGTCAAGGCATCAACCCAATTCGCAATTTTAAAAGTTGATTTTTCTTTTTTACATGTTTTAGAATTTCATCATGAAATCTTCACTTTCTCACAATTTTTATTTTAGTTTAGCTCTAATTTGATTCTAATCTGACTCATTAACTTTAAATCGGTTGACCTAATACCCTAGCTGATTTATTGGCCGATCTAAGTTTAATAACCTTGTTTTAAATACGTCCACACAAATATTTGAATGTCGGGTTGAGCTTGAGACCGTGTCAAGCTAGTATGTCAGATAGCAGTTGAGGTATCTTGTTGGAGACTGATCCAACCCAAATCTGAAGCATCCTCTCTATAACAAATTATCTAACAAAATTGTATTGTTTTTTTTATTTTCATTTATTATATATTTAATTGATTTTTTTAAAAAAATTGAACTCGCCATTATTATAATATGGTATTCCCTTCTAATTTACAATATATAGTATTTTAACTAATTTATGGGAAATAAGAAATACTAGTTAACTCATTAAATATATATGTTCTAAATTAAAACTTTTTTTCACTTTTACTCATATTAAAAATGTGTTTGAAAATTTAATAAATGGGAAAATTGGACAAGGATATAAAACTGAAAAATAAGTATCAATTATCTTAAAAATAACTTATATTGTGAATTATATATTCTTCTAGAAGTTTCATATTTCATATATTATGGACAGGAGGAAGTAGTACTTATAACGAGATGTGCACCCTCCCCATTTTGTTAGCCATGTTTGGAGTAACCCAGTTAAAAATAACTTTATCCAAACTTTCTTTTATGAGTTGAAATTAGAATAAAAGTTAATTAAAACAGTATTGAATGCTATTTATATTTAGATAAGTTTTTATAAAGTAATTAGTTGGACAAAAACTTGGTAAGAGATATATATTGAAAAGCCAACAAAAGTTAAAGGGTTAAAGTGTAGTTTACTCCTAACGTTTTTAAGGATGAGCAATTTTAGTCATAACATTTTTTTAAGCTAAATTTTAGCCTCAACGTTATTTATTTTGAGCAATTCATATCTTCACTAACAGATATGTTAAATTGACGGTTAAATTTACTATTAAGTGAGGTGTGTTGACTAATGATAATGACATGTGATTGATGAGGTGAATTAAATAATATGTTATGACTAAATTAAGGCACCTGCTTTCGATAATTGACAGACTGGTCTTTTTTTATAAAAAAAATATGACTTAATTTCAGTCAAATGACATACTACATCATATTATTTAATCCACCTCATTAGCCACATGGCTTTATCATTAGTTAACACACCTTACTTAACAGTCAAATTAACAAATTTGTTAATGAGAAATATGAATTGCTTAAAATAAATAAAGTTGGGACTAAAATTAAACCTAAAAAAATGTTAGGACTAAAATTATTCATCCCTAAAATGTTGAAGGATAAATTACACTTTAACCCAAAGTGAAAAGTCAAAAGTTAAAGCAAAGTTGCTTTAACTTTAGCGGTTTTTTATATAAAATAAATAAATAAATTACCTTGAAAATCATGTCAAATAACATTGAATCGCTCAAGTAGCTTTTTAAATTTTGAAAAGTTTATAGCCCTCTATAGTGATGCCAATCAAGGACTTGCACATATAAGGGCTCCAATTTCCCATTCTAAAGATAATTTAGTCAAATAATGAAGGGATCCTAAGTCCTAACGTGTCCTTGAGTTAAGAAGAGAAAAAGTTTGGACTTACTACGACTAGAATCTCATTGTAGATTGATTATATCTTTGGGCTAATTTAGTTCTTTGTTTTTTTAGATAATTTGATTTAAGATGAGATAGATCTTCCCAAATATCATATGTTGAATGGAGTTAATGATGTCAATCTTCAATAGTGCAGAGCATATTGGAATGCTTGTTGAGACTAAAGTGTCATACTTTTTTTAGGAGGCATTTTCAGCATATTTTACATAGACCAAGTAAAATATTAAGCAACCTTAAACTTCATTAACTTAGTCATAAAATTTTAAAAATCTTTTTCTTAAAACTCAATTATTAAATATTTTCTTTCAATTTGAAATTAACTATAACATAAAAGAATTAAACTAACTCATTTAAAAACACATACCATGATTAAAAGTATTAAAACTACTTAATAAACTTATCTATGATATGAAAGAGGCAAATTGAATATTTAAAACCTATAATGAATAATACAACATTTATCATCGTTTTGCAAACTAAGTCATGATTAATTAACATACTTGGGTTTTGAGTTTCTCGAGCCTAGAATGTCCCCTCCAACCATAAGCCCAAATAATAAAATAATTCTTCACACAACATCAAGACATAGAGCCTATATGGGAATCTACTAGAAGTAGCTTTTCATCAAAGTTAAGTAACTTATTGAAAAGAGGTTGTTTGGATAGAAAAAAAAGTCACTGGACTTTTACAGAAAAAGTAACTTTTTTAGAAGTAGATTTAAGTTATTTTTTGAAAAAGTCATTTCTTCTTACTCTCAATAAGTCACTTTTTCTACCTCAATCCAAACACTAACCACTTTCAATAAATAACTTTTTCTACCCCAATCTAAATACAAATAACTTCTAACAAGTAATTTTTTTAAGTCACTTTTCATAAATTACTTATCATTAAAGTCCTTTCTACCCAAACAGGCTCATAGTTCCAAACTATGCAATTGTTTAGCTAGTGATAGTTTAGTTGAAACTATGCAATTAAATCAGAATATTCAAAATGAGTCATATGAGTGACGATATACATCAATCTAAAACACATAAATATAATAGACAACAAATGCTATAGTAAGATAAGGAATTGTTCAAGCATCTGAAACTCTTCCCGACGTTTTTACATGGGAACTATCACCTGAAAAATGTAAAGAGTAACAAAGTGACACAAAAGCCTCAGTAATCAAAGTGCTAACTTATTGGACATACCAACAATTGCTAGTAAGGCATCAAATGGGACAAAAAATAAGAGTGCATATAATGTCATTCAAGTAATATCACACCTATATACACTTTAACTCATTCAAGTCTCTTCAAAAGGAGGTATACAAACATATAAACCTAAAAAGGTATGTCAAGTGAGATAAAAAAATATCAGTACATATAATATCGTTCACATAATCTCAAAGTGATACATGTTTACTCATATGAGTTTTTCCTAAACTAGGTATGCAAATATATAAGTATAGGAGGTCTATCAAGTAGAATAGAAAATATTAGAACATATAATATCATTTACACAATCTCATAATTATACACATTAACACGTTCGATTCTCTCCCAAAAGAGGCATGTAACACAAAAAACCTGAGAAGAGCTATTCCCATCATTATTATTATGGAGATGTACACAAAAGCCACGAGGCATATTCCTCTCTCTTAAGGACGAAAAGAGCTACAAGAGCTTAATCTCTTTTTCTTGGACAAATGAGTTATGCTAACTTATCCCAATAGAAACAAATAACTAACCCCATGTGCACCAATGTAAGGTTTGATCACGTGATAGTATATTTTTCACACACAAGCCACACGAGCATATTCCTTTTTTTTAGGAATGAATGAGCCAATAGGCCTATCCTAAATAAGGATGAATAACCAATCTAATGTGCATCAATAGAAGGCTTTATTACATGATGGTATTTCCGTAAATGCACTAATATCACAATGTCAATAATCCATAATGATTATATCATGAATTTTCATGACAACACTCTTACAAACAATTCAAAAGGAAACATCTTTTCAACACTTCACATTTTATCTTTAAATACAAATTAAAGTCTCATGAAATAGTTTTATCAAATTAAAAATACACCATGCAAAATAAAAAGTACATATCTCATTCTAATATTTCATATTACTAAAATCTCTAAAAAAAACAAGACATTAGCATCTAGACAAGTAAAAAGTGGTTACTTCTTCCTAAGTAAGGAGATATTATCACAAATAATAAGCCTTGTGCTCAACACCAACAATTTAATATTAATCTACACAATCACATAACCACGTTAATAATTCAAAGAGTTATTTAAGTAATTTAATATTTACTAATAATTTATATACTTATTCATGATTGATATATACAATATTTAATTATAGAAATAGTTAATGTTTGTAATTCCCAAGTAAAGAAAAATTCTCAAATTTTTCATAAACCATAACTAAGAATCTAAACACAAATTTATGTCTTCCCTAATAATTCAAATTACTCCATTAAATACTTAACAACTCCCAAATAGCTTACTTTAGCAAAAATCTCAAATTCTCAAATTTAAAATTCTATTAAAATTCTCACATTCCAAACCTAAACCATTAATGATTCAATAATAACTTCAACAAGCTCAAATCAATCATCTAACATAAAAATGAATCAGTGAAATTATCATATATACCAAAGTCCATAACTTTTTTAAATAAAAATTTAGTTTTTTAAATCTCAAAGAACCCAATAAATAAATCTAGACATATAGAACTCAACTACTAAAATAGCTTTGTAATCTTATAGTCTTATATTATTAAAACTCAATATTTATTTAAAAATCTAATATAAAAATTTACTCCAACCGTTTCAAAAATTCATCTATTCGAAAGAGTAAATTGAGTAGAATGACGTTCATGAAGAGGCTTGACTGAATATAAATGAATTTACTTCCCAAATTGGAAAAAAATCGTGCCAAAACACCTCGAGAACCGCCCTCCTCAACATGATTTTAATTACAAACCAAACTGGCGCTTGGTTCCCTTTTGATGATACTTCTCAATATCAATGGAGGAACAACCTTCTTTACTAATTTTCTTTTTTTCACCCTCCTTAACGATAATAATAATTTTCTTCTTCATCTTTTTTTCCCCTCTCATCTACTTTGGGTATTTTCCTTTATTAATTAATTACATGATAAGTTTCCATTTACCATGAATTAATTCCTAAAATTATCTAAATTTTAGTAATAAAAATATAGGATGTTACAAAATTCAACAGCTTTTTAATTTTACCCTACTTAATAGAGTACTCATATGTTCTTATACATAAAACATTTTTAAAATTTTTCACACAGATTAAGAAAAAGGGAAAATGACATTTAAATACCATTTGAATTTTTAAAACCCAAAAAGGTCTGTTAGCATTTCTAAAAGACACCAAGGTACCATGGACCAAATTGGATTTTTTTTTATATTTCTGAAGGGAAAAGTGGTACGGAACTAGCGAATTCCATTACTCTTATGGGTAATTTCATTACTCTTATAGTGAAAAATCCCCTCTCTCCTTTGTTTTCTAAAGTTGCTGAAGTGAAAAATGTTTCAGAAAGTGGCGAATTCCATTACTCTTATGGGTAATCTCATTACTCTTATAGCGAAAATCCCTTCTCTCCTCTGTCATGGGCATATTTCTCTCTTCTCTATCACTATGTGTCAGTGTCAATGTCAGATGAATAGTGATAGTGAACAGTGACAGAAGGAGAGAGAAAAACATATATCAGAAAATTGTAGCGAATTCCATTACTTTTATTCCCATTACCCTTATAGCAAAAATCATATTACTGTTCACATCCGAAATTTAAAAACTCAGATTCCTCCCTTGGGTTTTTGATATTCTAACAGACCTTTTGGGGTTTTAAAAATTTAAGTGGTATTTAAATGGGATTTTCCCTAAAAAAAACTCCAGGGTATATATGCATTTTCATCTTATATGTAATGTACACAGCTGATATATAATTAATAGTTTTTCTTTAACACTAAAACAGTGTAAATTTCAGTAAAGCCGGGTTCAGCCCGCCAAAATTGACGTCCACCTCAATTTTATTTGTGATTCAGCTTGTAAAATATGTTTGTTCTATTTTCATACTGCAACTTTTGTTTCATGTCTTGACCATCGATCTATTTTTCCAATTGAAATCCAGTAAACAGCAAAATATTGTTGCTCTCGGCTTTCTTGTAAGGAAAAATCTCATTTAAATACCACTTGAATTTTCAAAACCCCAAAAGATCTGTTAGAATATAAAAAACTCAAGGGAGGAATCTGGATTTTCAAATTTCAGATGTGAACAGTAACAAGATTTTCGCTATAAGAGTAATAAGATTACTCATAAGAGTAATAGAATTTGCTGCAATTTTTGGATCTTTGTTTTTCTCTTTCCATCTGTCACTATTTACTGTCACTATTCATCTGACACTGACACTGACGCATAGTGACAGAGGAGAGAGAAATATGCCCATGACAAAGGAGATATGGGATTTTCGCTATAAGAGTAATGGAATTCGTCAGTTTCTGTACCACTTTTTCCTTCGAAAAAATAAAAAAACCCAATTTAGTCCATGGTACCTTGGTGTCTTTTAGAAATGCTAACATGCCTTTTTAAGTTTTAAAAATTCAAATGGTATTTAAGTGTCATTTTCCCTTCTTGAATGCTTGTTACTACTTTTTTCAGGAGTGTTCACAAGTACTAACTATTTTCTCCTTATTTTCCAAAATATTTTTTTATTCCAATTACCAAAACAATAGACTGATTTTGCAAGACTAGGGGCCTTTAATGTGCCTTCTCTAATGCGCTCTCTAACGCCTGTTAAAATTTTACAACTTCCCAAATGTTTTCTTCTTATTTCTTATCATCATTAAATTCTATATAAAATGGAGCAGTTTAGAATTTTTTTTACATTTTATCAAATAAATAAATAAATAATGCATAATTTGGGAACTTGGCATATTACCCAAAAAAAAAATCAATTTTTTCAAATAAACAAATAAATAATGCATAATCTTTTTTTTTTTAAATAATTTTATGTAGAATTTAATGATCACAAAAAAAAATTAAAAAATATTTGGGAGCTTGGCGCGTTACAAAGGACATTAGAGAGATATAGGCACATTAAAGGCCGAAACCCAATTTTGTAAGCTAGCCCACAAACCTAGGCATGTGCTGGCCTTGTTCCCAAGTTTGTATTACAATGATAGAACATAGAAGCACATCCAAGTTTGTATTACAATGATTTTACATAGAGGCACACCCTTTGGTCTAACATATAGTAAGTTATCTCTAGTGCTTTGCCTACTGATGCTCTTTGTTGGAAGGCACCCCATGTGAATGGGTGAAGTTGAATGTTGATGGGGCTATGTCGAGTATGAATTCTAAGGTAGGTTGTGGTTGAGTTTTAAGAGATTATAGAGGTTGTTGGATTGCTGGTTTTACTCATGACCTGGGTTATTGTAGTGCCTTTAAAGATGAGGAATGAACAATTTTGAAGGGCTTAAAGCTTGCTTGGGATTTCAGTTTCAAGAAGGTAATTCTTGAATCCGATGCTAAGAATCTGATTGATCTCCCCAATGATGACTCTCCGGATAAAATTTGTAGCTTGGTGTTTCTTGAAATACAAATTAAAGTATGAAAGGTTCAAGTGGGATCGTCAGATAGTCCATATATTTCAAGAGTTCAATACAAAGTAGCTAATAACTTAGCCAAAAAGGGCTTATCTTGCACCACCCTCCTGGATATGTGTGTGGTTGATTTAAGGATATATTTAGTGGAAAAAGATGGTTATTTGGGATTGAATTTCTCCGGCGTAGCCCCTCAATATATTTTACCTAAAAAACAATATAATAAGTTGCTTTATTTAAAATAAAAACAAAAGAATTATTTGGTGATCAATTATATACATAACTTATTCAATTTAAAACAAATTGAATAAGTTAACATCTCTTTTCTAGTTCCTGCAGTTGCATGCAGTGAGATGATTGAAAATGATTTATATTTTGACTGGAGGCTTTGAGAGTATATATCTATCTATTTTTAGTTGATAGTTATCTTTCAAATTCTACATAACTTGTATGCTCAAAATTACCCTCAATCATAACTTATATAATGGCTAACAAATATTAATTAATCAATTAGGGGATCCAGGTTTTCTTAACCATGATTAGAGGATACAGGGAGGGAAACCATAATTTTATGAAGTGAAAGGGGTGAAAGTGAGTGAAACATTCGATTATACCCAATTTTCCCTTTATGCAAAAATTACGAAGAAGGGGGTTACTGAATAAAGAGAGAACGGTTCAACTATAATCAGCAGTATAAAAACTCTGAGAACCATCCATTAATCCAGCACATCAATTTTAAGTGCATTGTCATTATTATTCTCATCATTCTCATAATTATTTCTCAAATTTGATTCAACTCAAGCATTTTTTCTTTTTTTTCTTATTTTTTTTATGGGTCAACTAAAGAATTCCTAAATTTCAAACATTGTGATTTATTTATCACATTAACGTGATACATGGGTTGAATATATCAGTGAATTAAGGATAATATGATTATTATTATGTTATTTTTTTATTTAATTAAGGGTTTCTCTTTTTTAAGGTTTAGAGCCTAAAGCATCTTCGCCCCTCCTAACAAGTGTGTTTTTCCAGATATTCAAATTGTGTTCTCCTTCTTACTCGGTAAAGCCACATCACTATATTATCATTGTTATGTCCCTTCTTTCATGTTCTTTGTACAGTTTAGATAAGGATCTTATCTATCTAATAGATAATTAAATTATAATATATATATATATATATATATATTAGTTATGTAAGGTTATCTAAGTCGAAGATATGATCATCAATATCATAACATATATCTCTTAAGTGATGTGTATATAAGCATATAACCACACAAAATAATCAAAGATTGTGAATGTTTTTCCTTTATCAAATTTAAAATTTATCAAGAAGTTTGAACAGTAGTCGTAACAATGGCTTCTTGATGGAGTAAATATATCCCACAACATATTTATCATTCCAAAACTTTAAATAAATTCGGCACTTTCATATTATATATATATATATATATATATATTTATTGATTGACATATTATTGTCAATTAACTACAATCTAATAATGAACATCACAACATTTTATTTTGCCAACAATATAATATCAGATATACTTTAACAATATAACAATGAATGCTATTATTCATGGATTGACGAGGGCATCGATTGTGGGACGAGAAACCAAGAAGATGTTATTGTATGCCTTCTGGGAGGGATGTATTGAATCCCAAAATAGATACTTTGAAGGATCGGAACACACTTTAGAATATTTATTGCAAAGAAATGATGCTTCAATGTATCCACTTCCACAACAACCACTTTCAACTTCTTCAAAACCTACAACCACAAAATTATTCAACATTCAGTTATATGTCCATCACATATGTAAAAGATAAACATAATGTATCTATATATATATATAACATGAATATGTCAATATCTATATATGTATGTGTGTGTGTGTGTGTGTATAATCAATTTTATATACATAGGTATGTAAATTAGACTGATGTCCTACATTTAGGATCAAAAGCAATCCCCGATTAGCTCAAGCATATAGGACTGGAGGAGTATAATATATGGAAATGCATATATATATATATATATATATATCCCTATATTTTCTGTTAAACTGGGCGTGGTTAAATATTTTGGAAGCCTTAATCCAGTTTTGTAAACTTAGTTTTTAATTGAATACCTGTTCGATTGCTTTTACCCAAACCTCAGTCTTTCTCAGAACTATCGATTGATGGTTGCTTTTCCTAAACACTAAGCTTAAAATTTTTACATTAATTTTTAATATCAATATGCCTATTAGATCAGTTGGTTAGAGGGTCATGCTAATAACGCGAAGGTAAACTGCATGGACCAATTTTATTTTATTTTATTTTTATTCAATGGGACAAGTCTTATTCTTATTGAGTTTTTTCAATATCATCTTCAGCAAGAAATACTCAAATATGCTTGAAGTGTTTTGTGATTAATTAGATCAAAAAAATGCAAGATATACATATCTTTATCGTGTACGAGTTGCGTTCTCTCCTCATACCAATTAAACTAATATCAGGTCGTTGTCTGTATTGTTCATTTCAAATAATAAACATTAGCAATCTATATAATTAATATTAAGAAATGCCAAAATAAAATAAAAACCAAATAGTTTTCAAAAAGCAAAGGACTAATAATAGTGATATTGTGCTTACCAAAACTGTCATGTGCGTGAATCATATTATCCAAGGGACCATAAGTGCCGAGGTAAGAGATCTTGAGACCAGAATTAGACATTTTGTGTTGCATCGAACGTAGCATACGTTGCAGCATAAGATTGAAATCCCTTGCAGCAGAGGAATACTTGTCCACACAACTTCGTTCCAGAAAGGCATGATCAGAGTTTAAGGTTATCATAACAGGCAAACATCCCATCGGAGGTAACCCAGCCACCATAAATTTTCTGCCACCTTCTGAGCATAATTTCTGCATATTTTATATGTCACTATCAAGAAGAAATTTGTGATCATTATTATTATAAGTTACCAAGTGTGGTATTAATTTCATTTTTCAAAGATTGTCTTTATTTAAAATTTGATGCAATTTTCCTCTTTTCGATCGCTTCTCACAGTTTATGGTTTTAAATAGGTAAATTCTAAAAAAAGAAAAGAAATTCATTTTCAAACAAATTTAATAACTTACCATCTCTTATTGGTTCTGGTGAATTAAGTGGTTAAAGGCGACTTACAGGTCGAAGTGGTGTATATATAATATATAGAGCTGGGCAAATGTTAAGTTAGTTTCTATATGGATCATATATAAATATAGGTAGTATCTATGGACCATATTCAATTGCATATGTGCCCCCAATGTAAACAGTTTCTGAATCATCTTTATGTGGGCTCTGAACAGTACACCTTGCATTTATATTAATTAAGGTGAAAGAATAAAAAAATGTAGGAAAATTTTTAGGGGAGAAAGATACAAAAATACAATTAAAATAGGTAAAAGACAATTAAGTTTTACAGTTGTTAATTAAGATGCTCAAGGTGTTAATATATTTAATTTTACACCTTCATTATCTTAATTCACAACTACAAAATTTATTTATTTATTTTACATATTTCAATTATATTTTTACGTCTTTTTGCTAATTTTTAAGGCATAGTTTGGATGTGTATATAGCCATATATGTATACATATATAGGTCACAGTAGGTTGGCGTATTCAGAGGGGTGTCGTTGTGGGACAGTGTCTTTATTAGTTTCCTAGCTAACATTATCACCACCACCAACTCGTGTGTGTATTGCCAACCTGTAATTACGGCTTTGAAATGAACCATATGCTTTTAGCCAAACAACAACAACAACCATATGGTTGTGTTTAGTTTTCATGTAATTAATGTCATGACAATTGTTCAAAAAAATGTCATGTGACAATAATTAGATCACAGATATTTAAATTTGCTCAAAAGGATAGATGTTTTTAGAAAAATGTAAATATGAGAACCAGTTTCAATGTTCATTACAATGATGAATACCAAGAGCTAAGCAATGAGGTGAGGTTTGCACATTTTAAATAGAATTTGAATGGTCTAAATTTAATATTTTTAAATGATGTTTTTTAAATAAAAATCATTTATTTAGAAAAATTGACAGTTAAGAATTATCTTATATTAGGTTCTGTATACTTAAAATAAATTAAAATAAATGTTTTGAAAAAAAAAATTTAATCTAACCCATCCAAATTACTGAAACCAGTTTCTGCAAAATATGTGTGTGAGAGATTGATTGATTGATTGAATGAAGTAAAAGGCAATTACCAGTATTAATTGTTTGAGATTTTGAAGCACAAATTGCTGGTAGAGGGTGAAGCTCTTTCTTCGTATTGGAAGTGTAAAATAATTAACAACGATCGAGCCTGTTTGAATGGCCATAAAAGCTGGCTTATTTGGCTTAACTTAAATAAGTGCAGCTACTTATAGAGTGTGTGATGTTTGGATGGCATCTGAAATATTAAGCTGAAGCCAGTAAAAGTACCTTCAAATAATGAAGCCACAAATTAGAGCTTATTTTGGCTTTTCAGTGGCTTATGATTGTTACCCACGTGCTCTGACCCACACCACACTCCTCTCTCTCCTTTTTCTCCTTTCTCGCAGACCACGCCCCAGGCTCTTACGTTTCTCGCAGACCACAGAGCTCGGGTTCGTGATTTCTCTTACGGCAAGGTCAATCCGTTGCACGGTGGCGCATCATTTGTTAACGGGTTCACGGTTTCTCACCTTGCGGAGCTTTACTGGCGGTTTTCACGGCGGCAGATAACGCAGCTCGGGTTCTCTGTTTCTCTTGCGGCGAACTCCATATTTGGCACGACGACGCACCATTTCTTCACGGGTTCTCTGTTTCTCACCGCGCCGAGCTTCACCAGCGGTTTTCACAGCAGGACCAGTGGTTTTGTTCTTTTTCACAAGCTCTGCATTTGGGCATCAGCTTGTTCTTGACTCGGTGAAAGCATTAGTCGCCGGTGTGTGTCTCTTTTCTGTCGTGAGAAGGTATGTGACTCGGTGAAAGCGTCAACTTGTTCAACGAAAGGGAGTCATCAAGAATCAGAGAGCAATCACGAGAATCAGAGGCAGAACATCATAAATCAGAAGGAGAATAAGGTGAGTTCCTGATTTTCTCCTATTTTCGATTTGATTTCTGAATGGGAAATGATTCTGGAATGGGTGATGGTTGAAACCGAGAATAAGTTTGGAATTGAAATGGAAATTGTGTATATCTGAATGTATGAATTTCTGTTATGGTTTCAACCGAAGAGTTTGTTCTGGAATTGAGAAACCGAATGGGTATGAAAATTTTGGGTTGTATCCGAATGTGTCTATGTATGTTTCGGTTCATGTCTGGAAATGGGAACCGAAGATGTTGCTAAGATAATGTCTGGCATTTGTGTCTTTGTGTCTTTCGGTACATGTTTCGGTTCATGATGGTTTCGGTAATATATATGTATATGTTTGCCCCGAAGTGAATGTACTGGATTTAACAATTATACGTCCATTGTATGTCTGAATCCGTGGATGCCCTGTGTGTATATCTGGATTTGATTAGGTCTGCAATCGTAATCAAAAGAACAATGAAGTAAGAATGTTATGCATGAGTTGATTCTAATTCTAGAATTTCTGGAAAATAGAAAAGTGGTCTGATTCATGTAAGTGTTTGATAGATCAAATGAAATCCAATGATTCTGGAAATTTGCAGTGTTATAGTAGACATGATAAGCTTTTCAATGAATCCTAGAACATGAATTTTGGATTTATACATTGTGAGTTATGGATTTTTGAAGTTATGGCAAATTTCTGGAAAATCCTGATGTCTGATCAGAAGTATGGTTCCGAAAATATACCTAAATGATCATGGATGGCCATGAAATTTTAGGAGAATGTAATAGACATGTGAAATTTGATTGTGGACTTAGAACCATGTCAATTGGTATTTTGTGGAATTATTTACAGATTTTACAAGCTTGTCCTGTTTTCTGGAATTAGTTCTGACGGTATGTTTATCCGACTTGATTTAGATTAATTAATGTGGGTCCTTATACAGGAAAATACATAATAGAAACTTTATGATTATGTGGTAGATGGGCCAGAAAGTCCAACTTGGATGGCTGCCATTTTAGGATTTTGCTCAATCATTTTTCTTGTTGTTCTTGTATGTTTCAACCATATGATTCCACCTGAGAAGGGCTCAAAAAAGTCCAAAGATAAGACTGCTTCTTCAGTTGTGGATGTGCTTCTTGTGGCTTCTCTTGTCATAGCTTTTTAAAAGAAATTGATGATGAATTGTAAAATACTCCACTATGGTCCTTAATGTAAAATAAAATTAACTAATTTGAGTAGATTAAGAATATTAGTTAAGTTAGTTGATATGATAATTTTTTTAAAAAAAATACTTTAATCATCTTCCTTAATTCTCTCACCTCTTTTCCTACTTGATTATTGTTGAAAACATATCAATAGAGTTTATTTAGGGAAAAGAAAATTGATTAACATGTGAAATGGACCTTACATTTAATTTATAACTAACATCAACTCTCCTATTAGATCTTATATTGAAGATTAGAGGTTTATCTAAATACTGTCTTACATTAGGATACAAAAAATGATAGGTTGGAATAGTAGGAAAGGAATCTATCCGAATAAGTTTTAGATAATCAGTTGAGGAGAAAAAAAAAGCCCAATATGAACACAAATTCAATCTTAGAACTTGACATTTCAACGAATATATATCTGAACACAAAATTGTCCCACTTCTAAAACTTTCGGGGTAACATTGCCCCTTATGAAACTTGATTTAGATTAATTAATGTGGGTCCTTATAAATTGTGCAACTTTCAATTTTGCCATTGGATTGATTCATAATGAAATTCTCAATTTGGGTACTTGCATGTTTCACTTTGTTAGCCACTATGTTTCAAAATTTGCCATATGGAGAAAGGGACAGCATCTTGGGATGTCAATACCACCTGGGTTTTAATTAACGCGTGTCTTGAGCAAATCTACAAAAAAGAACGTAACAGTATAGCGTTTACACCGAAAGGGTGAAAGAACATCATAGAGGAATTTAATTCAAAAACGGGAAAGCAATACACAAAAAAACAACTTAAGAATAGTTTAGATGCGTTGAAGAAGGAATGGAAGACATGGGATGATCTATTCTCAAAGGAGACCGGCATTTTGCTTGATTGGTCGAGGAATATGGTGATTGCTTCTGACGAATGGTGGAACTGGAAAGTATTGGTAAGCTATTCTTATTGTACATGATGTATTTTAATTTTGATTTTTATTACATTAGATTTGATATAGGTGCTGCTTGTGTTCAGGAGAATCGCGCGTACGAGAAGTATCGTCGTGCAGGCTTGAGGTACGGGAAGGAGCTAAATATCATATTTAAAGATGTTCTGGCATCGGGTGACTATATGGTGGCGCCATCTGCTACACAGTAACATCAGCAGCCAGTGGATCTGAATGAGGACGATATGTATATACCAAGGTTTGATCTTCCAGAAGGCTCGGGTGATAATGCAGAGGATCTTCATATTGGTGAAAACACAGGGCATGTGGGAGTGACCCAAGAGTTCCAAGGTTTCAACTTGGGAACGGGGACTCCGGCTAGTGCAGCGGCTCCTTCAGCGACTCCTCCAGCGGCTCCTTCCCAGAGCGTAGGGAAAAGAAGAAGGGGTGAAGGGTCTTCCAAATCTACAAGGAAACGAGGGACGCCAACTCAGCAACTCGCAGATGCTGTCAGTAGCATAGCGAACGAGTCAAAGGAACGATTGGACCATATGAAGAGGGTGTATAAGGATGAGGAGCAGATTCACGAGATACTTCGTGAGTTGCTTGAGATGCCGGAAGTTGCAGAAGACCCTGATTTTAGCCACCGTTGCTGTAATATGATGATGCATCCTATGCCTAGGATTATGTTTACGGGGTTAAGGCACAATCGAGATTCCTTGCTACGTTGGCTGCGGGATCATGCTTACAGCTCCCCACACTACCAGAAGGGCCCCCAGAACCCCTGATTGTGTTTCCTTATGTTTCCTTATGTTTCACTTGACTATTTGACATGTTCTATTGCGGACCATTTTATATATTTTTATTGTATGTCTTATGGTGTTGACTATTATGTTGTATGAGACTTTTGCTTAATTTAAAATATGTTCTTGTTGCTTATCTTCACATTTCATAATTTAATATGATTTTGTTAACCATCTCCAGCGTATCGGTTTCATACCTAATGGCGGGTTCACGTCAAAGTAGAAGGGCTCTAGCAAGGGCTCTTATACAGCAAGAGATGGATGCAGTTGAGCAAATCGGTCTATTAATAGGGGAATATGTCAGGCCTTATATAAACAGACAGCCACGCAGGACTAATGTTCAATCAGGGGAAGAGTGGGTAGCGTCAGTTTTACAAGGAAATGCAGAAGTATGTCATGAAAATTTTCGAGTCGAGAAACATATCTTCTATTTGTTATGCAGTAAACTAGTTGAACATGGGTTACAGAGGACTATCAATGTTGGAATTGAGGAAATGGTGGCCATGTTTCTGTATACAGTAGGACACGGGTTAGGAAATAGGGTAATACAAGAAAGGTTTCAACATTCAGGAGAAACTGTCAGTCGGGATTTTCATCGCGTTTTAAATGCTTGTTTCAATCTAGCTACGGAAATCATCAAACCTGTTGATCCGGAATTTCGTGCATGTCACCCAAAGATACTCAATGATAAGAGATATCATCCATACTTTGAGAATGCAATAGGAGCAATTGATGGCACTCATATCAAATGTGTGGTTAGTGCTTCTGAGGCTCCTAAATTTATAGGGAGAAAAGGATATCCCACTCAGAATATCATGGCTGTGTGTGATTGGGATATGTGCTTCACTTTTGTCCTAGCGGGGTGGGAAGGCACAGTACATGATGCTCGTGTGTTCAACACTGCTCTTTCAACTCCACATTTGAATTTCCCTACGCCACCTGACGGTATGACTTCAGCTCTTTTACCTTAATAGGTATTTTTTTCCACATAAGCTATAAGTTCTAATTATTCTTAAAATTCTTGCAATTTGATAGGAAAATATTATTTGGTCGACTCAGGCTACCCAACACCCTTTGGATATCTTGGTCCGTATAGACGTGAGCGCTATCACCTTCCAGACTTCAGGCGACAACATGGTTTCTCAAATCATAACGAGGTTTTCAATTACTACCATTCAAGTCTGAGGTCGACCATAGAAAGAACATTTGGTGTTTGGAAGATGAGGTTTAAAATGTTGGATAGTATGCAGCCATTTGACTTTCCAACACAAGCTCGAATAGTTTGTGCAACAATGACAATACATAATCTCATTTGCCGAAATTCTCAAACGGACGAGGAGTTTAGAGAAGGGGAAGCTAGAAATATCACTCCTGAAGATGACAATGATAATCGATTTCAACAACGGGCCCCCGTCATCAACCACAAGTTCACCAGAAATGAATCATGTTTGTGATACAATCAGAGACCTACTTGTTAGGGACATGATTAGAAATTAACAATTAATAATATTTTAATGTGTTTATTAATATTATTTTTTACAACATTATTAGAGACAAGGTATAAAGAAAAATATCATTCAAATATTTAAATTATTATGGCTTTAAAATCATTATCAATTATTTTTAATAAATCACATAAAATAATTCTTTCACAAAATTTATCATAAGTTACTTTTTAATTTATCATCCAAACATGCTTCATAAAAAAAAGTCACTTTTATAAAATCATATCTAAATATAATAATTTTTAATAAATCACTTATTTTTTTTAAAGTTACTTTTCGATCAGCATATGAACTTGAGCGGTAAATTTCTTAAGACTGGAGCCAGGGCAGTAATCATTTTTAAGAGGGGCATGTGGTGCACTGCTTGTTTTCAAACGAGATAAAAGTAAAACACACCCGATACTCCATAACATAACCAGCTACTATACATATCCGATAAAAAAAAAAAAAGCCAGCTATATATGTATAGAATCAATAATAATGCACTCATACAAGTCGACGTAGCTGTTGTGAGTGTTAATAATTGCAGGGAGAGGGGTCTTTAAAAAGAATAGGGAGTGCCCCTGAGAGACAAAACATCAAATCGATCCCTAGGCTGAGAGAGGAGAGTAGAGCAATGTCGCGTTCAGCAACTTTATTAACTGTGGAGCTAGGTGGCCGGGCAATAAGTGTGATTTCTAATTCTACAGTCATATACTCTAGTGACTAGCTAGTGGCTGTCACTTAGCCGGAAACCTCTTGGCTGCAAAATCGATGGAAAAGGATAGGCAAGGTAACGCCAAGCACAGACTAAATGACACAAACACACACTATATCATTGTTTGGGCAGAATGAAAATTATACACTGCAGGTGGTAGGCATTTTATTGATGTCACGTATGTGTATGCAGGCTTCACTCATGAGCAGAGGTGCAACTTAACACCAGTGTTCATTCCCTTTAGCTTTTTACGGCCAAGAAATGGGAGGGAAAGGAATTAAAAGGAGGAATTGGGGTCACTTCGTGCAAGGCAAAGTGGGGGCAAATGCGGAGGAAAAGGGATTCTGGGTTTTGGATGACAGTGCACTCAACCACAGTAATGAATGAGCTGAGTGAATTTGTACAAGCTTTAAATCTTTTTATTCCTCCCTTTACCTTTTCTACTTTTCTCCCTCTTTTACCGCCTCAGAAACTCTCCATGATGAGTAACATATTTGATATTTTGACAATTTCGTCATTTGTCCAAAGTATATAGCCTTTAATCATCATCTTTCCTTCCACTCAATCATTAAAACAGGTCGCACCTTCTTAAAACCCGAGCCCCCACTTCATGTAATATAAAATTTAAAGTCCCTTTAACGCTTAAACACCATAATTTCAACCCCTATATCCATTATTTATATTTATATTACGCACAACATGCCAAATCCAGGAAGTTATCTTCAAGGATTCACGTCACTTCTTTTTACCTCGAGAACTTGTCGGAGTTTGTAGATAAACCTTTTATCAGTTTATGGATTTAAGACAGACCGAACAGAGAATGGGCCGAGCTGAATCGGCATACTTGAAATGGGTCCATGGTCTATATGGGCTAGTTCACAGGCTGAGTGGCTTGGACCAAAATTAACCGGGTTTAAATGGTTCCATGAATTCGGCTGACCCTTATTAATGATTTCACGTGTGTATGGGCTAGGGAAAAATGAGTTAGGAGAACGAGTGAGATCAACTGGGTTGTGGGCAACCTGAGTATAGTTTAAAGCAACTTAAAGGTTTATTCATGCTGCTTATTATAAGTGATTTATTTTTTTATGAGTTTATGATAAGTAGTTTCAGAAAAATAAATGATTTATCAGAAATTGTTGTATTTGGATGTGACATTAAAGAAGTGACTTTTTTTATGAAACATGTTTGAATGATAAATAGAAAATTGACTTATGATGAAATTTTTAAAATAATTTTTTATTTAAAAATAAGTAAGAGATGTGTAACATCCTAAATTTTTATTCATCAGATTTCCTAAATATATGAAAATATAAGGGGAATAAAATGGTCAATTTTGGTGTAACAATCATAGACAAAATAAGTTTTGGTTAATTTTTGTAATGAGACTGATAGCAGTCTTATTGTATGTCAGATTATCCTAGGCAAATAATGTTCAAAAATCATGAAACTTTCCAGTCTAAAACTAGGCATTTCAAGCTTTAATTTGATATGTCATTTACATTATTTGGCTGTATATATTAAGATATATGAATTTTTGAAGTTTGCCTATTGAAATTTGTCAATTTCTGGAACAGTGTTAAAAAAGAAATTACTGGGAATTTTCGGATCCTAATTGAACCAAGAAAATATTTTTTCCTAAAACTATACTTAATAAGGGACATTTGAGCTTTGGAATCACCTCAATTGGATTTTTATACAATTATATATGAATTTTCAGAGTTGGGTGAAAATTCTGTCAAAAAATCTGAATTTCAGAAAAATAATGGTATGGTTGTAATTTGTGGCCCAACCAAGGGTAGAAATGGAAATAGTATATAAGAAAAATTGAGGAGTACCAATAAATTATTTGGAGATCAATGACAGTTAGTTTAAAATTTTTTGAAACAGTTGATATACAAACTCTGGAGAAAATTCAACCAAATAATCATTTTAAAATTATTTTCTCTCTCCTTCCCCGTAAGCCAACCACCCCATAAGCCAAATAAGCTACAAAAAGTGGCTTCCCACTTTGAAGCTACTTATGATAACTTTAGCTTTAAAAGCCATCAAACATCTAAACACCCCAAAATGCCAAAAGCTACAAAAGTAGCTTTATTTATTGAAGTGAAGCTAAAAAAGTAACTTATTTTGGCCATCCAAATAGCCTCTTAGACTTATTGGAATTACTGTTTACAAAAGTGATTTTTTTTTCCTAAGCAAGTGTATTTTCTTAATGAAGACAATTTAGTTCGAGGTTTGTTGAATATGAAATGTTAGCACTTGGAAGATTCAAATAAAAAATGGCTGGTATCCAAATTGTATTTTCTAAAATAAATTTAGGATAAAAGTTAATTACTATAATATAAATATAGTTAGATAAGTTTTTATAAATAAAGTCAGTTTGGCAAAAAAAAACTGATTTAAAAATATATTAATAACGAATTTTAGACAGTTCAAAGAGGGAGGAAAATTAAACCTTTAACATACTTAACGTGCTTTTGAGAGGGGAAAAAAGGTCATTCAGCCTAAAAAAACAATTGTTCAAATTTTGAAGAGGCAAGAGCCATAGAGTATATCAAATATTACAATTATACTAGCTCACTTTCTCTTTTACTACTTTCGTTCCTATTTATAAGACTCAGTTGATTTTCTTAAAAAATCTCAAATAAATCGTAAGAAAGTTAATTACATTATTTTAAGACATTAAAATTTATCGTTTTTCTTTAAATTATGTTGTTTGATTAATGAACTAATATATAATTTAATAAAATATGATATATGATATGATTAAGTAATGTAATTATCTTTCTTAGGATTTTTTTAAGATTCTCTAAAAAAATCAACTAAGTCTTATAAATAGAAACGGATGGAGTATAAAACTTGTAAAATG
>JBAGKO010000001.1:19025406-19047617 GCA_037177275.1 Acacia concinna | reverse complement strand
GGGGGGCATTGGATTCGGAACTGATATGAGAGGTGAAATTATGGTGTTGATTGTGAAGTTCGCATTTCTTCAGTGTTTCCAAGGGATATAAGACACAAATAAACAACTTATAAGAGCTTTTTACTTTAAGACCGTTTTCATAAATAAGTTCAATCCATTTTTTTTTTTTTTCAAACACTATAATAAAAAAGTCCAGTTTCATAAGATCTTTTCTCTTTAAACGTCCGGTAATGTGCCCCTATTGATATGCCTGTACGTACTTGATCGTTCATCTTTTAACATATAATATCTTAAGACAAGGGATAATTAAGTATTATCATCTATACAAGAAAAACAATACGTATCATCATCATCAAGAAAAATATTAAGGAGTTTCGCCGTTTCGGCCTTTTATCGAATTAATTTTCAAAACATGTGAGCCAGAAAAAATAATTTAAAAGATTGGCCTCAAATCCCAAAAAACAAATTCAAATAAACTTGGGCATCCACCCACTTAAACATTAACTAATTGTGTATGAAACCGTACATATATAAACTCAAGGTGCACGTCCCTGTCATTTGGAACTGAGTGAAACTTGTACAGGTGGATGACGCCATAAACACTTTAATAAATTATTCCTAACACAATGAACTTAGCCTTTCATGGCCTCTTAGGGCTTGTTTGCGATCACACAAGACACTTTTGACTCTTTCATGCTCCATGGGAGAGGGGAGTGGATTGGTTAATTGTTGAGTAAGAAATCCATAAACTACTTTAAAGTTTAAAATAACTATAAACTATTTTGTAGAGGAAAAGTAACTATAAGTTTTTAAAATTGAGACAAAACCTTTAAATATAATTAACTTCCATCTATTACAATGAGGAAATTAATCTTTTGGCTCTTAAAGTTTTAACTTAGTCCCTAAATTTTTAATTCGCTTGCATCTCAATCTCTAATATTGCTAAGTTATCCTATGTGGCAAAAAAATATTAAAATACTTTTACAATTTACTTGGGTAATTTGTACATAAATTGAAAAAAAAATAGCGTCCCCATCCCCAACAATTCGCATCCCCTTCTGCATCTGTTTTATACAAATGGCATCCACAACATCCTATTTTAATATAAGAACAACACATTGTGGAAAAAGAGATTTATTAACTTTTATGAATTACTTGGAAGAGTATTATAATATTAGAAAAAGTTAAAGCACACTCACTTCACAATATATCTGGTGAATAATCTCTCATTTTAATAACTAATGGAATTATAGATTCTTTACATGATGTCTATAATTTTGAAGGCCCTTTAACATAAGAAAATATATATCACATTATGCTTGAGTGGAGATTTAGAAGGATTTATCATGGATGTTGCCAATGCCAAGCGAGGTTTGTTAAATATACTTTTTAAAAATTCTATCAAAAATTTTTTTAATTATTTTTTTATGAATATACTTTCTACAATGTGTTACTATATTTAAAGTAACTATTACTGTACTTTTGGTTCTAAATATAAGATTCAGTTGATTTTTTTTTCTGAGGAATAATAAGAAAGCGAATTACATTACTTTAAAGCATTAAAATTTGTCGTTTATCTTCAAATTATTTTGTCTAACTTATAAATTTATATATAATATAATTATAATCTACATATGATATGATTAAATAACTTATTTTCCTTCCTTAATTTCTCCCAAAAAAATCAACTAGATATTATATTTAGAAGGGAGGGAGTATATTACTAAGAGCCTGTTTGATTTAATCTTATTGCATGTTTGCAATGGTAATCATGATTGCATTATCGAGATAAGAGTGTTTGATTGCTTCTTAACATGATAATAGAGTTTACCATGGTAATTCTGATTGCTAAAAAATTAGTAATCCTCATACATATCTCTCCCTCGATAAATTATCATTACCATTCCATTGTATGGTTCTAAAAGTCAAATTGACCCTTTAGTTTCATTTATCTTTGTTTCTCTTGTTTCATGTCACTTGCTATACCACGTCACAACTATCATCACTGCTATCACCGCCTCCTCTTCCACCTCATTACCTCCCCTTCCACCTCCATCTCCGCCACTACTTCCTCCTCTTCCTCCTCCTCCATTGCCATCGACGCCGTTGCTACCTCCACCACCGTCACCGCCACCACTTCCTCCTCCTCCTCCATAGCCATATCTGCTACCACCTCCTCCTCCTTCAACTTGACAGTTAACATTTTCACCATTGCCACTATTACCTTCACTGTTGTTGTTTTTGCCGACCTTACCTTTACCTCCTCCACTGTGGCTGCACCTAGTACTCCTCCACCGCCATCGCAACAACCTCCATTGTTGTCGCCACCACCTCCTCCTCCTCCACCATTGCCGCCACTTGCTCCTCCTCCACTGCCACCTCTATCGTTGCTACCACTACCTCCTTCTCCTCCCACCTCTATTGTTACCATTGCTACCCCTACCCCCGTTGTCACCTCTACCATTTTGCCCTACCACTACCTCTTCCTCTTTCACTGTTGTCGCCGCCACCATTACCTCCCCTTCCTCCATCACCATTGCTACCATCCTTGTCGTTAACTACCTTTGATGTCATCTCCACCACTCTTCGTTCACTACCAACACCACAACTTTCTCCTCCACACTCCCCTCATGTCGCCACTACCTCTACAGTTGCTACCACTACTACTACTTCCTCCTCTTCTACCATTATCATCACCACCCCCATTGCGACCGCCTTCCTCCTCTTTCACTATTATCACTATCTCTACCTTGATATAATGACTCTTAACTATTTTTCTACAAATATTATATTAAGGGTAAAATAGACTTTGTATGATATCATTTTAAATAATTATTAAAAAAATAACTCATTGCACCTTATTTAAAAATCTAACCAAAGATTCACCATATAATTAGTATTGTATTACATTACCATTGCATTGCACTGCATTGTACTATAAGGTGTAATGTGTTTCAACCACACAAGCCCTAAAGATTGTGATATTGAAGATCTTGATAAAAGCATCAATTCTTGTGTGTTATACAACGGTTTTATTTTAACCATCTAACTCATTAATAATATAATTATTTTTCCTGATATGATCCAAAAAACAAAAATTGTTTGCAGCTAAAATATGTCCCATAATGTTATGTGTAACCTTGTCATCCAATGAACTGTCTTGTGAGAGGAGGCCACTATAGTGAACAAAACATGTAAAACTTAATATACATATTTAGTTTGTTATTAAGTCTGACAATTATAATTGAACATAACTGAATAACTTTACATACCAAAGGGTAAACTGCTTTTTTTTTTCCTTTATTTATTTATTTATTTTTATTTTTATTTTTTTGGCGCCGAACATAGGGTGATATGTACTCACTTTGTGTAATTTGTTATTGTCTCCAAGGGCGAATGAAGAAAAGCCATCTTCCTCAAAGGCGAAAAGTTCACCAAGGTCATCTTCTCCAAATTAATTAGACAAAAAAATTCACCATTTGCAACCATGTCCGTTTTCTCAAAGGACAAGCAAGAGTGAAAAGAGTAGGAGAGGAGGAATGATCGAGGCCATTTTCCCCAAGCTAAAAAAACAATTTTTTTTTTGGGGTAACGAAACTTCCAATACTTTCGGCATTATTATAAACAAGGTTCTATCTATTAAAAAATATATATATGTTCATTGTAGAGACATGTAAAAATTGTTAACTGAAAGTGAATTAACATGAATCTTAGCTTGGGAACAATATTCATGATCAATACTCCTACATTCTTTTCTTCTTCTTCTTTTCATCTTTATTTTTACAATTCCACTAAAAAATCATTACTTGCACTTTGAGAGGATGGATTATGGATGAGAATTGTGAACCTTGGTTTGGAGAAAATAATGTTGTTAACCTTTGACTTTAAGAAAGATGGCATTTCTTTACTCAACCTTCAACGAGATAAAATTAAACAGGGTATCTTCATTCTAAGGTGGATGCACATAGGATTTGACTTCATCACATGCAAGATTATTCACCTACGCACACACACACAATTATGAATGGCACTTTAATATAATGACTAATTAAATATGTATTTAGTTTAATCTCTTTCGTTCAATTAGGCTCCCCATGATAAGATAGGGCACCAACAAGATCACACATCTAGAGGCCTCTCTCAAGTTGAAAACAATTCTATTTTTGGAATAATATCCCACATAATAATTATAATTTTTAATAGAACTAAAATGATTAAAATGAAGATCACCATCATATAATTAAGCAGGTTTTATATCAAAACCTTGAAATGAGTGATAAACTTGTACATGTTGATAATCCATATTTTTACCATGTAATTCCATGCATTTTAGAGAGTTTTTATTGATTATATTATGTTTAAAGTGCATTAAAATGAATCAATTAGAATTAATTTTGAAAACATGAAATTTTAACCAAAAAGGGCATTTTTGTTATTCCTCCTTAACATTTGGTGCACTGAGTGTTCACAATAGTGCATTAATTTTGGTTGACTGAACTAAGCTGTCCTAGTTTTACTTTTTCTCTTGCTATTCTGAATGGGCTGTGAAACTCATTGAATTAAATTGGATTCAAGATTCAACTTGATTCTGTTTTGCTGAACATACATTTTTATCCCTTACCAACTGTCATCACTGTTTTGTCCTGAGTTTGTTGTGCATTGTCTGTTGTTATTCATTGCTGCTTCTCTTGTATTTCCCTTGCTGATGCTATTGTCACACTCGCCGTAAATATCTTTTACTTTGTGAGCTCGGCCAACTCCTCATATCTGGTTTTCAAACTTTGTGAACTTGGCCACAATTTGCTTTGCCCTACACTTTTGTCACTGGACTGGACTGCATTTTAGTTCATTAAAACCAAAACATGCAACTGATCTAGAATTGATAGAATTGGTTTTGCTTCTCTTGAACTCATGGTTATCAGTCTTATTGACCTTCTTTGATGTTGAATTGACTATAGAGTTGTTGCCTCCACTCGAACATTTTGATTTGGAACTGGTTTGAAAAATTCTATTATTCAATTTTTGCCTCACTTCGCCTTTCCAGCGTTACCGCTGATTTTAAATCAACATTGTTGATTCTTGTTCTTGGGAGTTTCTCAATTTGCATACCCACAGTTCATTGCTTTATATGGTGCTATAATTCATAGGCTACTGCTTTTGCTTCTTGTCTGTACTAATCTTTTGCAGAAATTGAACTGATTTGGCACTGCATTCTGCGCTGTTGTTGAAGTCTATTCCTTGTGCGAACTGTGGGAATTGCCTTCTAGTGTTGCTGTCCACTGGTTGTTGTGGCTGTGTGTTCTGATTTAAGGTTTTATTAAGCTATGATTGGCACTAGATTCCTCATCAACTGCTGAGCCATTTGGAGTTAAGTTCCATTGATAATCTGGTGCTGTGGAGTGGCATTGCTGGTATTTTGTGGTAATTTGCAAATTATGTTGCATCTCAGTCACTTTAGATCTGGTTCCCACATTCGCATTGATTCTATTACATGTCATGCTTCATATTTGTTTTTGTGAAATATATTACATATCATGCCACATCTGCACTTGACACAAGTAAGTCAAGAACATGCATTTCCACCTTTGTTGATATTGATTGAAGGCTGACTCTTATTTACAATTTGAAAGAAACTTGATTCTGAACTGCAACTTAACCACTAGTGTTGAACTGAATGTCATATTGCTTTTCAAGACTATAGATTGCTGGGCTGTCATAAATCTGAATTCCATTGAGTTTGTGGTAACTTCTGATTCTGAATCTTGAAATTGCAGCAAGCATGCTTACCATAATTGCTTGAGCTTGATTTGATCGCTAGCACTGAATCTGTCCTAATCTATGCTATATTTGCTTGCTTAGCTTGCTACAAATTTCCATCTTTACATTCCGAAATCTGGAATTACATGCTGTTGGCCTATGGTTCATTGTGCTTGTTTTGGCCATACCTGTTTCCTTATTACATATTGCATATTGCATTTGAATGTCTTCCTTGAGTATATGCAGTCTGTCATGGCATTGGACAACAGAGTGAATTTTGATAGCTGCATTATTCCCTGAAGTCTCAAAGGCATGTGTGCTTTTTCTTTAAACATTGCAAGTCCTTTTGAGTTTTGAACATTGAGGCTTAACTTCTGCCCTGATTTGAAGCCATTGAAACCATTTTGGGATATTTTGATTTGCATCAATCTCTGTGTTACTGCCCTGATTTGCAACTAAGTACCAAGTTTACTTGCTTTCATTGCTAGCTTGGTTTTGTGTGCTGCAATCTCTCTCTTGCTAATTTTCTTAAGCTTTCCATCTGAGTCAGTTTGCATGGCTCAGCAATTCAGAAGGAATTTTGCAAATCGTGGAACTTTTGCTGTTGGCTACTAGCTTCTTTGAATTTATTGCTGGTTTGTCAAACAATTGCATTGGTACTCTCTTATGAACTGTCTTCTTGTAATTTGCTGCTACATATTTGCAAAAATTTGCCCAAATCTGCTTTTGCTGAAAATTTGGGTGCACTAGTGTTTAATTGACTATCTTGCTCAGGTTGTTCTTCTTTAGCTCTGTTCTGTCACTGATATTTGCAGAATAGATAACACACACCAAGTTTGTTCTTGAGCACTTGCTAGATTATCCCTCTACCAGCTACTGTAACCATCAATGGAGAAATGCATTAGGGCAGCACATTTAGTTCTCTAGCAAGCTAGTCATCTAGAAAATTGTGTGTGCTTCCTGTATCCACTAAGATGTGAATTAATCGCTTGCCAACCCATCCTCTACCTCTTAGTGTCTGACATTCATCTGACATACCAAACATGTCATTTAGAGAAGTGACTGGCTGGTCAACTACCAGGTCAATATTTGTCTCTGTTCCTGCTTCATCAATCACACATCCTCCTTCCTCCTCTTGACAATTGCCTACTACTTCCATCATGAATATTTGTGTTTTCTTCTTAGCAGAACAGTCATGGCCAGGGGTTATTTCTCTTTGCAATAATAGCGAAGTTTCTTTGTCTAACACACTTCCAATTCTTCCGCGGTAGGTTTTTGTTTGAACATCACATTAGGACGTCCAAGCAATCCCTTGATATTGGAACTCAACTCCATGTTACCCAAAAATTTCTTCTGAACTGCATTCCAAGTTTTCGTCGGCGGCCGTAATAACCCCTTGGAAGATGAAGCTATGTATTTATTGGTCCCCTGTGATAATGCATACCGCTGTACGGTATTTAGGTTGGACTCCTGTAAACGAGCCAACTTAGTAGCCTCAAGCAACGATTGTGGTCGGAGCAATTTCACTCCAAATGCTAGATCGGGTTTCAGCCCACCCATGAAACAACTCGTGCGTTTCTGTTCGAGAAGATCCACTTTACACATAAGATCGTCAAAGTCATGATGATACTCAAGCGATGCTCCCGTCTGCCGTAATCGCATCAGATCCTCCATAGGATCATCATACAACGGCCCAAATGTCACTCTCACAGCCTCTGCAAACACCGGCCACGGTACTACGTTTTTGCCTCTCTCGAAATACTTAAACAACTTACATGCGTCAGCGTCTAACACAATGCTAGCAAGCATGGCTTTTACTCTAAGAAGTACCTCTCACACTTAGCTAACCAAGCATCAGGATCAGTCGCCCTCTGTGTTTTCCATTCGACCCCGGCCTCCTTGATTCTGGATGTCCACGAGTTGCAGAGACATCCGTCGAATCAAATCTTGTAAGCCATTCAGCTGTCCCTTCATCTCCTGCACACCCACAAGCTATTCTTCCATCTGTTCCAGCCGCTGATTCATCTCGGTATGAATTCGACCCTTTGTTTCTCTCAGTAGTGCGTGTAATCTGGTACTGTCAGCCATCCAAGATCAGCTGCTCTAATGCCAATGTTACATGTAGAATATGAAAAAAGGTAATAGAACAGAAGAATTAGGAAGGAGAGACAGAAAGAACGAGTGAAAAAGGTGAGGGAAGAATCAGGTAATCAATTCTCATTTCATAATGGTGACAGTACAGAAAAACCCAAATATATGGACGGACAAGCACGTGCTATTCAGTGGGAAAAATAACTAACTTCAACTATTTAATGCATAATATCTTCTAAGTTATTTTTGAGTGTCTTTGATCCTCCATGGCCCCTCTCTATCAGCAAACCCATAAAGATACAGAATCCATTTTCATCTTACCATACATAAAGATGAAGATATCATCGTCACGAGAATCTGTTCAAAACCCCCGTGTGCGCGTGTTTACGTGGATTTTAATTGAATTTGCAAGCAAAATGGTCAAAGAAAGAAAGGAAGGTAAAGATAAAACGGCAAATACTAGTGATAAGGGTTTGGTGAAGCTGATCAATGATTCTGTATGAAGCATGCATGCCTGCATGGCGTGGAGGTGAGTCATTAAATTAAAGCTGCCAGAATCATATCAGAGAATCACAAAAAAACGAAAGCAGAATCATAAAATCTGTGTGTATGGTTATCTGGCTTCACCAACGTCCTCATTTATAATCTATAGCAACTTTTATTACTTCCAACTCATCAAAATCAAAACGATGTCATCATATCTTTCCTTACTCATGTTTGTGAATCTCTGCCTTACTTTACTGTATTCTGAGCCCTCTACGTGAAAATGGAATTCACCCCAATTAATGCCATAATTAATGGTACTATATGGTGCGAGCTGTTGGAGAGAAATGAAAATTTTTAGTTGACTGGGATGACATGAATACCCCTTCCCAAACACCCATGTGGTCATTATGAATGGTTTGAATTGGACTTATAAAAAAAAGTGATTCCTAAAATTAATCTTGGTTCATTAACAAGTAATTTTGGTTTATCCGAAGTTTTGGTTGCTTGCTGATTTTTCAAAAAAGTGGTTTCTGATAAAATAAATTGTCTACATATTGTTCATTAAAAACATATTTTCTGGTGTTATTATTATTTTTTTATTCAAATTATTAAAATTTAATGCCAGGAAATAAAAGAAGTGCATTGTTACCAAATCTTCAGTAAGATTTCTTAGTTTTGAAAATAAAAGAAATCAATAATAATCAAGTGTGGTTTTAGGGGCTGTTTGGTGTAAAGGGGAAGGGAAAATAAAAGTTTTATAAGTTGAACTTTTTAAAAAAAAAATTAAACAAATTGAAAAAAAATTAATGAAGGGAATATTTAAGATAAAAGAGAATGAAAAATTAATTCATATTTTTAACCCCATTTCTTTATTTTTTTATATTAAACTTATAAAAATGTTCTCTATACTCCCCTTCAAATCGCATGTAGCAAACAACCTAACATAGCCCTTTAAAAAGGAATGAAAAATCAAGTAATATTTTTTACTTGACAAAATCACATTTTTCTTACTTCAGTCTTAAATATCAGAATAAATTTAATTTTTTTGGGAACTACTAAAAAAGCTAATTAAATTATTTAAAATATTTTATTTTAATATTTTTTTTAAAAAAAGTCAGTAAACACCTTACATGTTGAAATCATTCAATTTGTATCCCATTTAATTTTTTTAAATACCACATTTATACTATAAAGGACTCCCTCTTATCCTAAATATAAGACTAAATGGACATTTTTATATAGATTAAAGAATCTAATTAAATTACTTATATATAATTTAATAATACACAATATATAAAACTACTAAATAATTTAGTTAGCTTCCTTATTTTCTCCCCCAACTAAGAAATTAAATTGCATGAATACATAACAGGCCAGAGCAAGATAGGAGAACCAATCGGCCAACAAAAAAAAGATCCGAGAACCATCATATGGAATAGTATTAATATGCCAACTTGCTGCATCATGTTTTACTTTTCAGTTTATTTTTACTTTTTTTTTTTAACTCCATCGGTAGTCCAATTTCCAAACACTTCCAGTACTCTGGCTCTCTGGTATCGCCGTTCGTCTTCATTTCTTCTCTCTTCATTTTCATAATGCTATAAATTTCAAAATGGAGAACTGTAATATGAACTATGATGCTCTTTATTTTCATCTTTGTCATTCTTTTAGTTGTTGATCCTCTGATAGTTTTGGATTTGTTCAGTGAGATATTTCTCTTCTTTCTTCTTCTTCTTCACCATAGCCATGAAGGAAGAAATTGAAGGATGAGTATTAGTGGGATCTACGGTTTTCATTTGAAAGTTACCCTTTTTTAAGCTAACCAAGCTTTTTTCACCTCTTCTCAAATCTTCAGATTTCCTTTCCCACGGTTTTCTGATAAATATTCATCGTCTTCTTCCATGTCTGACAAATCAAAAAGAACTCTTTAATACAACCCAACAAAACTCATAAATCCACACCCACCCTTCAAATCTAAACTAAAACTCGTACAGAAAGGAGAGACAGAGAGAATAACTTGGCTTTCCTCTTGGCCGCTTCGAGGAAGTCCAAGTTTCAGTGGGTGGCGGAGGATCTACGAGACGAGGTTAGAGTCCAAGTTTTAAAGCTTTGTTTTTAATTTATTTGCTTCACTCCCTTTCAGTTATTGTTCGGTCTGGCTGAGTGTGGTAGTATATAGGATTCAAAACTTATTATTATTATTTTATTATTATTATTATTTACTTCTCTTCCTTTTATATGATGAGATTATTATACAAGAGAACAATATATATATATATAGAGAGAGAGAGATGTGTTTCAGTACTTCCATTCAACTTAGTAGTTCATGACCATGGGTTTAACCTATGTTTTTCCCCCATTATTTTAAGAGTGTTGCCATGGCAAAGTAGATGTTAGCTTTATGTTTCAGTACCTCAATTCCTCATTCTTCTATCGTATTCTCTCTTCCTCATTGTTGTTCAAGTGCCTCAAACTATCTTTTTCACATTGGCATTTTGCTTCTCTTATCAGATATGCACGGTTTGATTTCGGCTGTGATTTCCTTGATTAAATATTCAGGTATCATTTGTGGTTTTTGTTCTTTTGTTTAATATTTTCATGAATTGTTCTCTTGTATTTTTATGTTTGATTAATATTCTGTAAATTTTCACTCCTAACAAACACTCTCCCTTCCTTGCCAGCAAAAAGACTCACCGCTACTTCGCTGCATGTTCTTGCCATGCATGCTCCTGGGCCAGCATCTCTTTCCCGGAGGCTTTCTTTACCATTACTTGAGAAGAAATGGGACAAGAAAATGAAAATGAAAAAGAAAATAGGTAGAAATGGATTTTTTACTACAAATAGAAGAGAAAATGGGGAGAAAGCAGGAAGAATCCCAAAATTTCACTCCATAAGTGGAGGGTTAACCGCGGTATATCTAGAAAAGTCATGTGACTAGCTCTACAATGTAATTCGTCTCAATACGAGTTGTCTAATCATACATTTACCACTGAAACATATTTAATTCTTCCCCCTTTTACTCAAGTATTTTATTATAATTTGCCGTTCATTATAGTTAATAATTATCTTCAATTTTTTTTAAAAATTCAATATTTATTAAAATAATTGTTTATTAGGTTCCATATAGGAAGTTTGGGTGTTACGATTTATATCCCCTAAATATTATTTCTTTTGTCATCCCATGGAATGATCCACGGTTATCAAATACCTTGCAAGATCATAAGATCAACATAATGAAATTTGGCTGTCGATTCAGTTTAACTTCATTTAAGAACAACTATAATAAATAAAATACTAAAAATGCAATAAATAATTAACATAACTAATTTCTTTAATCTATTTAAATTAATTATCTAACTGTTATAATAAGGATTAGAGTCAATATAAGAAAGTCATCATAAAGTAGAGGAAAGTGTTGTCTTTACTTGGCAATAACATGGTCAAATCTGAGAAATCTTTTATAATGCAGAAGCTTTGGTACCCTTCCACATCCTAATGCATGAAGCAAATAGACCCATTGATAGAATAAGGGACTTAATGGATGTAAACAAAGAAACCTAAACTTAGCTTACCCAACAGTAGATTATGTGTTTGTTTGGAATAACGAATGTAGCTTTCAAAAGCAACTTTTTAGTTATGATTTACAGTATATAAGGTAAATTTGTGAGAGGATTTTTATCTCAATTTGCATTAATAAACTTTTGACGTGAGTATTTAGTGCTTGTTTGAAGTTATTTATTATTATAAGCATGTTCACACAAGTCAACACCAAATTCCTTTCATATATTTACCCTGTACACTATAAATCAAGATTGAAAGTTGTTTTTGAATATATTAATAGCAATTCAAACCAGCTTTTAGGTGGGATTTATACTAAACAAAATAAACCAACAGTTTGTGTGTGTGTGAGAGAGAGAGAGAGAGGATAAAATTGAATGAACGAGCCATGTATCAAACACCCGTTCGAACCTCTGCCTCCCTCTTTTAATAAGGCATATTTTAATAATATTGATTTTGGAAAATTAGGTGACTTTATGTTTTAATTATCTTCCGATATTAATAATATAAAGCCTCATACTTTAATTATTGAACATGCATGCTATAGTAGTTCGTATAATTTTTTTTGTTAGTAATAAAAAAATCTCGAGAGGGTGTAGGTGTCACATGCATCCATCACGTACCGCGAAAATATATTATAATTAACTTTTAAATTTTGATTTATTAGAGTCACAATTTCTCATTGCCACATCAAACTTTATGTGGTCAAGCTTGGTTGATCAACTCTAACTCCAAATGATAGGACAGAAAAGAGGAAAGCGCAGCTATTGCAAAACTGAACTGATATTAATTTATCACTCTAATTTAAACGCAATGGTTCGCTTAAATTAAAAATTCATATATTTGCCAACCCACGTGGAGGCACCAAACGGCATCTTTGCCACCAAACTAAAAATTCATATATTTATGACTTATAAAAGCAAAGCATTTTGTTCCTATTTCCTGAAATCCTTCTGCAGCCAACAGCAAAAGTTGAGCGGTCCTCAACAAATTAGAGTGAAAGTAACAGTCATGAGGCTGCTCCCATCTACCCCCAGATTTCGTTTTAGTGAAGGGAATCATATCTATAATATATTCTCAATAACAGCACTACTTGAAGGTTAACTAGTAATATTACTGCTCCAATTATTTTTACTCCCTCCTGTTTACAATATAAGTTGCTTCTAGATAAACGGTTTAGTCCACAATATGCTACTTTGAGAGCAATTAATGTTAATATGTCAATTTTACCCATGTAGTTAATATTTAAACATTTTTCATTGTATATTTCTCTCTCCTTTAAAAACTTATTAAATATGGGTAAACTTTAAAATTTCTTTGAATTTAATACAAATTTAATAAGTTAACTACAATTTCTTGTTTCCGATAAATTAGTTGAAATGACTTATATTGAGTACCGAAGGAAGCTTCTTATATCCCTGTAAATATATTGATTACATTACCCCTAATAACCAAGTTGTTTAGAATTTCAACCTTAATTATATTAGTAAAAGCAATCACTTTCAACTTTCAACATTAATCACAAATTTATGAACTGAAAAACTGTTAATCTCTAGAATTTTGTCATTTTATCACATTTTTCTTGAGTTCATACAACCTTTGATACATTTTGATAGTAGTTTTTTATTATTTTAATGCTATTTCTTTGTAGGAATATTTTGATACAATGATCAAGTGATTGTAGCCACTTTGCCATGTTGGGCCTTGGGAGGACTTTTTAGTGATGAGAGAAGAATGGGAAAATCAACTCAGCAATGAGAAAGCAAAATTGAAACAAAAGAGAGGAGCGCCTAAGCCTTGCTTTCAGTGCCTAGGCCGTGGCAATGGAGAAGGAGAGGTAGAGAGTAGCAGTGCCTAAGCTCCAGAATAAGTGCCTAGGCCGTGATCGTTGAGATTCGAAACAAAGAGCCGAAGTGCCTAGGCCCTAGCTTGAGCTCATGGGCAGTTTAGGGGAAAACAAAGACATAAAGGAAGAGCACCTAGGCGCTACAAGGAGGGCCTAGGCGTTTCAACGCTAACAACAAAATTCTGCAGTTTATTAAGCCCGAAAATCTTATGGTTTTGGCTATATATTCTCACTTAATTACTTTGACTTGGCCGATATTCTGCACTTGGGCACTCTTGGGAGCTTTGGGGCCTAGGGATTACTTCTTGGATGAACTTAGAGCAAGAGATTGAAGTTTGGAAGGGATTTTGGCTTCATATCTTGGTTCTTCTTCTCCATTCGGCTTTCCCTTTCTCTTGTTCTATTGTTGGGCTGACATTTTCTCATGTATTTTCTAAACATGTGTTGCTTAAAGCTTTGATTATTTGATTATTTTGAACCATTGTATGTATTAACTCTTCATTAGTCATCTCTTTTTGTGATTGTGATACATGTGCTTATTTTACTCTTTACCTAATGCTTTTAAGTGTTTGATCACCATGTAAATGTTTTGTTCACTTGATTAATGATTGAGAGGGGTAGGTTGAGTCTAGAACTTGAGTAAATTTATGTAAGAACTTGAAGTTTGCATGATGAATGGATGGTTTTATTGATAAGATAGATATATGCTTGTCAATCTTGTATAGTCACATTAGAATTGGTGCTTCTTGAAATTGAGTTTTATTAATTGTAACGAGAAATTGAGAAATCAATGGAACTCAATGCTTGTTCTTGAATTGAGAAAGCTTTTGCAATCACCTTTTGAATATTGTACTATAACATTTATTCATTAAGAATATCTATGAGAGGATACTAATTAATTGTTAAAATTAGTTTCCCTTCACTCTTGATATTTGAGTTATTTAAATTAAGCGAAAGTGTGATAATTAATACTTAACTGGGCTTTCTAACTAAATTTTTATGGAAACGATACTCTACTTATCACGTTATTATTTAGTGTCACCTGTACACTTACAACGCGAACAAAAAATATAATAATATTGTTTGTTCCAATGTGTATACAATTATCACTTGCTGCTACCTATAATTTCATTTCATTTTTAATTTGGTACCTATATGTATTTTCTTTTAAAAGAAAAATCTTTTAATTTTACCCTTGTAACATCATTTGCTCCTATATCTATGCCTTGTTAGCATTATTAGCTTTTATACAGAAGTTAGTTGTGGTGATTAAGTAAACTTAATTAAAGGATGTAATAAGTAAGAAAACATGCAGGTATCAAAGTTAAAATTGAAAGAATCTATAGGTGCGTCAGAAATGATTTTTTACATAATATAATATATATAATATTGGAAAAGTAATTTTGGAGCTTATTGATTTCATTATAAAATTAAAGCTACTGATAGAAAAGCCGTCAGCAAAGACAGAATACTCATAAGACTTGAGGTTAAAAAAAAAAAGCGTACGTTTTCAGTTATTTCATTAAAATGGTGCTTTTTTTTTTTAATGAAAACCAACCTGTACTGTCTCTGTGAGCATTGAAGACTCACTTATATAGTTATTTGTGCCTTTATGGAAGTGCAGCTTTATAATAATGCTTTAACGTGACTATATTTATATTTCAATATTTACAAATGTACAACGTGATATTTTGATATTGTTGGCTTCTCTTCACCACTCTCACGCATTTCCATTTTTGATATACTGCAATTCAATGCTCTCTTTCCGTGCTTGTAAGGCTTATTTTGGAATAATGATGGGATAAGTGATTTATTTATAATTAGACTTATGAATAAATCAAATTAGATATAAATCAGATTGTGTATGTTTGGATTGACAGTAGTATAAGTGACTTATGTAAAAGTAAAATATGTTTGGTTAATATGTTAAAAAGTAACTTATTGTGGTAAATGATTGAAAAGGACATGAATATTAATGAATATATTATACATATATATATTGTAAAATTTAAAAATTATACTAGAAAAAAGAAAAATTAATTTTAGCAAAAGTTAAGAATAAAAGCTTAAAATATATAATTAATAAAGAGATTAAATGACTAAAAATACATATAAATTAGAAAGAAGAGAAATGTAAAATTTCTTATGAAATAACATTACATTACTAATCAGATCATATGGACCGTATAATTCTGTCTCTAATTTTATTACTAACATAATTCATTTGGGTTTTATAATTACTATCTCTGCTCCTAATTATAAGATATAGTTGGCTTTTTTTGCTTCCTTTAATCTCTCCAAAAAAAATCAATTAGGTCTTATAATTAGGACTAGAGAGAGCCTTATTACACGAAATATATTGTGATATTTATAATACCTCATATTTTAATTATAAGACCTAGTTGACTTTTTTCGCTTTCTTAATCTCTCAAAAAAAACCCAACTGTGTCTTATAATTAAGATTGGAGGGAGTTTTATTACATGTAAATATATTATGATAAATTGTAATGCTTTAAAATAATGTAATTAGCTTTCTTAGAATTCTTCAAAAAAGTCAACTGATCTTTATAATTAGGACCGGAGGGAGTATATTAATTCATAAATCAAACAAAATAGTTCATAAGAAAAATGATAAAGTTTAGTGCTTTAAAATAATTTTCTTACTATTCTCTAAAAAGGTCAACTAGCTTTTATAAATTTTACCGAATAGGATAACATGTATCAGCAAGATATTGGACGTTCCATTAAAAAGCATCAAATTTTTGCTTTATAGATGTCAGACGTTTGACAATTAACGGACGTTTTATCAATTGATAAACATACATGCAGCTTTTTTTCCCCATAGAAATTGGACGTTGGGCTAATTATCGGACGTTTATTGGCAACAAACGTCATTTCAAACACGCAGCAAGTCCTTATTCATTTGGCTTAATTAGGTGACTTACGTTTTACAATATTTATTTTATTATCTCCAACTCTAAATATAAGATTTAGTTAAATTTTTTAAAAAATTCTAAAAATCTTAATTCAAAACTAAAAAACATTTAAATTAATCGCTTTTTCTCGAACTATTTTGCATAACTTATAAATTGATATATAATATAATTAGACACAACATATAATATAATTAAATAACTTATTTACCTTATTTAAACTTTTCAAAAACGAGTCAACTCGATTTTATATTTAGAATTGGAGTAATTGTTTTACACATTATTCTCCATGAGTTTTATAAAATATAAATAATTTAAATAACATAAATTAAATTTAATTAAAATTGATTAAATTTAATAAATATGTAACAAAATATAATATGTTTTTTTTCAAAAAATTATATTTAGTGGGCACAATAGCAAAGTATGTTCATTTATTTATTTATTTATTTTCATGTTGGACGTGGCAGAATAAAGAAGCAACAGATATTAACACTAACAAGGCAAAGGAGCAGGAGTCATATATATATATAGATATATAAACACCCTCCGTTCTTCCTTTCACTTCTGACCTTCTTCAAGAACACCTTCCTTCCTTTCAGTGATTTTTTTGGGACTTATGCATCAGCAGGTAATACATATATTCTCTGTGTGTGTGTTTTCTCTCCGGATTTCTGTTATCATATTTCTTTTCCAGTCATGTTATTAATAAGAAAAAAAATGACATTTCTTTGTAAATGTTCTTTCATTGTGTTTAAAGGTCGCAGAATCTCTTAGACGGGATGGACTTTCTGCTCATCGAGTTCAAAGATGCTTGTACATCGTTTATTTGCTTTGGTGAAGTCAATTTGTTTTCCAACTTATGTTTGACTATGATTTCTTTGATTAACTGTCTCAGCCTCCCTCTCAGGTATAACTTGTTCTTTTATTAGAAAAAATTATACATTAATTTTTTGTCTTTTCCTCTAATTTTTAGATGTTTAGATAAAAAAAAATATTTTCACTTTTTTATCGGTTTATATTAGACATTTTGTGAATGTATTTTTTTTTCTCCTCTTGTTACATCTAAGAAAATTCATCTGTACAGTAGATCTATCCATCATGCATGTTGTGGTTCGTGGTCATGAGTGCTTTTCTTGTGATCTAATTATAAGCTTGTACTAGCTGCAAGTTGTCCTTCCTATAATAGTACTAAATAGTTTTAAAATGTCTAAAGTTGTTTTGTATGCGTTATAGTATCTTAACTACATTTTTGTATACGCAGTATCTTAACTATATTAATATATAATTATAAAGTCGTCCAAAGTTTCCAGTTTAAACATGAACGCTTCGATAATGTGATATCTGGTATCTATGATCATTCTTCAATTCATAAACACCACCGTAGGCTGCTTTGTTAGGGACAAATCATAAAGAAAAATACCATTTCCTGGCTGGCTTATTTAGGGCATGTTTGATACCTTGTTTTGAGAACAATTTTGTAGGTTTTTTTTTTAAAAAAAAGAATAAAAAAAATCTGTTTGGAGACCTATTTTAAGGCGGCGTTTTTTAAAACAAAAAAAATCAATGCCGGCCAAAAAAAAACAAAAAAACAAAAAAACAATCCATTGTTTTTAAAAACTGAAAAGAGAAAATAGTTTTAAGATGCTTTTGAAAGCTTATTTTAAAATTAAAAACACAAAAAAAAATTGATTTTTGAAAGCCCTCAATCGGTTAGCCTCTACTTTCTTTCCATCCCTATTTTTCCCTTTACCCGGTGGTCCTGCACTTTTTAATCTCTACTTCACATTCACCATGAATTTACCCTAAGTTGAAATTGCACCTTAGATGCTGATATTATGACTAAGAAAAATTTTATGTTTGTGGAGCTGAAACCTAAGTTAATGCCGAGAAAAAATTCAAATACAATGACAAACATAATCAAGAGGTTGCTTTGGCTTTCATTGTTAAGTGGAGTTTTTGACTCAAACTAGTTTAAATGCATAGCTCTTTCCAGAAATATAGTAAGTAAATAAAAAACATCATACATTATTCTGATAGCATAAGGATACCTCATTATTTAGTCTCTCCCACACATGCGACACATCACAAAGATTTTGAGCAAACATGACAATAATAGCTGTCATACTTTTTTTTAGGGATGAAACAACAATGCTTAAACATATAAACAATTATATATCATTGTATCTTATATATCCTTGCAGTTGTAGAACTCACTGGTACTGCAGAATTTCTCTTACACAATTGCGATGAATAAAGCAACCACATAGCAATATAGAAACGTCTTTTATGAAATAAAAAAGATGATTGGTGCTGATGTATTTTACAAGACAAAAGTGTAAGATAAATTGACAAAATACAGCAAAAGACTTGTCATACCACTCGCCATTGCTATTCTTTAATCTTGACGAGATCCGATTGTAGATCACTACAAATGCAACGTAAAAAATTTGTCAGAAGGTGGAGCAGGTTGCTTCTGACTGACTGTAAGGCACAGTGATGGTCCTGGGATACAGCCGTGGCCAGTCAAAGAACCTAAAAGAGTAGTCTAGGGTTTCCTAACGCTCAAAACTATATCAGCCGCTAACTCACGATGTGATTGATCTTTCCATCAAAGATCTTACTAATAAGTAGCCGTTCAATTACCCTATTCCCTTATTGGGCCTTAATCTGACTAACGGGCCACACTCAAGGATATTTTATTAATTACCTAATTAATAACTAAAAATAATTATATATATAATAAAATATCTCACATTCTCCCACTTGGCCCATAAACATTATGTCAGTTGCCCTATCAAATTAATTAAGGATATGCTGCATGAATCATGGCGATAAGTCCTCTTACAAGTCGAGTATTATCTTCCATGTATTACATGCAACACCCTTACTTAATGGGTATCACATTATGAATAAACGCCAATGTTTATTCGGTTCCTTTCTTAATGTTTATCGATCTCACTTGACAAATGTATACAAATCAAAGAATGGAGATGACAAACCACAAAGTAATTTTATTGTATACCTCATCTAAATGAATGGAGGTCTCACCCCCATCTGAGGAACATGTAACACAAAATCTTTCGGTTTCATTCCCTTAGTCAAATGATCAACTAGTATCTCCTTTGTATTGATATGATCAACTGAAATCTGACCATCCTTGACTCCCTCTTTCAAATTAAGGAATTTAAGTTCAACCCATCGGCTTCGACTTCCACTCCTCTTATTGTTTACGATGGTCACCGCAGCTGTGTTATCACAATACATTCTGATTGGCCTAGAGATTGAATCCACAATCTTAAACCCAGCAATAAAATTCTTTATCTAGATTGCTTGTGCACTTGCCTCAAAACACGCTATGTACTCAACATCACAAGTAGAAGGAGCTGTTAGTGTTTGTTTTGCACTTTTCTATGATATAGCTTCTTCCGCTAATAAGAAGATGTAACCAGTAGTAGACTTGTTTGTGTCTAAACATCCTCCTAAGTCAGAGTTTGAGTAACCAATCACTTTAAGATTTTCTGTTATTCTATATGTGAGCATATGGTGTTTAGTGCTTTACAGGTATCTAAGCACTTTCTTTACAGCTGTCCAATGTGCTTCTTCAGGATCACTTTGGTACCCTCCTAACATACCTGTAGCAAAAGCTATGTCAGGTCTTGTGTAGACCTGTGCATACATTAAGCTTTTTATCATTGAGGTATAGGGGATTTTTTCCATTTGGTTTCTTTGCAAATCATTCTGAGGATATTGACTTAGACTAAGCTTGTCTCCATTTTCAAGGGGAGTCCCATTAGTTGAACATTTATGCATTCTAAATCGTTCAAGAATTTTGTTGATATAGGTTTCTTCAGACAATCCTAAAATGTCTTGAGCTCTATCTCTAAGGATCTTAATGCCAATAACATATGATGCCTCACCTATATCCTTCATATCAAAATTCTTGCGCAAGAATTGTTTTACCTCATGTAGTAGTCCTAAGTCATTGGTTGCAAGTAGTATGTCATCCACATACAAAATAAGAAATATGATCTTGCTCCCACTAACCTTGTGGTATATGCATTGATCCAAGATGTTCTCATCGAAACCAAATGATGTGATCACCTCGTCAAACTTTAAATACCACTATCGTGAGGCCTGCTTCAAGCCATAGATCAATTTCTTTAACTTGCACACCAAGTGGTCCTTATCATTTACAATGAAACCTTCAAGCTGCTTCATATAGACTTCTTCCTCAAGGACCTCATTTAGAAAAGCAGTCTTAACATCCATTTGGTTTAACTCCAAGTCAAAATGTGCAACCAATGCCATGATTATCTAAAAAGAATCCTTTGTTGATACAAGAGAAAAGGTTTCTTTGTAGTCGATTCCTTCCACTTGAGTGAAACTCTTGGCAACTAATCTAGCCTTGTATTAATCAATGTTACCTTGTGAGTCTCTCTTGGTCTTATAGACCCATTTATAGCCAATGGCCTTAGACCCACTTGGTAACTGTACAAGATCTCATACATGATTGTTTGCCATGGAATTCATCTTATCAATCATAGCATCATGCCACAATTTAGAGTTTTCACCTTCATATCATGAGAAAATATTAATGGATCATTGTCACTACTGACGCCGCAGTCCAACTGAACAAAGTACACTACGTAGTCACTAGGCAATACTAGTCTCCTCTCTCTAGTTGACCTCCTTAACTCAACTTGTTATATTGGTTCATGCTGTTCAATTAGGATTTCCTCCACTATAGCTTGTCTTTGTTCTATATGTGTGGCAGGTAGATAAATATGTATTAATCCCTCATGTTCAGCATTGTCAACTCCAATTAAAGGGGCCATATAAAATGTTGCTCCTTCATTATGTACTCTAATGGTTGTCTCCATGTGATTAATTTCTTCATCACTCCCACTAATCAAATCATTTTTAAGAAACTCAGCATTCCTGGATTCTACAAAACGTGGTGAAGGTGAAAGACAATAGAACCTATAACCTTTAGATCTATCCGAGTAGCCTACAAAGTAAGCTCTAATGGTTTTAAAGTCTAGTTTCTTCTCTTGTGGATTGTATACTCTTACCTCCACAGGACAACCTATACCTTAAATGACTTAAACTAGGTTTCCACCATTTCCAAATTTCAAAGGGTGTTTTGACACTGCCTTTATGGGAACCCTATTTAATATGTATACAGCTATCTTAAGTGCTTCTTTCCACAAGGAATTTGGAAGTTTGAAGCTATTTAATAAGGTCCTATTTCTCCACTCTGCTACACCATTCATATCAGGTGAGCCAAGCATGGTATATTGAGGAATTATACCATGCTCTCAAAGAAAATCAGCAAAAGGACCTTATGCTTGTCCTTCACTAGTGTTAGAGCCGGGAAAAAGGGCCTAGCCTGTCGGGCTGGCCCTTTTAAGCTCGTTTAAGTGGAAGGCCGGGCTTGTATTTTGAAGCCTAAAAATGAAATCGGACCTACAAGGGCTAGCCCTATAGGGCCTAGGGCTTAAAAGGGTCAGCCCTGTAGGACCAAGGGCCAGCCCTTT
>JBAGKO010000001.1:19010568-19025306 GCA_037177275.1 Acacia concinna | reverse complement strand
AGTGGATCAAGTAGTATGGAGCCCCATAAAAAAAGGTCGGGGGAGGCCGAAGCAAACACTTAACAAGGTTATTGAGATGGACCTTTTGGTTAACAACCTCTCTAAAAATATGGTTTTCGATAGAGCACAATGGCGTCGTGCAATCCATATAGCCGACCCCATCTAATGGAATTAAAGCTTTGTTGTTGTTGTTGTAAAGTTTTCACACCAATCAAATTTAAACAGTAAATGATAATTCAAAATACCTGTAAACTATCAAAATAATGTATTTTTAAAAAAGTTTCCAAACCAATCAATTACAAAGTAATAGCATAATGTACTTGAAAAAAGAAAAGCATATTCGAGTCTATATTCAAACAGTAAATATCAATTTAAATACTTGTAAACTATTAAAAATAGTTTATTTTCCTTTTTTTCTATGAATCAAAATAATTTATTTTTTAAAAAAGGTTTAATCCCGGAATCTATCAATCAAATAATAAAATAAGAATAAGGAAAAAATAATTAAATGTTGAACAATGTTTCCTAACCAATCATGAACAAATCATAGCATACTGTATTTTGAAAATAAAGATATTCGAATCTAACATTCAAAAATTAAATACTAATTCAAAATACTTGTAAAATATGAAAATAATTTATTTTCAAAGAAAATTCAGTCAATAAGATAGTAGATTTTAAAAATTTAAGAATCCGCAATCAATCCATAAGTAACCTGAAACATCTATAGCAACTTAAATATTTACTTTCAAATAAAATTTTAAAAGGAGGAGGAAATGTTTAGTTAAAAATACTCTTGAAGCATCAAAAAAATTATTTCACAACTACTAAATATTTACTTCCAAATAAAATTTGAAAACAAGGTGGTAATATATCATAAAACTGCAGAATTTGAATCAAAGTCATCAATTAAAAAAAAAGGGAGAAACAATAAATAGTTAATGATTAAACCACGAAAGAATTTTAAAAAAAAAGTAAGATGATGGATTTGAAAATAAGAGGAATGGAATAATCAAATAAAAAAATAAGAATAACGAAAAACAATTAACCCTCCAACAATTATTTCTAACAGTAACTCATTAAAAACAACTGTGATCTTTTAAAAAAGTTTTCAAACCAATCCAATATAATAATCATAGTAACTATTCTTACATCAAATTTCTTACATTCATTTCATCAAGTTCTTTAATAACATGTGAACATGTATCTTATTTATTGTATTTGATATTATAATTAAATGATAATAATTTAAATATAGGATATATAGCCACAAATAATTAGAGAAGCTAATAAAATTGATGTAAGTAACGTGACGTAAATATTTTTCTAATGACACGGCTTACTTTAAAAACAGAAGATGGGAGGTAATTAAACTAAGAAGAATGAATAGTTAATTGTCTAATTGATAGATGAGTTAAGACCATACCTTGGACTTTGAGGACTCTTCAGATTGGCCAGTTAGTCGCTAGCTTCAGGCTTGTCTGGATTAAAAGTTGAGACGGAGGCTTGGTGTTGAAGAGTGTAGGTCAAATAGGATGTTTCATCTCTCTCGTTCTTAAAAAAAAAAAAAAAAACTATCCTATTACCAAACCTTACTATAAAAGAATAATCATAGCAAGCAAACACTTTGATCAACTACAATCACAAACCACAGAGTTCTTCTAAAGATAGAAAGCAAACTAAATCAAATCAGACATAAACAAAAAAAAAACATCATAGCAAGCAAACACTTTTATCAACTACAATCACAGATCACAGATTCCTTCGAGAGATGAAAAGCAAACCAAATCAAATGAGACATGAGCAAGAAACATAATGCAGAACTTAAGCAAAAGAATAATCATAGCAAGCAAACACTTTGATCAACTACATTCATTCACAAATCACAAACTCCTTAGACAGGTAGAAAGAAACGAAATCAAATGAGAAATGAGTGGCCAAAATAATGCAGCTTAGAGAGAAGGAGAGCAAATAGCAAAATAAACAAAAACAAAAAACTACAAGCAGAAGCAAACAGTCACAACTAGTAACAAAACATGAACAAGCAAAAGAATATAACAATATAACATAGTCTGGCAACAATCACAGCTCAACAATAGCAAACAATAGTAATTCGACTAAGAAAGAGAAGGCAACTAAAAATTCCACCCTCTTGATAGCAAACAAGGTAAATCACAGCAAACAACCACAAAAATCTTTCAGCGATAAAAGTCCAAAAAAATCATCTAACACAGTTGAACATTAAGGCTGCCAAAGATAGAAAGCAAGCTAAATCAAATGAGACTTGAGAAAGCACATAATACGGAACTTAAAGCAAGAGAATAATCATAGCAAGCAAACACTATAATAAACTACAATTACAAACTCCTTCCAAAGATTGAGAGCAAACATGAACAAAAATCTAACAGACTCATCCAAATTCCCAAACAAAAAATGAACGAGAAAAAGAACAATCACTGCTCAACACTAACAAACAAAACAACCAAGAAAGAGGAGGCATCCCCTTGATAGCAAACAAATTAAAGGAAATTACCGTAAACAACCACAAAAATCTTTCAGCAATAAATTAAAAGTCCAAAAAAAGTTAAATCATCCAACGAGCAAAAGAGCCATCACAACTCAACAATAACAAACAATCCAACCAAGAAAGAGGAGGCAACCCCTTGACAGGAAACAAAGGTAATTACCGTAAACAACAACAAAAATCTTTCAGCAATAAATTAGAAGTCCAAAAAAAAACAATCATCCAACGCTGTTGAGCATTAAGGCTTCCAAAGACGCGAAAATTTCATAAAATTGAAAATCGAAGAACATATAAAGAAGAATACGGAAAAACAGAGGAAGGAAGGAGTGGATGGCAGATCTGAAAGTTGAAAATTGGGTTGCCTAGAGGAATAAAAAAAAGTCGGCGCCTTCACTAGAGAAGGCAACTAGAAATAGAGGAAGACGCCGACTTTGATGGGGAAGGAAAGGGAGGGAAGAATGTAAGCAAGACGGAGGGAAGAAGGAGAAGGAAAACGTATAAACAAAAGGGTACCATTTTAATGATTTTTCTGAGTGACCTACTTATGAAGTTAACGTTGAATAAAAACCCTTAATTTTTTTTTGCCAACTAATAAAAAATAAATAAAAACCCTTAATTTAAAAATCAGGATACGCTCCCCCTTTTTTCGCCTAAGATATACACTACCCATTTTTTAACCTGACAGGCTTATGGTATACACGCTCTCCGTTAAAAGTTAAACCTCTCAGATCAAAGATTAAAAAAAAAAAAAACTTAAACCTCTTATTTCCAAAGGAGAAATTCATTGGAAGGATATCCCAAGAAGAGCAACAAAGATAAATATTTTTTCAAAAAAAATAATCAACTGATATCATTAAAAAGTACTGCCTAAAACAAACTTTTAGTAGATAAAAAGGATTGGGAATTTGGGATTTGAGATCATTTATGTGTATAGGTAAGGAAAGATATACCGATTACCTGACCCAAATGGCTCAACAGGTCAACCAAGAATTTTAGGTCTTATTGACATCACCTTACTTTATATAGTGTTGGGAATCAGAGTCGGCCCTTTAAGGGGTCAAGGCTTTAATAGAACTGGCCCGTTAAAGCCCGACTTAAAAAAACATATATTTTTTAAAGGTTGGTCCGAGAGTGACAGGGGCAGAAACATTTTAAACAATTTTTTTTAATTTTTTTTAAAAAAACAAAATTAGTAAATTACAACAATTAAAATTATAATTTAACACATAAATTATGTCAACATAAAGTCTGAATTTTACGTAGTACGCAAATATGTAATAAACAAACAACATAATTTAAGGTACATCATTGTCACGTGTTAATAAAGTCTGAATTTTACGTAGTATGCAGCGTGAACACGTGATGTGTGTCTGGTGTCCTGTGTCCGTCATGTCTCATGTATGAGTTTGTGACCATGTGGTCAGTAGAATATGTATATTCATTGGATAATAGGCTAATTGGTTGGAGTTTTAACCTAAAATAAATTATACAGTATATTATGTACGATATAAAAAAAATTAAAAGGGCTTATAAGGGCCAACCTGTGGCATTACATGGTTGACCCTTGTAGATCCAATTCTATTTTTAGTTTCTAAAATACAAGCACGGCCCTTAACTTAAAAGAGCTAGCCCGATGGGCTCAACCCATTTTTCCAACTCTAACCTTATACTTGCTTGGAGCTATTTAAATTGGAACGTGGTGATCTGCCACAAACCACAATACTATCCACTAATCTTTTGTATTTCTCAAATTACTTGCTTGACGTTGTGATTTTAAAAAAATAAAAGGACTGAACTTAAATTATCATCTGAACACCTGTGTTTGTCAATTGTGCTTTTATCTGTCGTTATAATGTCAATAAAAATTCCTCATAGCTACGTGGTGGTTCATCATCAATCAATATAAAAACATTACAAAAAAATATTAAATTTCTGACAGAATTTATTTTTTTATGGAATTTCTTACAGATTTTGTGACGGAAAAAATGCCGTTGTAAATCCATTTCCCACGGAATTTTCATTCCGTTGCAAATTTCCCATGGAATTTCCGATAGATTTAAATTATGTCGCAAATTTCCCACGAATTCCGTGGGAAAGTTCCGTGGCAAATACATTTTTTATTTTTAAGTTTTTTAATATGAAGTGGGCTGCCACGTGTCGCCTCCTTATGTTGCCACTTGTCACCTCGTGATGCCACGTGTTCGTGTGTCTTAATTCTAATAATGTTGTCATCCTTCATTCGAACCCGTGACCTCATGCTCGTAATGCCTTCGCGCGCGAGGCATTGCCAGTTGTGCTGAGATGAACTTGTGAAATATTATTACAAAATAGTATATATAATATTGTTATATTTAATGAATTATATATAAATATATATTTTTATATATCTAATATTATATGTTTTAATTTTAAATAAAAAATTATTTAAAATTAATATTATAATGTTAATAAAATAATAATTACTTTTAATTAGGATTAATTAATAATTAAAATATATTATTTGAAATATAAGTATAATATTGAAAAAATAATATTATAATTTTAATAATATAATAATTATTTTTAATCATGATTAATTAATAATTAATATTGTAAATATTATTTAAAATTTTGTGGGAAATTCCATGGCAAATGTTAGAATTTACCATGGAATTGTGTTCCGTGGCAAATTTCGTGAGAAAATTTGTCGTGGAAATAATTCCGTGGGAAATTCTGTCAGAAAAATTTGCTACGGATTTTCCCACGAAATTTCAAGATAATTTGCGACGGAAAAATTGTCCGTCGCAAATTCCGTGGGAAAATTGATGTTTTTTTGTAGTGAAATAGGGATACTTTTGCCCGTATTTTATTGAGGGGCAATTTTATCCTAAAAGTTTTTTATGTACATTTTTATTATGGAAGTTTCCAAAATAGAGCAATTTTTCTTTGGCTATTATTTCCACTAATTTTGACCGTTAGTTGACCAAATATACTAAGTTGATCGTCCACATATAATCCATGTTATTTTTGTTAAGATACAAATTTGCCCCGAAAAGTTTACATTTAAGTAAGTAAATGACACATAAATTTCTAAGGGCAAATTTGCATCTTAGCAAAAATAACATGGATCAATTTAACATATATTAGTTAGTGAATGATCAATATTAACAAGGGTAAAATCACTACTACAAAAAAGAGATATAACGTCGGTAAAGTATGTCCATTTTTAAAAAAATTGAAGTTAAAACAAATGCAGTGGCAATATTATAATAAATTGGATGATTTTTTCAAAACCTGTACTGGGAAGGTTCTTTTTTGCGTTTGGTCTTGAAGAACAGACGCCAAGGGTACACCTAGGGCGTCTGTTCTTGCAGGCATCTGTTCTCTTAAGAACAGACACCCAACAGGCATCTGTTGCGTTTGCCTAGGTGCCAGTCTGGCTCCTACAGTGTAGGTGCCATATTGATGGGACGTCATATCCTACTACCTCTGTTTTCTCATAAAACGGATGCCATTTTTTTTTTGGCTGCCTCCTAAAATATTTCCCTCATATTCTCTCTTCTTTTGAACTACTTTTCTCCTATTCTCTCGTCTTCTTTTGAGCTATTTATGTCATATTTCAGCTAAATCGTGAACTATTTCTCTCTTCTTTCACTTGAATTACTAGCCACCTCCCTCCTTTTCTCTTGTTGGCTCCTTCTCATAGTGTGTCTCTGTGGGTCGTCTCTCTTCTCTTCACCTGACTCTCCTCTTTTAAACACGAATTACCTCGTACCCTACGTTACTCAACAAACTTAGCTCAGAGCAAAGGTTCCACCAAATTACTAGAAGCACTTGTCTCTCGAAAATTCAGCAACTGGTATAGTCACTTTAAATTTTTTTTCCTTCGATTGTGTTAATTTTACATTGTGTGACTTTAAATTTTTCCCCCATTCTCACATGTTAATTTGATATTGCTTCTGTTAATCCATATGTATTATATTGTTTTGACAATTTTATATTGTCCAACACCTTTGCTTGAATTTTTTTTCCAATTGATATATTGCTCTACGCATTAAGAGTAATTTATTTAGTTGAAATGGTTGTTTATACAAAACAAATGCCATTATAGGCGTCTGTTAATACAAAACAGACGCTATTAATGGTGTCCGTTTTTTTCTTAATAGACGCCTATAGCGTCAATTTTAGGCATATGTTCTTTAAAAAAAAACATACGCCTAATATTTGTCTTTTGCGTTCATTTCGTCATATGGACGTCTTTTCAAAAAACTTTTAATGTCACTCACATAGGCGTCCCCTTCAAAATAAACGCTAAAAATATTTTAAAACATACGTTAAAACTCTTATCTGTAGTCGTGAATTGCCTCATTTTGAAAACTTCTAAGATAAAATCGCCCTCTAAAAAACTTTTAGGGTAACATCACCCCTCAGTGAAAACTTTCAAGGAGAGATTGCCTTTAACCTATCAATATATATCGTTTAATACTAAAGGCCTTGTAAGCTATAGTCAAGTAGCATAGATGCTCCCATGTATCATGGTTTCAATTTTGGTTGTAACTCACTCCAAAAAATAATAAATTTTTAAAATAAAATGCTTTAATCACCCCTTTGTTTTGCCTCAAATGCACAAATATCCCTTATATTTTGAATACCCATGTAAGTTTCTGTTAAAATTAAAATATATATTATATAAATATTATTTTTATATAAATTTTAAGTCAAAAAATATATTTTTATAATCTTTTAGAAAGTTCATGGTTTGTATTTAAATATATGTTTTCAAAATAAAAGAAAGGTAGGTGTAATCAAAGCAAAATAGAAGGGTGGTTAGAATATTTTACTCTAAATTTTTTTAACTATTTATGAAAGTTTTTAAACGTAGTATTCCCTTTCTTATTGATCATATTTTCTTTAACTTTGCTCTCCATCCAAACCTTTGTCTTAGGTTTAACACTACTTTAACAGATTTTTATGATATACGCAATCTCGATGGGAAGCATACCAGATGATATTAATTCTTACGAGTTCACCAAATTCAGGCATGAAATAGTTGGTGAGGTAACAGAGTTAGGAAGCAATGTTGAAAAGTTCAAAGTTGGAGACAAGGTTGCACTTTCTTTAGATGGGGGAGAAAATGAAGGGAAAAGAAAATTAGGGAGGAAAATAAGGAGTGAATGGCATTTTCTTTGTTCGGATTAATGAAGAAAAGTGGGAGGAAAGAAGAAAACGGGGTGTGGGACCCACACCATTTTCTCTCAAACTTATCTCGCAACATATGGAGAGAAAATGGGAACAAAACCCATTTTTCATTATTTGCCCTAAGAAGAATTAATAAAACTCATTAATAAATGTCATGAACATGTGCGATCAAGAATACATTTTTTTTTTACTTTGTCCCTTATTTACTTATTATATTTAATTTTATAAAAATAAAAAATAATCAAAATTAAAAAATAAATATATTATGAAATAAATTTCTCAAGATGTTATACTCCATTTTAACCCAATTATGTCATTTAATTTAAAAAATCATCCAATTATTATATATTAAATTGCACCACGATGCTAATATTAAAGTGATGCATTGCTATATTTAATTTGATTTTAATAGTTGATATATTTTTATATGTAAGGATATTTTAGTTATTGACATTTATTTATTTTCTTTTCTTTCCTTTCTTGTCCATCCAAACAACGAGGTGATAACATTTTCCCCCCTACTATTATCTCCTCCCATTTTCTCTCTTCTCAACTTTTCTTTCCATACAAAGAGAGCAGTAGTGTGCCCCTAACTCTTTTAACCCATTTGGTTCAATTACATGGGAGATGATTACAAGTAATTCAGATGCAATATATTGATTACAGCGTTTGCTTGGGCTTATGTAGTGTAAAACATATTACAAAATATAATTTTGATTACATCATTTGATGTAATGAGGATTACATTGCTATGAGTGATTAATGGAGATGTATGCATCCTATAATCAAGTGAACAAGATCGTATTGCCATTATAATTTTTTAATTTGATCAAAATGCCCATCCATTAATATTTTTAAATATCAAACAATTACTGCCATTGAATATTAAAAATATTAAGTAATTATATAATATTTCTTAAAAATATTTCCTCAATAAAAATTTTAAAAAATATATTCCACCATTAAAAATATTAAAATATCCCATTAAATAATATTCCCTACTATTAAGTATTAAAAAATTACTATGAACGCAACATATATCCGGCATAATATTTTCACCATTAAATAAGAAAAAATTATTATAAAATCAATGTGTACACTGTACAAGTTGAAAAAGTTACCATAAACCCAAAGTGTACATTATACATATATGTGTAGATAGGGGTAACTTTGTCTTTGACTATATTATTCTTTTATATTATCATGTAAGATGTAATCCAACCAAACGTTTTTATATGGTTGCATAATCTTTCCTGATTGGCGAATCAAACAAATACATGAAATCATTATTACATTATATTACATTACATTGTATTACATTCAATTATATTACATTTGATTATGTGAACCAAACGGGCAGTATGTGTTCAGTAAGGACATTTACATTATGAGGTTATGAGCAATAGCATCGGTAAGAAGGTGGTGATCTTATATATCCATATTTCTGCCTATAAGGTTATGATCTACATCTTCATTATTTACCGGACATGTTGAACACAAGGCTTTGGGGGCACTACGTCAGTCTGGGAGACCTCCTATTTTTTATTATTTTATTCTTGTCCTATTTCCCCATTCTTAAGCCTTCATCATCTTGGTAAGAAACTAGCGCGAGACACCTCCTATTCAACATGAGAAACCACCCCTCATACCCACCAACTTGCTAAAAACATGGAGACTTGTTGAAATAAATGACATTTTTATTATTAAATTAAATATCGTTTCAATTAATTTATAATAAAAGATTATGGGATCAAATTTATCTTTAAAAAATCAGAACTAATTTATGAAAAAATCTTATGGAAGCTCAAATAAAATAAAAGATCACTTGCTAAAACCATTGAGGCTTGCTAAAATAAATAAAACTTTTTTTTATCAAAATAAAATAGAGATAATAAAACGAGATCATTTCTTAATGAATTATTTCTCAAATGTATTTGATATCCATGATTAATAAAATGAGATCAAGATGACTTGGATCATGGGTGAAGTCTGTCGGGTTTGAGAAAATAGGAAGAAATATTGTTCAAATAAAATTTAGATTTTGAAAACTAGGTTGGGCAAAAGCTTTCTTGTAACATCCTAATTTTTTTATTAGGATTTAATTATAATTAAGGAATGATTTTTATGGCAAAAAGGGTTTATTTAAAATATAACTGATAAATAATAAGTAAAAACATATATATATATATATATAATTAAAAGAAGAAAAAGAAGATGAATTATTAATATATGTATTTAAACAAACAAATATATATATACATATATATATATATATATATATATAAAGTGAGTGTGTGTAGGTGATGTGGAAAGATTAAAAATAATAATAATACTGTACTTTGCGCGTGTGGCGCTGGGGAGGGGAAAGTATTATATATATATATATATATATATATAAAAAAGGGCACGTGTTAGGGGTATAATACCACCCAACAATCCACTTCACTGTAGCTAAAGTGGGATAGTTCAACAAGTGGTAAAGAAATAGAAGCAACGGTGAATAGTTCCTGAGGTCAGGGTTTCAACTTTATAGATAGTTTTGATACTTAAACACACTTTTGATCACAAAATTTTTTTTATGAAAACTATTCTAAATAATTTTCTCTTTCATTTGATAGTAATTTTCTATATATTGGAGACTATTTTGAGATTAGAATTTTAGATAAGTTTTGAGTTTTGTAATTAGATATCCATAGGAATGTAGAAGAATATTAGTGACTGGTTTTAATCGGTTTAGTTTTGTCATTTAGTTTTTGTAAGATTTTATATTATTTTTTTAATCAGATTCTACATACTAGCCTAAATGATGTTTCTACCAATTAATTTTGGGCAAAACAGTTTATTTAGTTTGATGGAGATATTGTTGAAGTTCCAAATGATTTAGATTATTTAATTAAGTGAAGAATTATAATTTATTGATTTTTACATATGGAATCTTAATTATTAAATTGGGAATTTTGTTCAATGGATAATAATTAATGTTCCAAATGAGTTATTTGGGTTAAAAAGAATACTTGAATTCATGTTAAAACAAATAATTGAATTATTGTGTGAAATTGGAATTTTTAGGTAATTTATTCCAAACTTTAAGCTTGTGGGATTAGGTTAATTAAGTTAATTTTATTTAAATAATAACTCAAAGAGTTATTAATGTGTAGTAATTGTTTGCATAAATTGATTTGTGACTTGTGGTTGAGCTTGAACCTTGGACCTTGGATTATTGTTGTGAATTTTGCTTTGGTAAGAAGTAACCACTTTCCCCTTGTTTTTCATGCTTGTGAGTGATTTTAAATATGTATATATAGATAAATTTGCAATTGATTTGTGATATGTGCTATGAAGTTATTTTATTATTGAAATTGTCTTGTGGGACTTATTTTATTGAGCACTAAATAATAATATAATATTATATGAATTTAATGTTGATTTATGATATTAAAAATTTTATTGATAGTTTGAGAATTGATAATGGAATATGATAATTTATTATGATTATATCTGTTGAGCATAATTATATCTCTTGAGTATTATGATGAGAGGGGATGGTGGATGTAAAGTTTATGAGAGGTTATTATAGAGGAAATAAGGGGGTGAAATCTTGTACATAAAGAGGAAATAAGGTGGTGGGCTTCCAAATGTATATTTGTTAGCCCTTCAGCCCAATTATGTTTTAATAGGGCCTTGACACCCCACTGACGTATTAGAGGGAGAACCTAAGGTCCGGTCATGTGCTCTGTAGATTTTAGCCAATTTATATCACTTAATCAGTAAGCTTATTAAGTTGAACTACCAGTCACATGAGTGAGTACTAGCCTATGGGTTCAGTCGGAGGAAATAAGGTGGTAGGAAATAAGGGAGATTTGAGAGTATAGTGTTATGTATTGATATTTGTACACCCATATGATAAATATGAAGATGAGATTATGATATAGTTAATTGATATACATGTAACCTTGTGATATTTTGATAATGTTGTGTATTTATAATTGTTTCTATTTGACACCTCATAGGCACTTACTTGTATGCGTGATAAGATGGACTGTTAGTTATTGAGGCTTTTGTCTCACCTTGTTGTTTTAACAATTTTCTAGATGATAGTTCACGTGAGGGTTTGTCAAGGAAGTCTCTAGAAACTTAAGCTACTTCTGCTTAAAGCAGTGCTTCTATCCTTTTGGTTATGCTTGATTATCGTATATTGCCACATTAGGGCTCATCTTGCACATTTTGATTTATTTTAAAAATTTGGTTCATGGACTCGATACTTTTAATTTCTCTATGATTGGTTAACTCTTGATAATTTTAGATGGTCTAGAAGCCCTATGATTATTTCCAAAACTGTGATCCACACTTAGCATGATACATATATTTTGGCATACAATGATAAATTGTTTAGTTAAAAAGTTGAACTTGAGAGTGAATATCCATTAAGGGCGTATAGAAGTCCAAAGTCTAACTAAATAATTGAATTTCTATTAAGGGGTTTTGTTATTTTAACTATGATAATTCTTTTAAAGATTTGGTTTTAAACTTTTTTATTATGGTTAACTTATCTAAATTATTTATTACGAGTACATTTTATTAATTATAATAGTAGTTTAATGGTAATTTGACAAAATATTTGCTAATTATATTTATATGGAAAGGCTCTTTACATTTCTCTTCAATAATTTTATTTTTACTTTTCTGTGCATTGGATGAGGACAAGACAAACGTAACTTTTATGATAAAACGGTTTCCATAATCTTTTATTATAAATTTATTGAAATGATTTTTTATAATAACTTACTTTAATTTTAACAATATCTCATTCTGATTTGAGAAATAATTCCATACAGAATTATCTCATTTTATTATTTTTATTTTATTTTGATATAAAAAAGTTTCATTTATTTTAGCAAGTGATCTTTTATTTTATTTTATTTTATTTTATTTTTTCTTCCATAATCTTTTTTATTTCCCTTTTTTAGATAAATTTGATCCTATAATATTTTATTATAAATTAATTAAAATAATATTTAATGTAACAATAAAAAGTTTCCTTTATTTTAGTAAGTTTCCATACTTTTACTTTTTAGTAAGTGTGTGGGTATAAGGAGCGATTTATAACCATATATTAAATGAATGATTAAGATTAGAAGAATAAAACGAAAATAGAAAATGGAAAAATAAAAAATATGAGGGGTCCGCGCCGAAGTCTGCCATATTGGTTAACAATTTACCCTATCACTTTAGCTAGGAATAGGATCATTAGATTAAGTGGCTTTTTACAATAATACTGTATATAGGTGATATTTTAATGTTTATTAAATATTATTGTGATGCTATGATATAAACATAATCATTTTATATTTATTAAATGGTTGGTCAGATTTTGTGGGGCGTGCCATAGATTTTAAGAAACTTACTTATAACACAACCCGACTCCAAAAGATTGTGGGTACCCTAAGATCTCTCACAGTCAGAGCAGTTTCCCCATACTACAAAATTAAGAATATCATTTACAATAAATTAAGAAATAAGAAATTACATGGGGCTACGCAAAATTTAGAGCAGAGGGTTATGCTCCTTTATTGTTTTTTTCTTTTCTTTTTTAATTACATATTGCTGGGATTGAATTTGGATTAAGTGTTATATAGGACACTAACCATACCTTACTGTCTAACTCCTTTATTTGTAGATATAATAAAACAAAAACACAACGTTAGAGTATTTTGCTCTAATTGAAATTATTTTGCGTTTCGAACACAGTGGCTTTTATAGTTAGGAACTCATATTCTTGTGATATTCACAGTTTATTCCGAATATGTTGTTTAAAAATTTTTAAATTTTAGTATTTGTAGGTGGCATCCAGCTTGTTTAAATTTCTTTCATGAAAAATTACATTTTTAAAAGAAATATATTATAAAATTTGTCGTAATTCTTCTTAAGTTTTTAAAAATAATTAAAACATAAAAAAGGAAAGGTTTCTAATTATCCTTAGATTTTAGAGGCTATTTTAATTTTTATAACTCTAAAAAATTATCAAATTGAGTTGTATAAACATATTGAGTTGCAATGTTGCATGTAAATGCTTTTTAATAAAATATGTATGAAATTTGATAACTAACTATTAAATAGTTGAGAAGCGTGAGAGAAAGCTTAAGGATTTTACTTTAGTTAGTTGCGAAATTGAAATTTTGTTTTTAAATTTTTAGTCTTTCAAAATAATTATAACTCTTAAGATTTTTATCAATAAATATGAGTATTGCAGGATCCTTATCCCTTACGTGGGTGCACGATGTACATTGGTTATTTTTTTCCTACAAAAATTGTTTATTCATATTTGAGATAGAAATGACTCATTTATTTCAAATTTTTTTAAAAAAACTGTTTTTATTATTAAATAAATTACTTTAAATTATTATTATTTATTTATTTTTATATACCATTCGTAATTAAATATGATTGACTAATTTATTTAGGCCCCTTGATTAAAAAAAAGAATGAACTAGAGATTACGTACATACAATTTAACCCTATACACACATGCATTCAGGATTGTTTGTGAACGAAATCCTTGAGATTCAAATAGCAGAGCTCACTAATAAAAAAAGACTCTTTTAATATTCATTTTCTGGCCTTTTAATATCCCTTTTCGGTGGAACTCATATAAAATGGATGCATAAACTAGTAAAACAGCGTCCTTAATTTTAGGGACGCAGAAAAGAACTTATGGCGTCCCCAATATTTCTTGGGACGCCGTAAGTGTACAATACGGCGTCCCTAAGACTCTTGGGGACACCGTATTGGTCATTTACGGCGTCACCAAGACAGTCTTGGGGACGCCATATTGATCATTTATGGCGTCCTCAAGACACAAATTGGGGACACCGTTTCTAGACATACAGCGTCCCCAAAATGGTTTTGGGGACGCCGTATGGCCCATTACTACGTCCCCAAAAAGGTTTTAGGGATGCTGTATAGTCCATGAACTACCCAGCGTCCACATAATTCCATTATGGGGACGCCTTATCATCCACCCTACCCAATCCTCAAG
>JBAGKO010000001.1:18949232-18969153 GCA_037177275.1 Acacia concinna | reverse complement strand
AGAAAAAAAAATGATAAATACAAATATTTTAAAATAATTAAATTAGCTTTTTTAATATATCTAAAAAAAAGTAGCCATGTCTTATATTTAAAATAGGAGGGGCTACTACGTATTGTCCTTAATATTAAAGTCAGTTGACTTTATTTTTTTAAGAGATTAAGAAAGTTAAATAAATTTAATTAATATATGTGTGTCAGTAATCATCAAACTAATTTTTTTTTTAACCTAAGGCCTTGTAGCCTAGTGGTAATGGTATCTTCCAAGTGGGAGGAGGTCACGGGTTCAATCCCGTTATTGTAACCTCAGGCCGTTAGTGCCTGCCCATCCTAATTATAAGGACCATTTAAAAAAATTAATTTTTTTAATTTATAAACTTATATATAATATAATGAGACACAATATACATTATGATAAAGTAATTTATTTAAAAAATAGTGAACTGATTTTTATGGAAGGACAATAATGCTGACAAGTTATAATCCAACTATGATAATATATTCATTCTTCAGCCATCAAAGTGGACTGAATTGAACTGCAGATACCAATTATTTTCTATACGCACTGAAATTTTTCCTCACTTTTGGTGGGACCTGCTGGAACAAGCTCCAATTGATTCTTTCTTTCTTTCTTCTTTTTATTAAGTGAAATAATTGTTCGTGTTTGGTTCAATAACAATTGCTAATTTGCAGAAGTGTGTACATCCGTAGAACCGAACCAAGATGCGTAGTTCCAACTTAAAGTACTTTGTCTTCTTCTCCTTCCTTAGCTTCTTCTTAATCTGTCTAACGCAAGCAGATCCAATTTACAGCTCTCATGCTTGCACAGATTCCATTACTTATAAACCAAAAACCACCTTTGAAACCAACCTTGCCCTCCTCCTCTCTTCTCTTCCTTCCAAAGCCAGCGGTGGCAGCCATTTCTACCGAACAAGAACCGGAAATGCTGCCCCTGATGCCGTCAATGGCCTCTTCCTCTGCCGCGGCGACACCCTCCCTGCTGCTTGCCAAGAATGCGTCTCCGCCGCAGCCGGAGAGATAAAACGCCGTTGCCCAGATCAGAAAGAGGCCATAATATGGTACGACATCTGCATGCTTCGATACTCCAACCAATCTTTCAACAGAATCGTACCTTCCACTGACTTGTCGAATACTGAGGGCGTAGCACCAGAGGACAAGGAGAGGTTCAATGAAGTGCTGTCCGGGATGTTAAATTCTGTGGCGGGGAAAGTTTTGAAATCTCAGAACAAGTTTGCGACGGAGAAAGTGAACTTCACAAGAACGGAGACTCTGTATGGATTAGAACAGTGCACCCCTGACCTGACTGTGTTCGACTGTAATACTTGTTTGAGAAGCGCCATCGCCGCCGTTCCAAATTGCTGTGACGGAAAACGTGGAGCGACGGTGTTGCTCCCTGCGTGCAACATCAGATATGAATTCTACCCATTTTTCAGTTCTACCCCTCCGCCTCCGGTCACTCATTCTCGTCCCTGAGCGAAATAGCAAAGTATACATTTCTTAGTATCAGTCCTTTGAAGCGACTATTTATATATTTATATTTACTTCCTTGTGCGTCTAGGCTGCTAACTTTTGCTGTCTCATCAAATTGCAGAATTCTTCGGAAAAAGATATGAGAGCGAGCACGTATGAAAGACAATGTTATTGGTAGTGCAATCCAAGACTTGTTTCTAGTTCAACAGATCAGCTTAATACTAAGAGAATAAATTAAAGTAACATCCTTGTAGTGATGATGCACTTCTAAAATATGTGCTTTTTTTTTCTTTTTTTTCTTTCTTTTTTTTTATGATATTTAATAGGTGGAAATGATGCGTATGAACTGTTGAATAATAAAATAAACAATGTCTTCATTGATTTTCTTCCATATTTAGTCTCTATTTAATATGTTTAGCATTAGATCAATCTTTAATGGTTGAGATTTTAAGATAGATGTAAAAATTATTATTAAAATTTCAAATATAATATAAATCTATTGTGAAATCTCAATATTAAAAGTTGATATAATGGTAGAGACATTAAATTGAGAGTAAATAGAGTGAGAAATGAATGGAGATACCCTGTGCAATTTAACTTCTATTTCAAATCTGTGTATCAAGACAAGGCGTCCCTCCTTCCTTATAAGTTATGTTTACTTAATTTAATTAGATTAAGGATATTATATAAATTAGTTAATTAGACACATACTTTCTAACACACCTCTAGCCATCTTTTTTAATTTTCTCATCCCCACTTCTCATTGACTATTGTCAATAAACATGAGTAAGGGTAAATTAGGACAATATTAACACACATAAAAAATATGTTTATACATATATATAGATATATATATATATATAGATCCAAGATCAATTTTTTAAATATATATTATATTAAAGACATGAATGAGTACTTATTATGTATAGTATTCTCCCCTCTCGTCTGTACTCTAATTTTCTTTCCTTATGGGCTTTCTCTGAAATATAAAAAATTTGAAATACATAAAAATAAAAAATTATTTAAAGGTAATAAATATGTAAAAGATGCCACTCTTTTTGTTTAAAATACTCTTATTTGTGGAGAGATGGTGGGAGGATAATTAATATACTGAAATTAATCAATAATCAATAAAAAAATAAAATAAATAAAAATTTAATATAATTTTTTAGCGTATCCCATATGCATGTTATCTCTGAAAAATTCTATTGTATCTGAGGGGCCATATGTAAAGCAATCTTTACGGCACTTTTACTCCTTAATTATAATAATCTCTTCAATTTTGTTTACCACATTAAATTCTATTTTTTGAAATTAAAATACTCTTAATTAATATTCAGTCTTTTTCCGTTGTATAAAAAAATATTAATTTTTTTATGCTAAATGGAAGATAATGATTACAGTTTATGCTTTTATTCGGCTCTCTCTTTTGAATAGGGGAATAATAACGTATTAAGTTGACATTTGATTTAGCTATAATATAGAGTTGACATATTTATTACTCCTCTAATCATTATTATGATACCTAATTAATTAACTTGCTTTTTTTAAGGAAACTGATTAAATTACTTAATATAACATATATTTTTATAAAACATAATCCTAATAATCTTCCTTGATATCACTCTCAATTCCCTTCTTAGGGGCTGTTTGGAATGAAAGTGACAGAAGTAACTTTTGATTATAAGTTACTTATGAGAAGTAACTTAATTAACTTCAAAAAAAAAAGTTACTTATTTAAAGTTATTTGTATTTAAATTGGGGTAGGAGAAGTGACTTATTGAAGGTAGAAAAAGTGATTTATTGTAAGTAGGAGAAATGACTTTTTTCAATAAGTCACTGAAAGTAATTTATAGAAATAAGTTACTTTTTAAATAAGTTACTTATGATAAGTTCCTTTATCCAAACACCTAATTTTACAAAAATTATTTAACTTCATATGTTAAGTAACTTAAAATTACTTCTTTACCCAAACACCCCTTAATTATTTTTGAAGAAATACAATAGAACTAATTTAAAAAATATAAATATATAAAATAATTCTTGCATTTAGGGTCAATACCAAATCCTATCATTTATGTGATATGGTTAAAAAGGTCCTGCGTATTGGAGCGGCTGGATTGAGTAATCTCATTAAATTATATGTTTGGTATGAACAGTTGCCACCAGCAAATTTAGTTTATGACTCGTCCTCAACACGGCAATCTTTAATTTGTACGACTATTTCATACGGTATGTCATACTTCCTTTTGCTTTTAAGAATAACCTATACTCCTAAAACACTCTCAACATTTTTTCATATGGACCAAATAAAACTATATTTTTTTTAATTTTTTATAAATTTCAACAACTTTTTAACTTTACTCTTATTTTATATATATTATATCTCAATGGAATAAAGTTAATACAATAATAAATCAGGTGTATAGTATATAAAAATTTTATCTCGCTATCTTATAATAGGATAAAGAATTTTCATCTCTCTCTAGTTTATATATAAAACCAGATGAGTATGTATTACCTTCTGTCTTCTCCCAACAAACAAAAAATTACCTTGTGTATTTAATATAAGATTTTTAAATAAATAAACTAAACTATAAAATGGATCTTATATTAAAAGTACAAGATAATACAAGTATTGAATAAATAACCTCTGCGTATGATTGTGAATATTCAATATTCTTTAGATCAAACTGGTCTGGTAATGCTAAAGAAATACAGTCATTGATCGTGAAGAGGGGTATTACGGTTTAGGAACAAGACTCCAAGGTCAATTCATTTAATTGTTAATATTTATTTGGCGGCCGTATATGCCAAGTCTAAAACCATTTTTCCAACCATCCGATAACTGTTACTGCCCTATCATAGGCTGACTCTATTGGGGAAGCTTACCTTTGTTTCCAGTGTTCACAACCAATATGCCCAGTTTTTCCTCTCCCGTCCCATGTCAACTGGCCCCTTGTTTAAAGCTATACTAGTCATGTCCTGGAATTCTATATTACTATTAAATACTATGTCCCAGCTCATCTTTAGAATTTTCAGATAAATTCAAAATGTTTGAACTTTGAATGAACCAAATATAATTTTTTTCTTAATTTTTAATTATTATAAATAAAATTTAATCTTTCAAGAAAACTTGTAATAGTTGGGAGAACACTGTTCTTCATTTTACACTCCGCATTTATTGAAATAAAAATATTAACAATAGTCAAATTTTACCCTCCGCATATATATGCTACCCATGTTTGCACCTCATCTCAATTCCGTGGAACAACAATTAAAATGAGTTATGGATATCAGCTAATGTAAGTGTTTGGGAAATGCTTTAAAGTCTAAGCTGTTTTTTTAAAAAAAAAAAAACCACTAAAAAAATAAATTCCCCCAATGAGCTTTTCTTTTTAAGTAGTGAGAATGTAAAGAGGGGAGCTAGGAGAGAGGAGAGGAGAGAAAATAATTAAAGAGAGTAATGACATATAGAAGGAAATAAAACATAATTTATGTAACATTGTAGTCCCATTTTATTGAATTGAAAAAAAGAAATTATTGCATTGAAGAAAGATATTGACAATATTAATTTTTTAAAAAAAATTTAAATTTAAATATTTGTTGGAGAAATAATAGGGAAATAAAAAATAATATTAATTAAGTATTTTAGTGTTTTTAATTATTTTAATTAATAAGGACAAGGTGGGAAGAAAAATCTCATGTCCAATATCAAATCATTACCAAAATTCAAGTTGATAAAATTTTTAAAAATATATCATAAATTACTTTTCTACTTATTATTTAAACAAATTTCGTTTAAAAAAAATCACTTTTATTATCTCAAATTTAAAACAAATTATTTTTAATAAATCATTTTTTTTAATCACTTCTAATAAATTACTTAAAAAAAATTATTTCTCTTGCGGCCCTCCTCTGAACAGACCCAAGCTGTTCAAACTACAATGATTTGACGAGTCACTTCTTCCAGACGTAACAAAAGTTGACTTTTTCTCTGCCCACTTACATTGGCTAGTGTTGAGCTTCACAATCATCAATCTTCCACACGTGCTCCTAAAACACCCAACCCAAATAGTAATAACGTAGATGAATTGAAGATATGTAGGTGCACTATTAAGTGGTGGTAATTATTCATTTCGAGCCAAAAAATTCACACAAAAAAAATAATAACTTTCATGAATTTTTTTATTTATCACACTTAACCACAACATTTTGCTAACTAAAACGCGCGGTTTGACTTGTAGTAACCGAATAAAATGGCTTCTTCGAGAAGCAGCAAAGAATGACTTTTTCTGTCCTCAATTTGATTGACTAATGGGATTAAAATTCAATTTGGCTCGGTTCGTTGGACTAGTTTTCCAGCCAAATCATCAATCAACAGTTTTGGATAAATTGACCGGGTTAGATTTTATTTTATTTTTCACTTTGTTGAGCCAAGACGGTGTCATTCCATCATATTTGTGTTTTAATAGTAATGTTTTGTTATATGTATTCTATTTATTTGTGTATTTGTGTATTTTTATTTAAATATTTCTCCTTTCAAAATATTTTATATATTTAAATTAAACTATCTTCACAATGGAACGTTGCTATCTTCAACAGCTAGCACACGCGAGCAAATTAAACTATTATAAAGCCCTTGTGTTTGTAGTCCCATTCCTCTCAAGGACACAGAACTACAAGACCTAATGATGGCTTCGTACAAGATTATCTTACTCTTCTTCTATATCACCTTCCTCTGTTCTGTTAGCTCTAAAGCACAACCAACTTTTCTTTCTCATGCCTGCTCTTCCAACAAAACCTTCGCTGACAATAGTGCCTTTCAATCCGACCTCACCACCCTCCTCTCTTCCTTAGCTTCCGACAAACAAGCCAACACTGACTTCTACAAGACCACCGTTTCTGGCGGCGGAGAAACTGCATACGGCCTCTTTATGTGCCGTGGCGATGTGACCCTTGAGGTATGCCACCAATGCGTGGTTGAGGCAACCCAAAGATTGACCTCCGACTGCCAATTCTCAAAGGAGGCCGTAATCTGGTACGACGAATGCATGCTTCGCTATTCTGACACCTCCTTCTTCTCCACCGTGGACACAAGGCCAAGGCTTGGCCTCTTGAACACCGGCAATATCGCCAACCCGGGGAGCTTTATGAGATTGTTGTTCAATACTATGAACAAGACCGCGGATGAGGCCGCAAAACCTGCCATCGGCGAAAAGAAGTATGCTACGAATGAAGCGTTTATTTCAGGGTTTCAAACCCTGTATTGTCTTGCCCAATGTACGCCGGACCTTTCCCCGTCAGATTGCAGAAGTTGTCTGAGTGGAGTGATTGGGGACCTTAACTGGTGCTGTGATGGGAAGCAGGGAGGAAGAGTTTTATATCCTAGCTGTAATGTTCGCTATGAACTATACCCTTTCTATCAAACACCAACTAATTAGATTAGCTTGAGGGATGGAGATCTTTAATTCTTAAAAGTGTTTGACGGGTCCGCCAATTATGGTGTTATATCAGCAATAAGGCTCTAGAGATGACTTTCTTAATTTGCTTTGTGCTAGCTATATTTTGTACTCATCCGGTTTTTAATATAAAACTCAATACACTTTTTTTTTAAAGATGTTAAAGAAGTTAAATAAATTATTTTAAAATATTTATATTTATAATTTTTGTTCAAACTAATTTGTTTGACTTATAAATTAATATATAATTTAATGACATAAAATATATGTTATGGTTAAGTAATTTAATTAACTTTTCTACTCTATAAAAAAACAAAAAAAAAATCAACTAAGTCTTCTATTATTGGCCAAACTATATTATAAATTCACCACCTACCTTATTTGGCCTCTTAAAATGTGAATTTTGCAATGCAGCAGGACTGGGTAACAAACCCTATTAATTACTCTAATCATATATATAAGTCACTTCTAGCTAATTGACACATACCAATAAAAACAATTAAAAGTATTACATTAGTTATAAAATTAAAGGGATTTAAACGCTATCTTAGTTAATTACATTAAATTTCAGCATCTATTAACTTCTACTCACTCTCCCTGCCTTTATAAAATATGGACACAGAGAGAAAAAAAATTGTTTAATACTCCCTCTGGTCCCTGATAACTATATTATGCAGAATTTTTAAAAATTGGTAAAATTATTTAAAAGTAGCAACTATATATGTAAGAAATCAACTTTTTTTTCAGCTATGCCCTTATTTATAAAAGAGAATTATTATGAGAAAGAAATAGAGTAATAATAGGAAAAAGTATAAAAGAAAATGTAATACAGAAAAAAATTAGGAGTGAAAACAGAGATATATAATAAGGCAGGAGAGATAATAAAATTTAAAATATGTGGAGGAAAATGAAGTCTCCAAAATTAATTAGGGATAAAAATGGTAAAAACACATCAAAAGGTTAGGTAATTCCAAATATAATGTTATGAAAAAAATTTTAAGGCGATTCAAATTTCATGATCTTAAAAATGAGCAAAAAGGAGTACTTCTTAAAAAGAAAGGCGCTTTGTAATAATAATAAGAACTAGGGAGTATATGTTTTGAACAAACTCTGCTTTTTATTTTCATCTTAGTTCACTTTAACATATTAGGAACGCAAAAACATGAGAAAGAACACTACACAAAAACATCGAAATACCAACAGATTTTAGATAGAATTTCCGTGAGTAAAATTACCGACAGATTTCTAACGAAAAAAATCAATTGATAAATTCCATCAAAAAATAAATGTACCGATGGAAAAAAATTCCATTGACAATAAAAGATAGATTATCCACGGAATTCCGTCCGTAATAATAATAATAAATTAAATATATAATAATATAAAACAAAAAAATAAAAAAATAAAAGAAGAAATATCATAAACTTAATATTAAATAAAATATTAAATGAAGAAAATAAAATTTCTTAAGTATTATATTTTAAAAAAAGAAACATATTAATATATATTTGATATTATATATATTTATATTAATAAATAATATAACTAATATTATATATACATATATATAAATATATATATGTTAATATTACATTTTTAAAATGTTATATTATATATATATTATTATATGAATAAGTAAAGCATGGTCAAAGCAGCTTAACTGATAAAGGCATATTACAATCCATGTGGAAGGTCCAAGTTTTGAGTCTTGGTCACAAAACTCAACAATTAATTTAGAGGAAGTGTGGCAACCGCATGAGCTCTGATGAGGGGCAGACGCCGGCAATGTCCATGTGGATTTATTTTATTTTTTAAATAAAATAAATTACTAACAAAATTACCCATATGGAAAATTTTCCATCTGTAATTTCCGACCGAATATTCTGTCAATAATTTCCAATGGAATAAATTTCTATCAGAAAACTATTTTCCCACGTATCTTTTACCGACGGAATGCATTCCGTCAGTAATTTCGTTTCTGGTGGTAATACCGTCTAAAAATTGAAATTTTGTAGATAATTTCATGAGTAATTTGATGTTTTTTTGCCGTGGAAAATATTTAAGTCGATTGTTTGGCATTTTGCAAGAGCATTAGAAGCAGCAACGAAGGTTTTCTCCATACATTCACGAAAAGTAATTAACAATAAACTAATAATAAATAAGTTAATTAGACCCTAGTTAATCAACCTTATTCTAGAACGACTTGAAAGGGATTAGGCGTGCTACATTATTAATTGTCCCCGTATGACTCGATTGAAAGAATAATATAATCGTAAGATGATGATAAGCTTTAGACCATTAATATAGGGGACATATATTTTATGTGTGTATTTATATAGTGATTATTTATAGTCAATAGTCAATATAACGAAGTGTGTTATCATCATCCAGCATATTGGTGGGCATCCATCACCTCGAGCCATCAAATATGACTCAATGTGCCCTCCAATTCATATCTTAATTGGTGCAATGTGACTTGTTCTGTGTCTAGTGGGGAACGTCCTGACACAGCTATATATATATATAAATATTATATGGAGTTTTGACAATAATTTATCAGCAAGATTATTGGCTGAAGGTTTTGAAAACCACAAAAGCAAAGTTTCTAATAGTTATTATTAACCACTGCGGAGAAAAATATTAGGCAAAGATGTTTGGTCTTATATTATTGGTGCCCCCACTTTGAAGATGAGATGATGAACACCTTGCGAAGAAAGAACTAAAATTAAACAAAGTGCTATCATAATAATGCTTCACTCTTCAGCCATCAAAATGGACTTTCACAGCAAACACTATATTGATATTTAGATCACTCATATACAATTTTTTGGATCCTAGTTGGTGCCATGGTGGGGAAGCTCACAGCTCATAGGTCATATAGGCAATACAAATATTTAATTATTTGTAGAGTTTCATTTGATTCATTTCTATTTTTGCAAATAAAAATTATTTAAATGAAAAATATTTTTAAAAATATCTGTAATCCACATTCATTCAAATTGATTATTTAAGAGAGGGTACAAACCATTTATTAGAGTACTCCATGGTGCTCACTATAAGACACCATCTATTAATTCTCAAATATCAATAAAAATTAAAATTAAGAAAGTATTAAATCAATTTTAAAATTGAAGTGATTTCTACCTTACTAAGTATACTAAACTCTAATATTATATATTAATCATTAATTTGTCTCACTACAAATAATATGGCATACATTAAAAAAAATATTCAAGACTCATTGAAACCTTACAAGTACATAATAAGAAATATTATAAGTGGGGAAGGGAGTATATATGCTAATATAGTCCTATCCAAATTACCTAACTCTCACACACTAAGGAGAGTTAATTATCTCATTGATCATGGAAGGCCAAAAAAAAAACTCATTGATTTTGGACTACATTTCTAATTTTTCCCATCATATTTATGAATAAATTCCAAGAATCTACATGAATAAATTCTTTTTTTTATTACAATTAATAAGGGAAAAATTGTGACAATTTCTTTTGACACCCTAAAAGTGGACTTATAATAAGGACCAAAATATAAATAGGACTAGAGTAGTAAGTGATTTAATATTTCAAGAGATAATGAACTTCTCCTCCATGCCTATATATAACGTCTTTTTAATTGAATTGCAGATTCATTAAAATAGTTAAAATTAATTAAAAATAATAAATATAAAAGAAATACTCCATTCGGTCCTTTTAATAATAAGCAACTTTCTCTCAAAAAGTTGATTCCCTTTATAAGCAACTTTCAACTTTTGTCTGAAAATTTAAATTGATTTTGCTTGTTTTACCCCTAGCAAATATATTCTCTCTCATATAATCACTTATTATACATTCTCTCTCATGGCACTTTATAAATAAGGGTATAGTTGGAAAAAACATAACATTTTTGACACAATCATGAGTTTTAACTAATCTTTACTACCTGTTCGTTTTTCTTTAATTGTAACAAAAGTTGCTTATATATATATATGACCAGAGGGAGTAAGTTTTTTCCAAAAATGCCCTTAATTTTTAATGTCTAAGAGAATGAGTAATAATAAGAAAATGATGAAAGAAAATGTACCGGGGCAAGATGATGTTAGAGAATAAAGAGGATGAGTAAGAACAAATATAATAAAACAATATTTTAATTAATACAATGAATAAAATTAATAGATGATGAAATAGATATAAATGTATTTATTATTGATATTCATTCCAATAGAACTTAAAAAAAAAAAAAAGAATAAGCGTATTTAAAAAATGACACCTTAGGCACGGATGGAATAATAATTTCGTCTTCATGGGAGCATTTCTTTTTGGTCATCTTTCTCAGTTGTACTGCGTAGCAATTATAATTTATAGGTCATCATTTAATCAAATTTGCTTCAGCCACTCGATGCGTGTAACTCCAAGTAACTCTTTTCTTTTAAGCAAAAATTTTACGCCTATGGGCCTAGCTCATCGTTGTATAACCCAAAACAAATATTATATTGATTGGGCTCAACGAAATTATGCAACTAACGGGGCGAGTTCCGCATTCTTTATCATGATGTTGTGTATCCTGTTGTAGTCTTTTTACTTTTAATGGTATTTTAGCAATTAACAGTTAACAAAGTAGGCTTTTACATTCTCTTGAACTTAGTTACGGTGTGATATTGGACGTCTAATGTAAAGGATTTCCAAGTATTAATGCATTTGACTTTCATAAAAAAAAAACGGAGTTGACTTAAACTAAAAAAGGTAATCCTTCAAAATGTGATAAATCAATGTTTAAATGTGTCTACATTTAGTATTCAACAATGTGTCTTAGAATACGATAGTCTTCAATATGAGGAATCTGCCTGAAAATTAATGAAAAGGTTTATAATTCTGTTTATGTCTATCTTTCATAAATATCCTGCTTAATTATCTTTCTTAATACTACATGATATTGGCTCGCCTTTCTTGATGGCTGGTGTAATTAAGCAACCCCGTTGATATATATGAAGTCCAATTATCCTATAATGTATAGGAATTAGGAGAATATTGGGAATACCTTTGCAACCTAATTCAAAGTAACAAACATGGTTTAGGCGTTACCATTTATATTATTGTTGCTATAGCTTTATCCATGGGCTTATCCCACTTGAAAACCTTGAGGAATTATTATCTTTGGTGAAAAGTGGCCGCCTCAATAGGATATTTTTTCCCCATCCCAAGCTTCAATAGATCCCTTCTTTCCAACACACTTGCCCAAACCAATCTCTCCCTAGTTTCTCACATGAGAGACTGAGTTGGAGACAATAGAGAGAGCGTAGAAAGAAAGAAAGGAAAAAATGAGAGAGAGCTGAGAGAGAAAGCCACCAAATTAAGTCACAGAAGAGTATATATAAAGAAGGCTTGGGCCATATGGGATTGTTATGTATCCAATATATCAAAGTAATTATTCAATTCATTCGCTAGTTCCCCAAGAACCAGGGTTCTTGATACATGGACAAATATATTTTTTTAAAAAGGAGTTTAAGAATTTTCATGTGCTCAGCTAATTAATGGGTTCCTAACATCCTATAGTATTTGCTAGTGCCTAGGAATTCAAATATGTTTAGTATGATGCTTTTCAATACATGCTTATATAGTTCCCACCCTTGGATTCACCAGCTTCACTTGGCTCAGGAATTGTTAGAATCCTCTGCAGAATGCAGGGCATGTCATCTTGCCCAAACGACCGAGTTTCTCAAGTTTTTTCTTTTCTTTCCTTTGTTTTCTTAAGCGGTTTATTCAATATCGAGCATGGTTTTACTATACTTTTAAAATATGATTCGTATTCTTTGTTCATTACTTATAAGCCTTAATTTGGAAAATGAAATCAGCCAGAACGTCTAAATTAAAGTAGAAGCGAGCTTCAAAGGACTAATTACTCGCCACTCCCAACACTGTCCTTAAACAAGCCAACCAGCAGGGTAGAAATCAAATGTGGAGCACAAGACATGAATTAGATAGTCGGCAGCTTTTTATTGTCATACTTGTCCTTTTGTACACATCGATGAGTAAACAAAATAACACTGCAATAACAGGATTGATCCATGATCACGATCCTTTCAAAAGGAGGAGGAGGAGCACAATACATGAAATAGCTAGAGAGTTCACAGACACAAATTTTTATTGTATACATGATACTGCAATAAAAGGATTGATGATCGGTCCTTTCAAATGACCTCTCATGCAGGTACATCCTTATATATATCGCATTCTTCGTCACCTAGCCTTAGATATTTGGCCTCATGTTCAGATGGGATGCGACCTTTTGACCCAGAGAGCGATCGGCCTGTGAAAAAAAATAACCATTTCACTTGAGCCTTTACTCTGTAATTCCTACTACTTAATTATAACACACAACCATATGTAAATAAAGTCTCACCTGAGACAAGTAAGATATCCAGACGCTGCGGACCTCATGGGTGACCTTAGGGTCTGATAAAACTCCAACCCATCTTCGGATAAACCTTTCTTGCCTGAAATACATAAGATAAAATCAGAAGTTAGATTATTATGATAAATGTGTCATATTGATTGTATTTGTAGTCTGTAACAGATACGAACCTGTCAGGTGCCCAGGTTCGGTATAGATCCCCAGGTTGCTTGAAGTTGTTCTCCTTCTCAATTATGCGCTGCATTATAAGCATTAATGGAGTCATCAACATATCCTTGCCTCAGAAGAACAATACGTACAATTTCATTTTATACAAATTGAAGCTCATGAGTTGTGGATTTCACATAATGTAAGTACCAAGAAGATCACTAACCCTATCACGCCTTGCGTTGAGGCGAACATCAGGAATTGGGAACTGCTCTGCAGGGCGATCATTGTTGTACCTTGATGGGAAGTAATCGATCTACAAATCATAATTGTAGATAGTCATTAGAATGAAATATATGAAACGAAAACAAGTTGCCATACTTCACTAAAAAAGCAATATGTCTTAATAATATATTACTTACCTCCTCATCCCTGTGCATGAAGTTCATGGTTCCGTCATAGTGATTGTTGTGATGAGCACACTTAGGAGCATTCACAGGAAGTTGCAAATAGTTTGGTCCAATTCTGTGTCGCTGTGTATCACCATAGGCAAAGATACGAGCTTGGAGCACCTTATCATCAGAGAAGTATATACCAGGAACAACAAGGGAAGGTGAAAATGCAAGTTGCTCATTCTCAGCAAAGAAGTTGTCAATGTTCCTATTCAAGACCAAGCGACCAACTGGTTGGAGAGGTACAAGGTCCTCTGGCCAAGTCTTGGTTCCATCAAGTGGGTCAAAGTCAAATCTGTCTTCAAAATCAGGATCGATAGTTTGGATGTAGAGTTTCCACTCAGGATAGTTTCCAGCTGCAATTGAATCATAAAGATCTTGAGTTGCATGACTATGGTTGGTTCCTCCAACCCGAATGGCTTCTTCCTCCAACAGACACTTGACGCCCAAGGTAGGTCTCCAGTGAAATTTCACATAATGTACTTTGCCAGCTTTGTTGATCAAAGTATATGTGTTAACACTAGAACCTTCCATGTGCCTGTAATCTTGTGGGACACCCTTATCATCAAATAAGAACATGAAGGTGTGAAGGCTTTCTGGAAGATGAGAACAGAAGTCAAGGACCCTCCAGTACTCTTGGATATGAGACTTGGGGTTGGGTTTGAAAGCATGAATCACATCTGGAAACTGCATTCCATCACGGATGAAGAAGACAGGAAAGTTGTTTCCCACTAGATCGAAGTTACCCTGATGGTGATGAAGTTACATATTAGTTGACTTTAAAGTAACTAGAAATACCAAAAAAAAAAAAACAGTGGATTACTATCAAATTGGATGATTTTATTGCTAATTAATAGGATGTCACTAATTAATTAGTGACGAAATTTCCTCACTAAGTCTCTGATTCAAGCTAGCTAGCTTAATTACCTCTCTGGTGTAAAATTTGACGGCAAAACCTCGAGGGTCTCTAATGGTTTCAGGGCTACCACGTTCATGGATAACAGTGGAGAATCGAACGATGACAGGGGTTTGAACTCCAGGGCCTCGAAGAAAATCAGCACAAGTGAGGTGAGTAATATCATGTGTGACTTCAAAGAAACCTTTGGCACTAGCTCCTCTTGCATGCACAACACGTTCTGGGTTTCGTTCCCTTGTGAAGTTTGCAATCTTCTCCACTAAGTGGTAATCCTCTAGCAAAATTGGGCCTGCAGCAAAAACGGGTTTCAGATATAATTTCTTGACCAAAATCACTACTTTTAGTTTCCTTCCAACTTTGCTTTGCCCAAAATTAATTTGGCAGATGGCAATTTATAAAATAAAAAAAGTGAAATCAAAAGCCTGTATGTGTGTGCCGCTTGATCGGTATTGAATTCCAAATAATACTTGCTTGCGATAATCAACTACGTATGGCAAGTTCGGGGATGAGCTTCAGAACGGATCTGGTTTAGATTGAATATGATAGTTTATTTTTATATTTTAATATTTTTTCTAATTTTAATATGCTTCAAAATATATTGTGTTTTATTAGATTACATATTAATTTATAAGTCACACAAGTTAGTTTAAATAAAAATAAATAAATATAAATACTCAAAGTAATTTATCTAACTTCATAATAAAAGTTAACTTAATTTTATATTTAGGACTGGGTGATATATACTAATTTTTTTTAAAAATTTGGACCACTAAATTAGATTTAGACATATTTAGATCTCTTAAATCCAACATGTTAGTTGTAAAATTTGGGGAGCACTGTATCTCTTGAGGATAGTGTTTGCACGTGACTCAAACTGGATGTTTTGTTTTTCTACAAATTTTGCCACCGACATCAGGCATGGTATAACATGATATGGGGCAGCAAAACCAATCTTAATTTAAACGTTTATTTTTAATCTAATTAATGTTTTAAAACAATTGTAAGCTAAGGTAAACATATAGCCATCTAAATTTCTAAATCATTCTCTTTTTATCAATAAAAATTAATATTAAAAATAAGAATTTCTGCCAAGAAAACCCGAAGAAACCTAATAAAACTAGAAAAAAAATATTTTATTTCTATTTGAATAAATTGTGTATATTACTCCTTGACCTTAACATAAAATCTATTTAATTAATTTGATTATATTAATGAAGTTAGCTAAGTTAGTTTTAAATGATAAGTGTTTTTTTTAAAACACTCCAATTATCTTTAATTCCCTCCAATCTCTTATTTAATTAGTGTCAGTGGGTCATTAATAGGATAAGTTAATTAAAAAAAGATAAACAAATATAAAAAAATAAATTTTATATTAAAAGCAAATATCAACTCTGAGGGCGGAGGGAGCAGTAAATATTGCTTGGGTGTGGCCGAATAGTAGTTCACGTGGGGGCCAAATTGGTGGCCGCATATTGTAATGCATGCAAAAGCAAGGGGTCAATGATCGTGCCTTAAAAATTAAAATTCCAAGATGAACACACGCCCCATGGCCCACAGCAGCAGGACCTGACGGTAGGTATGGACCCCACACTCGTTATGGGACCACGCTATACTGCCATGCATGGGGTTCCGTCTCAGAATTCGGAACACAACATTAGAGTACTATATACTATACTCATTTAACTCCTCATCAAAAAGACAGTTCTTTCTAATTAAGTAGCTCTTTAAAAAAAAAAAACCAAAAGTGAACCTTTACTGAACCCGACTCAAATGAAATTTCCTAAAATTGTAAGGAAAGAAAATAGATCTCAGGTTGGGTCTGTTGGGTTTTAAAAATAGTTTTTATAAATTTTAAAATAAATGTGAGAAAAATTTTATTTTAATTTATATAAATTTAAAACTTAAATTTAGGTTCCCAAATGGACCCGCCAAACCTAGATAAGCAAAGTTTCAATTTTTTTCAAGTCGACTTATATGTTAAATCGGAGGGAGGAAAGTATTTATCAGTATCATGCATGTCCCTTTACCCACTTGATCATTGTTTCTTTGCCATACGTATCAAGAGCATTAATTAATCATATATGTAAATAAATAGTGTTATATATATATATATATATATATAATATACCTCTAGATCCGACGGTGAGAGCTGAAACGTTGTTATAAACCGGAGTACCGGAGTTGGTAGTCCAGAAAGGAGTATTGAAGGAGCTCGAAGGTCGGTGCTGAACAATCCAAACACGTATTTTTTAGCAGCAAACAAATTAAAAAGACCAGAATGTTCGTGATCTATGAAACCAAGTTCAACAGAGCACAGAATCTAAGACCAGAAATAACTCATATGGCTAGATCCTTGTACCACGTACCTTGTAGGGATCCATGGCGATGACGAACAAGAGAGATCAGAAGCAGAAGAGAATATTTCTTTCGTGTACTTAGCAATGAGAGACTTTGCTATTCGTCTAATTTATAAAAGGAACTCACGCTTTGCCGTCACTGTAATTCATTATATTCCCCCATTTTTTTAAACTTTTCATCCTTATCACCATCTCTTATTTCCTCTTTGGACCTGCCCCTTCTAAAATATCTACGCCTATTGCTTTGCTTTGTCGTTATCTCACACCTTCTTTCTTACCTTCAATTATTGAACGGAATTATTGGTAGTACTGTCTTCAACAATAATATCAAAAGTAAGGCCAATATAAAAAAAAAATTATGATTGGCCGTTCTTTCGAATCAGACCTTAACACATTACCCTCTTCATGATTAAAGGCCACTTTGATCGGTTATTTCACCGCCAAAGATTATTTACCTTATGTTTCGGTGAAAAAAAAAATCGTAAAAATAGTAAATCTTATTAGTATTTATAGAAGTTTTTAAATTTATTTTTTTTTATTTCTCTCTATCTAAATATATAATTAGGGCTAAGGTGTTAAAATTACATTTAGCACCGTATATACTTTTTAAAAGTACAAAAATATGATAATTAAAATGGAAGCAAAAATGTCAAAACTATAAAATTTAACATAATACCGGTACGTATATATATGCAAAAAGAGTACGTGGCTCACTACCAAAAAGTAACGAGGATGGCATTTTTACTCTTGTTTTGATTATTTATAAGTATTTTTGCACCTCTGAATAATATATAGTGCTAGATACACTTTAGATTAAAATTTATGAGTAATTTTTCATGTTAACTCAAAGATTCATCATAAGAATTAATTTCTTTGTCCACCTATTAAGCAACAGTAATACACTTATTACCCTCCCAATTTTAAATGTAGGACTTATATTTTGTAGTATAAGATTAAGACTAGTTTATGGTACTGCGTTATTAGTCTAGGTTTTATGGAGCTAACTCACTTCAACTTCCTTTATCACTCTTACAAGCTCCGAATAGATATGGTTTAGGAAACACTCCAACCCTCTAATTTTCACTGTATATTTTGCACTAGATGTAGTAACATAATAAAAGCCAAATTCCCATTTTAACCACTCTCGGGGCAATGGCCATTTTCTTACAATGTTTAGGGTCCCCAAAAGTCAATCATTCTTATCTCTTATCTCAATTGAATATCGTTATTATACAAATGGCCGACAAACATAGGGCAACTGACTGGCTCCTACTTCACTCCTAGTGCCGTGATGTGAAATGGATTGACAAAAGTCACTCCACGATATTTTGAATTCTTGCTCCTCTCTCTTTCTTAATAATTTCAACACAATAATTAACTTCTAATCAATCAAATATGGTTTTATATTATTATTTTAAAGTTGGGTTCTCTGTATCCAGCATTCAAGCGCTAAGAAGAAGGAAATGATGAAGAACCCAAACCAAGTTGCATGCTGCGCTGTCACCCTTAGCTTCTTCCTTTACTTTGTCTGATCTTTGCATCTGCAATGTTCCTGTTCTTAATCTTTTTTTTTTTTTGCAAGAAAATCTGGTGTTGCACTTATTAATTGTCAAAAAATAGAAAATTTCTAATGCAGTAATAATAGTTACCTTATTTTCATGTTGGATGTAATGTCCCAAAAATTAGATCTGAGTGCTTTGTAGTTGTAGGTGTAAGTGGGAAGTTTTGGATAACAGATTGGATAAAAGAGCATGAGAACATAACAAGTAAAAGAGAAAGGGAAAGCTACCATAGTTGCCAGTTATGGAAATTTTAACTATATATGTCAATTGTTCTACATGATTTGTGCTTTTAGAGTTAAATGCGATAAGCATGTTTAAACAAGTTCAAACAAAACTCTTCTGATAATATATTTACCACGTATAAAGTTGATCATGATTGAAAAATTGTTTTTAAGGACTCTAATTGCTATCCTATCCCAAATAAGCCCGTGTTGGACTATAAATCATGATAAATAAGGATATTGAAAATGTTCTGGAAATATTTGGAACTGCCTGAGATTGTGAAGGGAAAAGTAAGGGAATTAAGGGCTGTCTTAATCATGACAAACTGGTTCCAAGTACAATAAAATGATACTGCAAGGAGGAGTATACAGTATTAAGGTTGATAAATAATTGTTGATATTTATCATAGTCTGAAAGGATAGTTTTTGGTAATAGAATTTATCATATAGCAATGATAAGGAGAAAGAATTATCCCAATATATGGGATAAAATTGAAGGAAAAGTGTGGACAAGAATCCAGAGATGGAAGTAAACTTTTAATATAAGCGATTGGAACACATAACAACAATTTAAAATGAAGTTTAAAACATAATTATTTTATTAAGTACTAATATCTTATTCAATAATTTTCTTTTGACTGAAACTTTTTGTTCAAGCATGAATTTTTTTTTAAAACTTTAATTATTGGATAGCAGAGGCATGCTCATAAGTCATAGCACCATCTTTATATTAGTATGATTAAGTATGGGTTCAATTATTTTGTATTTTTATGGTTGAATTATCATTATGAAATAATTACTTCATGATAAAGAGATTTGATCGTTTAATTAATTGGTTAACAAGCATTTAGTTAAAATATGATTTATTAAGGTAAAAGAAGTTTATTAAGAAGATATTATAAATTAAAA
>JBAGKO010000001.1:18913441-18924512 GCA_037177275.1 Acacia concinna | reverse complement strand
GTGGCCCAACCAAGGGTAAAGATGGAAATAATGTATAAAAAAATTGAGGAGTACCCATAAATTATTTGGAGACTAATAACAGTCAGTTTAAAATTTTTTGAGACAGTCGATATACAGACTCTGTAGAAAGTTTAACCAAATAATCATTTTAAAATCATTTTCTCTCTCCTTCCCCAATAAGCCAACCACCCCATAAGCTAAATAAGTTACAAAAAGTAACTTCGCACTTTAAAGCTACTTATAGTGGCTTTAACTTCAAACAACTTCTCCCATCCAAACACCCTAAAATTTAAAAAAAAACCTCTAAAAATGACTTCACTTTAATAAGTGAAACTCAAAAAATGGCTTTTTTTTACCATCTAAGCACGCACCAAGTAAATGATATTTGTCTGGGAAAGACTTTTCAATTTCTTGTTGGAAAATGATGGATACTGAATTTGGGGGCCACACTCAGATATTTAGAAAAATCACAACACATTACCACCACTACAATTTTTTAATTCAAACATAATTATTTAATAATAACATTTTAAAATGATGACTATCCTCTTCTTTGAATGATATTACTAATCTCTCTAGTTTTTTTTTTTTTGGCCTTCTACTAATCTGTCTGGTTATCTTTCCTGACACGTGACTTTATGTATGTATTAAAAGATATGTAATTATTTAGTTTTAAATAAATTAAAGTAAGTTTTTAAAATTGGCCCAAAAAAATTTAGTTTTTAAAAGGGAAAATTCTAGAAAAATACCATAAAAATGGTAAAAAGATAATTCAATGTTGTGAAATATGAAAATCTCAAATTAGTCATTGGTAGGAATCTAAAAGTTTTGGAATATTGAAAATCTTGTGAAATTACATAAATGCCCCTGAATTTCACAACTTGAGTATATATTTTCACAACTTGAATACACATTATCTAAATGCCTCTGGAATTGTGAAAATAGATACTTATGTTGTGAAACAAAATACTCAAATTGTAAAAATTTAAGGGCATTTACATAATTTCACAATATTTTCAAAATTCTAAATTCATACCAAGAACTGATCTGGGATTTCATATTTCACAGCACTGAATTGTTTTTTTTACCATTTTCATAGTATTTTTTGGGATTTTCCCTTTTTTAAACTAGATTTTTAATAACTTGGAGAAAGTAAAAAACACCGATTAAAGTAAAACAAAAGTACAAGAGACGGAGATATGGGTATGGTCTTTCCTTGGAGCTCCAGCATTGAAGATAAGATAATGACTACTTATGACTAGCTAATAAATCACTATTTTATATGAATTATTAGACTTAATTGGTGTTTTAAATGTGAACAAATGGAATTAGGAATGTATTCTTGTAAATTAATTGAATTAATTAAGTGCATAAAGGTAATGTGGTCATTTTGGCATAATTGAAGGATAAAATTGTCATTAATGTGCAATTATATGTTGGATCATGAGTTGTTGAAATTTTGATACAAGTTTCAAGAAGAAATGGAGAGAAATTGGAGAAAAATGAAGAAAGGACTGAATTGTAAAGAAGAAAAATAGACCAAGGGCAATGCTGTAAAGAGGAGAAGGACGTGAATGAAAAGAAACAAATGTGCAAGCTAAAAGCATAAAGTAAAGTGGAGGTGGGTCCGCTATTTTAATATTCATCAGGCCAAAATGCAATTAAAAGTGTTGGAAAGCAAAGTCAAAGGAGGGATGCGTTTGGACTGTAGATCAAGATTACTTGATATCTAATATGGGTCGTTAGCTACTGCGCGCCATTTCACTTAATGACTAGTTTAATCTCAAACATCCAGTATTGATCGCATCGCAATGCACAAGTCGTGCCAAATAATAAATTAGAGAGTAAAAATCGTTCCCATGGAGATTTGATTCCAAAACTTAGTTAAGTATCAATTATTACACTTTTACCTAATTTAAGTTACACAGTTATCAAGAGTGAAGGGTAGCTATGAAATAAACCTAAACTAAATTGAAACGTAATATAAACAAGTGACTCTTTAACTTCAAAGACAAAATGAGATCTAAGATTATTTATCCCCTTTGTTTTTCATAAAATTTGATTAACTTCCTCTCTATTGGTTGTTAACCTCACAAAATTTATGTCAATTTAGCACATTTATCTCTAATTTATTGGTCTTTTGGTAGATCTATACATATTGAAGGTCATATGTAGAGGGAAAATGTGCCCATAGGATAATTAGGATAAATTGTAGTTATTTTGGTTATATCTAAACATTTTGTATTGATAAAGTTTCTTGTGTGATAAGATCATTTTTTGGTGCCATGTGGGAAGCCTTTCTCAATCACAAAAATAAGTCTACAGAGTGGAAAATCAAGGAAAGATGATAAGAGAAGAAGAAGTAAACCAATTCTATAATGCCAAGTTAGAAGCATTTTGGCCGCAACCAGGAATCACACAAAAGGTTTGTGGCCACAGCCAAAAAACTCTTAGACGCAGCCAAAAGTCATTAAACGAAGATACAGGTTTTACCACCAAAATAGAACAGAATGCTATAAGTACCCTCTTGCTCGACCAAAGTAAATTCTTGTGACTTTTAGGGTTTTTTGGAGAAATTTGGAGCTTCTCTAATCTAGGGATTAGTGATTTTGAGGGAGAATCAAGTGAAGATAAAATATTTGAAGAGATTCATTCAACCTCATTTCTCTTGGATTTCTGATTCATTCCACTCTTTTCTGCATTTTACTATTATGGCTATAATGTTTGACAACATTTGTAAATATTATCTAAACATGCATAGCTAAATAGCCATTCTAAGATTATTTTGACTCTTTGTATGAATTAATTCTTGAAACTCCTCTCCTTTGGTGATTAATGATATATATATATATATATATCTGTGTGTGTGTGTGTGTGTTGATTTTAACCTACTATTAAAGCTTCTAAGTGCTTGGCCTCCATTTAGAGTGATTTGTTCACTTCGGTTTGCCTTGAAAAAGCTAACATAAGTGTAGAACTTGGTTAAAATCATGCTTGACTTAAAGTTTATTTAATGAATGCGTAGTTTGTTAGTAAAATAGAGATATATTTACTAGCCTTGCATTTTCACATTAGGGTTTATGTTTAATGTTAATTTTTCACTAATTGTATCAAGAGATTGTGCATTTTAATGAAGATGGAAACTTAATTTTAACTTGAGAGAGCTTTGTCAAGTGCTTGTGAACTTTAGACTAACACATTTTGTCAATTGCATTGCTAATAGAGAGGAGGTTAACTAAGTTTTATGAAGTGCAAATGGTAAAAATAATCATAGGCCCTATTTAATCTTAGAAGTTAAAGAATCAATTGCTTTTACAAACATTCTAGTTTTAGAATTAGTTTTCAAAAATGCTCATATCAAACCAAAACTTTGTTTTAGCTCAACTTAGTTGAATTCACTAGCCTATTGTTTAATCGCATTGTTGTCAAATCTCCGTGGGAACGATGTTTACTCACTAATCTTTTACTTGGCATGACCCGTGTACTTGCAGTGCGAACATTGGTAATACAAAATGAATATATGTATTAGTCTAGTGTTTAAAAGCATTTGAAAAAGCTCTCTTAAGTCAAAATCAAATTTTTATCTTCACTAAATTAAAACGCGCAATCTCTTAATACAACTAGTGAAAATTAACATTAAGCAACAATACTAATGTAACAATGCAAGGTTAGTAAATATATCTCTATTTTACTAACAAACTATCTATTTATCAAGTAAACATCAAGTCAAGTATGATTTTAACCAAGTTATACACTTAGCTTAGCTTTCTCAAGAGAAACCTAAATGAACAAATCACTCTAAATGGAGGTTGAACACTTAGAAGCTTTAAGAGAATGATAAAATCAACACATACATCTCATTAATTACTAAAAGAGAAGAGTATTTAAGAGTTAATCCATACAAATGTTCAAAATAAACCTAGAATCAAAGTTCTAGCTACACATGCTCATAAACCTATGAGAAAATAGGGATAAATCAGAAAAACAGATCCTAGCAGAAAATGATAGCAAATAATAGAAGATGGAGAGGAAAAACTAAGAAAAGGAAGCTTGAATCTCTTAAAATATTCAATCTCCACTTGATTCTCCATCAAAATCTCCAAACCCTAATAAAGAGAAGCTCCCAAGTTGCCCCTAAAATACCCTAGAAGTGAAAAAGTTCATTTCTAGTCGAGCTGGGTAGTATTTTATAGTTGTTCTGTCTTCAAAATGTGTTGCTTCTTTAATTTAGTTTTGGCTACGACTAAGATTTTTTGGCTATGGCCAAATTTCTGTATGACTTTTTGCCGCAGCCAAGATTTTTACCTATCTTTTTGGCTGCGGCCTAAAAGCTTCTGTCTGGTTTAGTCCATAATTGTTTTGCTTCTTCTTTTCTCATCTTTTCTCTCATTGCCAATCCTTAGACATGGATTTGTGTTTTAGAAAGGCTCCATATGTGGCTCAGACGATGATCCTATCAACACAAGAAAATCTATAAAAGCCACAAGTTAAGAGATATGGCCAAAATATCAACAAATTTTAGTTCTTCATATCAAATGTCAACTGGGCACATTTTTTTTATATATGTATCCCAAAATATGTATGCATTCACCAAAAGGTGTAGGAAATTGAAGGTAAATATGCTAAAATGTCATAAATTTCTCAAGGTTAACAATTATTCATACGTTGACTATATCTGAACCTTTGATCTAGAGCACTCGAGATTCAAACACGCAACGACAAGTGGCCTCATCTGGTCCTTACACTTATAATGATCAAGTGAATAATGATTGTTCGATGCCACAGCCGTTGTCTTCCTCATGTTAGGCGGGTTTGCCTAACCCAAGACCAAGATCCAAAGGCATTATTATGACCCGCAATATAAATGCACGATTTCCCGCTAAAAAGGGGTCTCTTGGTTTAAAATTTCCACCCAGATCACATCATTTGAAAGAGAAAGAGCTTTTGAGAGTTCTTGAGTTGAGGGCGTCTGTGGAGAGAGATTACCTCCAGATTCTGGTGATGCTTCTGGCAAGGCTCAGGCAACCTTCTTCTCCAGTTTTTTGATTCAAGGCTTTGGTTTTCTCCATGTAAATGTAACATAGATTTGAGCTCCTGGAATGTATTTTGACATTAGACACTTTCGTTCTCCTCTATTTCCATTGTTTCTTGGAGTTTTCTGATGAACTTTAATACCAAATGTTGTTTCTGGACATGTGTTGATGTAATTCATGTTTCAATGATACCTGGCTTGAATTTAGAGTACTTTATGACTAAATAGAACTAGATCTAGGTGTGTGAAAGCATGAATGAATGAATCAATGGCTAATTTGATTGAGTTGGTTTGTCTTGCCATTTGGAACTATGATTTGCATCAATATTCTATTCATATTTGAGATTTCTAAGTGTTTAACAATTTTGAGAATGGAGTAATGATAATATGTGGATAAATTGCATGGAGAATGCCTTTGAGTGAATTCTTACTTTGTGATTAGTAAGACTTGCTAGACTAAATTTAATTCCTCTCTACCTTAAATCTTGAGTTTTACTTGTTGTAGTTAGGTATCATTAATCTATTAGAATTGAATCTGAATCAATGAATACTCAATTAATTAATTAGCTTATCATTTCAATCTAAAAAGGAAAAGTAAACCTACAAAAAGAGTGGTAGATAGCCTAGAGTGGGAGAGAATCTAGGTTAGTTTTAACTTAGTTTTATAATTGAATTTAAGTTAGGTAAAATACCTTGTCACTAGCCTTCGTCCAGTTAAATTAGTTGCATGCAGATATTTCCAATCGCCACAATATATCTAGTTTTGTCATCTTTGCCAATTTATTTTTTTTCCCTTTTAGCCAACATCTTTCCCACATAAACATGTTATAATTCTAGTTCTAGTTTATTCATTTATGGGAGAATTTCAGTTAACCACTGTATGATCAAACTTATTGAAGTAAATGCAAACTAGTGACCCAGACGTGCCAAAAATAAAAGAACAACGCACCTACACTATATGAGAATACTCGGTAGCTAGAATCTCTAACCTTAAATTGTATTGCTTTGCTTGTCTACTGTGTGTTGATTGCTTGTTTACTATGTTCTGGTTGAGCGAGCATAATATATATGAGATGTATGACTCAGTTTATATGTCTTGGCTATGTGATAAAGGTAGAGTCACGTGCATACTCCCTATACACTGTAAGTGTCAAGAAAGAGGGCACTAGAGGAGTAGTACGAGCATTGCATATAGCGTAGCATGCATTGCATTATATTGTTATTGGTTATGATTATGCTACTAAGGTTTTCCAAGAAACCTAACTTTCTCCACAATGCAAGTGAAAGCTTTGCAGGAGGCAAAGAAAGAGAAAGAGTTTAGATAGTTACACTTCCTGATTTCTGGAATGTATATGTACAGTACAACTAATACATATATTCTAAATTCTGGTCTGTATGTCTCTATGTATTAATGACAAGTTGTTTACCATTTTGTGAAAATTTTTCTCTCTATTTTTTGCTATACGGGCGTATCAAGTGGTTCCAAGTAAGGGTGTGCAAAACCAGGACTGGGATCAAAATTTGCCACTCTCGATCCTGGTCCCAGTTTGACATCAAGACTGGGAAATGAGTCCCGGTCCCGCTCCCGAGATTTTATATATATATATATATATATAAACATTATATAAAATAATTTTTTAAATATTTTATTATTAAAAACAATCATTTAACAACTAATAAGACCATAACAATTACATAAATTAATCTAAATTTTAGAAATAATGTTTTTTGTTATTATTTTTATCTTCATTATTATTTTTATACAGTATATAGTTAAGCTTAGTATTACAATTTATACAATTTAATTCAAACTAAAGATATTATACACATATTTTGAAAAATAACTTAATTAATAGAGGTAAGAATACATAAATAAAATGATAATTTAATTTTAAAAATTAAAAAAAATAAAAATAAAAAACCGAGACTGAGATCACCCGAGGTGGTCCCGGTCCCGGCCGGGATCAAGAAAATTGATCCTAGTCCCGGCCGGGACCGAAAATTTCTCAGGATTAAAATTCCAAGACCGGGTTGGAAGTACTTGGACCGAAATTTTTTTACACACCCTTAGTTCCAATGGCCACTTTAAGAAACGGAGAAGAACAAAAAAGTGGGATATTGCACGTCGTATCTCTAATAAACAATGGTTTTGGCTGCCAGAGATGCGTGTGAAACATGCACTTTGCCAACCGTCTAGTCAATCACAATAAGTGAGGCAGTTAAAATGCTTATTTTGCCTTTTTTTCCCTTCAAAACCCCATTTAACATGGTTAAAGTTAGAAAAATAATTTAATTTAAAGTATATTTAATGAATTAAGTTTTATTTTTTATTGAGTAGTTAAAGTGACTTATATTATGAATTAAAGGAGTATATACAATTTCGAATTCCCATTTATTATATATGCCACCTTTCACTTTCTAAACATTTCCCCTAGCTCATGCATTTTTAGATTTGAAAGTGTAATTCATGAAAGCTAGGCACATTTGAAATACATACTTGAAAAAAAAAATTAATTAAGATATTGCTCTTCAAGGAATTAAAATGGAAAGCATTCCATAATAACTTTCTCGAGTCTTAACCTCGAAGAAGACTCAGCCTCTCAATATCCTTAACACTACAATATCAAAATGTCCAATCTTAGAGTTGTCGATCACTAAACAATAATCCCCCAATGTCAGAATTTAGTTCATTCACGTGTTAATTTGAAACTTAACAAAAATACACCTTATATTTTTTTTATTTCGTAAAAATTAATTTAGATCCTTTCACTTTGTTTGGTTTATTTTCTATCTATTATATAACAAACTCCAATACAAAAAGTTACATACAAAATACTACTCAAAATTTATATTGGCTTAAGATGTAAATTTACTCTGAAAGTATTTATGTAGGAGCATACTCGCCCTGAAAGTTTTTTTTTTTGGCTCAATTCCACCCTGAAAGTTTTAAAAATGGGCAAATTTGCCCTGCTATTAGTTGACAATTAGTTTATCAAATATGTTGAGCTAGCAGTTCATATGTTATCCACTGTATTTTTGTTAAGGTGAAAATTTATCCCAGAAAGTTTAAATCTAACTTTTAAAAAATATGAATTTTAAATCTGAGACAAATTTTCACCTTAACAAAAATAAACTAGATGACATGGGAACTGCTAGTTCAACATATTTAGTCAACTAATGGTAAAAAATTAATTGATTTAAAATTTCAAGACAAATTGTCACTTTAACAAAAATAAAGTAGATGACATGTGGACTGTCAACTCAACATACTTGGTTAACTAACGGCAGGGACAAATTTGCCCACTTTAGAAACTTCCAGAGTGGAATTAAGCCAAAAAAGCTTCTAGAGTAAATACACTCCTACAATAATACTTCTAAGGTAAACTTACACCTTAACCCTTTTATATTTTACAAAATTTAGTATTGTAAAGAGACTTGGCACTCTTGGCGAGAATCCATATCATCTGGCAATTTTCCTGACGATGCCGTATTAGAATTTCTATATTTTATGAAGAAGAATATGTGGGTTAAAATTGGCCAAAAAAAATATGTGTTTAAAAAAATACTCTCTTCGTCTTTATATATAATATTTTTTTATTTAAATGGACTTATATGTTTTTATAAGATATCATCTGACTGTATCTCCATAATAAATACATTTTTATCTATTTTGTCTTTATTCTATCACATTATTTATTGTCTATATATTCTCTTTCTTCTTTTTTAAAGGCAAAAATGTCTATATACTTTTCTCAAAAAAACATTTGGCACTATAAACTTTGTTTGGGTGTAAAAATGCCTATAAACTTTTTTTTTTAAAAAAAGGACACAAATGCTACATCCGTTAAATTTGATTAATTGTGTTAGTTTTTGTGTAGGTGGGACCCACAATAATATTTTTTAAATGAACACTTTACCCAAAAAAAGAAAAAAGAAAATGATGTTTCTAATACATCTCATGTTTAATTCTAATAAAAGCTCAAGAAGTAGCTCCTAGTGGTCTAAGCCAAAAATTCTAAATTAATTATTTTTTTAAATATTTATTATATTAATTGTTGATTTTTATTATTTTAAATGTAAGTTAATGTAACATATAAGTATAAAAGTATAAAATTATATGCAAGGGTAAAATAGTAATCCATTATTGCCACCCCTCCCCTCCCCTCTTAAATTAAATAAAAACTACATTCTCCTTCCCTCCCCTCTAACAAACAAAACAAGGCTATATGCCCTCTTTCCCCTCTCATCCCCTCCCTTTAAACCAAACACACCCCTATTATCGTGCTTCTCTCTCTCCCCCATAAAAATAATAAGAATCTCTAAAATGAAATTTTTTCTTACGTATATCATTATTTATTTGAAACAAGTAAAAGAGATAAATAAAATAAATATAAACATCACCAACCTTATAATTAATGCAATATTTATAATTAATGAGGGGCAACAATGAAAAAAATTCATTAAGTTCTTGGACCACTTTTGTCGGGTTCTTATGAATAGAATTAAGACAATTTAAATTTTGAAGTCTTAAAGAAGATAAGAAGGAGTATTTTTTTGAAGGGGAGTGGATCATCTCCTTGTCCCTTCCCATCCTTAGCCCTTATATTATCCAAATATACACTATATTAAGTAGTTTCAGGTGTAAAATGTGAGGATGATTTTTTTTTTTGAAAATAACATTTAGTGTCCTTAAGTATTTTTTTAATAGCACTCAATATCATAAAATAATTTTTTTATGTAATTTGTGATATAAAATATTTTTTCAGTAGCTCTCATTATCTGGGAAACTGTACCTAGAAGTATTTTTTTTTAGTAACATTGGGTTTCTAAATTAACTTTTTTCATTTATACATATTGCATGTTAGTGAAAAAATACTTTATGGTGCAACTTGCCATATACTAGGTGCTATTCAAAAAAATATTTTATCATAGATTGAACAAAAAATTATTCTATGATACTTGATGCTACTAAGAAAAATACTTGAGGGTAAAGAATATTATTTTTTCAAAAATAAATAATTAAACCACCTTCACATTTTATATCCCAAACTACCTAAAATCTATCCAAAATAGTATAATTTTAGGCCATGCAGGGGTGAAGGATGGGAGCCGCTTCCTTTATTACGTAGGTGCAAAGTTGTAAAAAAAAAAAAATCTTCATTTAAGATAAATTAAATAACTTAATTATTTTTTTCTTAATTCTAGCCCGCTAGTTGAAAGTAATGATGATCTTGATTACTTTTATATTTATAATCTGATTTAATGAAAATATTATTTTTATTTTTATTTTGTAAGAAATTAATTTAAACCCTTTCAATTTATTTAGTTTAGTTTACAAAAAACTTAAAAATTTTCTTCTTTAGTACGTTCAATTCTTTATGAAAAAGTTTTACCTACATTTGAATTAACTTAATTACATAAAAATTATACTCAAATTTTATATTAAAAATGATATTTAATACTACATTTAGACATTAATATAAGAACTAATTGAATACTTTAAAGATATCGAAAAAGTAAAATAATTTTTTTCGCCCAAAAGAAAGTTAAATAATTTTTTTATTAATAGAAAGTTAAACAATTTACTTAATAGTAGTAATAACATATGTTCATAGGAAGGCAATTTTTTAAAAAAAACATATGTTAATAGATATATGTGAAATCTCTGAAAAACAAAAATATATATGAAATACTTAATCCTATCATTAGATTATATATCAGTGGATAAGTTACGCAAATAATTAATTTAAATAAAAATTTTAAAAAATGAATTATTTAAAATAATTTATTTAATTTATTTAATTTCTTTAATCTCTCTAAATTAATTATATGAGTTTTATAGAAAAGATAAGAGATTGTATTATTGTCAAAATTATAAAATTGCAGGGGGTTGGAGATTGCAAATCAAGATCAAGTAAGGGATGATGATCTTGATATTTATTTAATATTAGAAAAAATCTCAAAAAAAGATAACAGAAATATGAAAATTCCAATTCAGAGCAATAAGATTCAAAAATTCTAAATCAATCTTTTTGTACT
>JBAGKO010000001.1:18895073-18913341 GCA_037177275.1 Acacia concinna | reverse complement strand
TGCCTCTAATGTAATGTTGTGTGACTAGCTCTGCCTCTAGTTTTTTTTTTTTGAATTTTTTTTATTGTTTCTGGTTATGTAATATGATATTTTTCAACCATTATGAGTAAAATACAAATGACCAATGAGTGTCTTATATGAGGCGGATTTTTTCTTATTTGTTAATGTTTTTCAATCAATCTATGCATCACGCGAGATTTGAATCTTTATTAAACGAATTAGAAACTTTACTGTATGAAGATTTAGATTTTGCAATGACATTTTTAATATACTTGTATTATTGTAATATTATTACTTTGCTATTTATATGATTTGTTATTGTTTTAATTGCAGGTTGCACTTAGCAAGTTAGGGATGAAATTAAATATTATTTTCATGTCAACATCTTTTTTTCTTTTAGATAATGTAAGATGCAACTCTGACAATGCATGGAATTAAAATTTCCGGCTGATGATATTTTGGTGTAGTTGGAATTAATGTTCAATTTGTTCATACTTAAAGTATTTTTGGTTGATATGATGTTTTTGATGTAGCTATATACTAACTACACAGAATTATTGTTGATTCTTATAAGTTAATGACAAAACATGACTAGATGATGATGTAGTTATTTTGGATCACATAATGTTGACTTGTTGACGGTTAATTGTCCTTTTAGACTTATTTTAAGGTTTCTTTTGTTTAAACTTATTTTGGATTGGACAGGATTAAAACTTAAAGGGCTAAAATAGGCCCTAATATTGAATTCACCAAAAATTGAACTGAATTATTTCGGTGAATTTAATTCGGTTTTTTTTAATCACTTTGGTTTCAGTTGGGTGATGAAAAAACATGTAATTCGATGTTTGGTTATTTCAGTTTTAATTGAACACCGAATTGAAAATCTGTTTGTACACCCCTACTTCTTTCCAGTAGAGCTTCATGGAAAATATCTTTCTTCTTATCTAGTTAATTGTGTTAAGTGCCATAGGCAAGGATTAGGGCACGTTTGGATGGAAGAGAAGGAAAGGAAAGGAAAGGAAAGGAGAGAAAATAGGGAGAAAATATTATTTAAATGTGTGGAACCTACACCCTCTAAAAAGACATTGGAACAGGCTCTTTGGAATTATATATTAGGGAGAATTTCAGAAAAAAAACCTCCCCAAATTTAAAAACCCTAAAAGGGATGTTAACATTTCAAAAAGACACTAAAGTATCATAGACTAAATTGAGTTTTTGAAATTTTGCTGACATAAACCGTGACTAGCATTAAGTAGCGAAAATAATTACTCAAATGGTAAAAATCCGACATTGTTCACGTTACGGGTGGGTTCCTATTTCTCCTATGTCAGATAAACAGTATCAAATGAACAGTGCCGTTAGAGAGGGGAGAGATAAAGTAATCAGCACGAAGTAGCGAAAATCATTATTTTTCTTACGAAAACCATTACTCAAATGGTGAAAATCCACTACTATTCACGTCTGCAAATTTTGAGGGGGAGAGAGAGTGATTAACACGAACCAACACGGACTAACGAAATCCATTACTCTTCTTACAAAAACTATTACTCATCTTGCAAAAATCACTATTATTCATGTCAGTGAATTTGAAAAACTCAATTTAGTCTATAATACTTTAATGTTTTTTTGAAATGTTAACATCTCTTTTGGGGTTTTAGAATTTGGGGAGGTATTTTTCTGAAATTGTCCCCCTATATTATGTCTATTTTAATGATAAATATATGGAGGAGCATTTCAATGTAATTTGTGAAGGTGCTGATTGACGCCGGTGATGGAGAAGACTAACGCCAGTCAACGAAATTGATTTTTTTTTTTAATTTCATTTGTTTCCCTTAGATTTTCAATTATTTCATTTGTCCTTATCATAAGTACATACAAACATTAATTTTACTTAAAGTAAAGAATCCATTTAAAATATATGAATTTTCTTTAAAGTGGACGTTGGGTAAAAATTTTATTTATACAATTAACCTAAATCAAAGTTTCATATTCTATAGGGAGAAAATTTAGGAAGTACTGGTACTTTTTATGGGAAATTTACCATATCCTTATCAATTAAATTTTTTATGGGAAATACTTTCAAATTTTCCATTTTTGAAATTACTAAAATTATTGTCAATAAAATCCAAATATTAATGTATAGAAATCAAAACTATAACTCTTTCCTTTTCCTTTGCAATATCATTCTACTCACTAGTCAATGGTGGGGCTCTTTGCAGAAAAGTCTTCCCGTGTCGAAGCTTTCTAGTTTCTAGCTGGTTTCTACGTAGGAAAATGGAAACCGTATGGAAATTTCCCTTCGTGAAATCTGCATATTGAATTATACAATTAACTGCAAGATATAATTTTTCTTTAATTTTATTTGGCAGAACCCGTGCAGAAGCAGCATTGGGCAGGAAGATAGATATGCCATTTCTGAACCTGCTTTCCTATTTTCTCCTTCTCACCTCTTTTAATTTAGCTTCTTCTGAAGTAGATATCCCAACTTACTATGACCACAACTGCACAATTAATAACAACTTCACTTCCGATGGCTCCTACTACTACAACCTTAACGATCTTTTGGTTGCCTTGTATTCCAAGACCAACGCCAATGAAACGACGCCTGAATTCAACACCACCGCCATTGCCCCCACAACAGTCGACGACCCCGATGCCGTATACGGAGGTTTCATGTGCCGAGGTGACGTCCCCATTGAGGTGTGTGGAAATTGCATCCAGGACGCCACAAGTCGAATAGTCTCAGAATGTCCGTACAGCAAAGAGGCAATCATATGGTACGACGAGTGCTTCCTCCGCTATTCTGACCATTCTTTCCTCTCCATCCTCCAACAACTGCCTACTGTTAGCAGCAAGCTCGCAATCGGGCCGATAACCAGCTGTACTTCGATTCCAACAGCACCATGCGGGATTCCATCTTACTTAGGATTCAGAAATCAAACGGATATGGGTTACACGAGGATAAACCGTTCAAATTCAGATGAAAACGCTTATGGAGTATTAAATAAGACGTTGAACGACGCGGTGGGGGAGGCGGCGGCATCAGGGCCTGCAGGAACCAAGAAATTTGCAACAAAAGAAGCAAACTTGAGTAGTTGGCAATCGGTGTACACTCTTGTACAGTGCACGCCGGATCTGTCCCCACAATCCTGTACTGAGTGTCTTTATGGCTTGATGAAACTCATTCCAAGGGGCAAGATTGCCCTGAGTGGAAGAATTCAGAACCCGAGCTGCAATTTGAGATTCGGAGTGGACCGATTTTATTATAAGGGCAACCTGCCTCCCTCCAGTGCTCCAGGTACTGCGACCCTTTTTTTCCATTCCTTTTCTTTCTCAAAGTTGAGTTTTTCACTTTTTTTTTCTTTTTTTATTTTCTTCTCATAACCATCGTTAGGTTAAAAATAAATAAATGGTTCGGATTCAGTTTTTTATAAAATATATTATTATAAATATATTTATTTAAAATTTTAAAATCCGATCTATTCATTTCATAACTGTAATATAGAAAAAAAATTAATTTATAAAATATTAAATATAAACTATATATTTCATGATTTAAGGGTAAAGATGTGATTAAAAAGAGTAAAATGTGATAGAGGTAAATGATAGTATCTTGGTGGGTAGGATGATTTCTTTCTGTACGTTTTATACATGTTATACACACACATACATAATCGAAAATTTCGTCACTTTACATAAATTAACAAAAACACATTAATCTATCTTTTTGGCGTATACCGATTCATGTTTAGTATAATATGTATAAGGAAAAAAAAAACATGATATATATATAGTTGATTTCCTGTTTATTTCTTATTTTTTATTTTCCATGTTTGAGTTTAAAAATATTTGGATCTACATGCTTTATTTGGAGAGTTGGTTAGTTTTATATTTAGGGACAATTATACACATCTTTGTCCTTTCACTCTAATCCTTATTTTTTTTCAGAATAAAAATTAGCGACAATAACTTAAAGCTTGCGATTGCGCAATCATATATAATCAACTTTTTCCTTTTTTTAACGGATGCCAAATATCATAGTGACACTAGGCAATTCGGAAAGTTCTCAAATTAAAAATATAAAAATATTTTTGGATGAATGGCTAAAATTCCCTTTTATATAAAAATATATCATATTTAAAATCAAATTAGATATCATAGTACATCATATTAACATTAGAATTATCATGTAATCTAGAACTAAATTATTTGGTAAGATATATTTTCATGTTTTTACATTATCTAACATTATTAGAAAAAAGTGAAAAGTTTAAAATGGAATACAATATCTTGATAAATTGATTCCATAAAAAAATTATTTCTTAAAGTAAAAAATTATTTTTTTTAAGTTAAAAAAATAATTAGATAATCTTTTGCATACTTTTTAATTTTTAAAATCAAATATATTAACTACAAGAAATAAATATAATGAAAAGATATAAATAAATAAACAAGGATAAAGTCGGAAAAAAAAAACGGAAAACAGGAAACCTATTCTTAAATGCGTTTGTGGATGTCATTTATTAATGAGTTTTATTAATGCCTGTGATGACAAATAATGAAAAATGAGTTTTGTTCTTATTTTCTCTCCATACGTGGAGAAATAAATTGGAAAGAAAATGATGTGGGTCCCAAACCCTATTTTCTCCTCAATTTCTCTTTACTCCCACTTTCCTCCCTTATTTTCTTTCCATCAAATGGGTTAATGCCCTCTTGCATTTTGTTCCCATACAGATGGCATAACTAGTTACCAACCTTTTCTTTTGGGATTTATTATATATGATTGCTCAATCTTAAATGTAAATTATCGCAAGCTTTAAACTATTGTCACTAATTTTTATTCTGAAAAAAATAAGAATTAGAGTGAAAGGACAAAGGTGATACACTTTTGCCAGTCTAAGGATAGTTAGTTTTTCCCTATTTTGTTTTTTGATTGAAGATATGATTGAATTTTTAAGAAATAATTACCGAGTGCAAAAACAAAAAAAAACAAAAAGCCAAAGAAGAAAAGAACTTAATATTTGCTCATAACTAAAGTACAGTACTTTTTGTTTTGTTTTGTTTTTGGTTTTTTTGGCCCACTAAAGTACAGTACTGAACTGTTTTTTTACTTATTAAAGGATGAATTGGGCATATGTTATGAATAGTCAAGGCCTTAATTTAATCCTTAACATTTTGTTTCTTTTGTTAAACAGAGTTAGGACGTCCTAGTCTAATAGGCAGCAACTGCTCGACCACCGAAGCCAACGATCCCTATCTAAACAACCTCGGAATTCTCTTTGAAGATCTCTCCAATTCATCCAACATCACCAAAAACAATGGATTCTACAGCACCAGCGTGGGAAACAAGTCTGACACCGTCTTCGGCCTCTTCATGTGTCGGGGCGATGAGCCCGTTGAGGTCTGCCATGAATGTGTGAATGAGGGAATCGACCAATTAAACATTACGTGTTCCTCTTCAAAGGAGGCTGTCATTTGGTATGATAAGTGCATGCTTCACTATTCCAATCGCTTTTTCTTCTCTACCATAGACACCCAACCTTTACAAACAAAAGCTCGCGGGGATTTGCTTCAAAAACAAAAAGAAGGCTTCAATCGGCTATTGACGAGTACATTGAATAATCTAGTGGCGTCGACGCCAAAGTCTGTACGAGTCAAGAATTTCGATACAAAAAGAGAATTCAGCTCTTCAGACTTGAAAACACTGTATACTCTTGCACAGTGTACTCCAAACCTCAATAGCCAGGATTGCGAAAAATGTCTACAGGATGCTCAGCAACATTTGAGGTTATGTTGTCGTGGAAAGACAGGAGGACAAGTCATGAATCCTAGCTGCAACTTAAGGTTTGAAACTTTTACATTTTATAATGACAGTATAAGTGCTGTTTTGGAGCCACCTGCGTCTCCCCCAAATCGAAGTCGTGCTTTAGAGCCTCCAGCATATCCCCCAGAAGGTAAAGTAATTGAGATAGTTTACAACATATAAATTGATATTCTTGATTTGCTCTCAATTTTGTGCGTGCAAATCTTCCCAATTTCTTGTTTATGGCATGTACATACGTACTCATATTAATTTATGCAGGAAAAGTTAACGACCACTTACGAACAATTATAATTGCGGTGTCCGTTACCACCGTTGTCTCTATCATGCTTTTTTGTTTCGGCTTATATTACTGGAAGAGAAAAAAGAGCAAGAGTTACAAGGCGATTCTGAAGAAAAATTGTATGTATACTGTAGTTGTTGTTCTTTTTTTTTTTTTTAATAAATTTTATAAAAAGAAAGACAGCTCAGTTAACTGCGAGAAAACCTATACTGTAGTAGTGTACTTACCTTGCAGTGTGCTTATGTTAATAGTTGGAAGTGAAGGAGACACGTTAGAGTCCTTACAGTTCAATTTTGCGACAATTGAAGCTGCTACAGATAAGTTCTCAATTGAAAATAGAATAGGCAAGGGTGGATTCGGAGAAGTCTACATGGTAGCTTACTTATGCAATCAAACAAATGTGTGTTTGTGTATATCATTGCATGTATTTCCAATTCCCTCATCATCTAATATAACCATTACTGATTACAGGGCGTTCTTCCCGATGGTAGTAAAATAGCTGTGAAGAGATTGTCAGAAAATTCAAGTCAGGGCTTATTAGAATTCAAGAATGAGGTTCTACTAATTGCCAAACTTCAACACAGAAACTTAGTGGCATTATTAGGATTTTGCTTGAAAGTTCAAGAGAAAATACTTGTTTATGAATATGTCCCTAACAAAAGCCTCGATTACTTTTTATTTGGTTTGTCCCTTGTAACCAAACTCATAATTACTGTTTTTCAATTTTTTTTAATTCATGTTCTATCCGTTATTTTATTACTCTATGCAGTGAATAAATTTTTGTCGGTACAGCCTATAATGTGTTTAGACATGAATATACGCAACATATCATCATTCAGTTGTATGCTCACGGTAATTTAATGGTGCATATATGTGTTCACAAAGTAATTTATTAGGATTTTGCTTGAAGGATAAAGAGGAAAAGACTTGTTTATGAATATGTTCTCAACAAGAGTCTTGATTACTTTTATTTGATTTGTCCCTTCAAACCAGACTCGCCTTACCATCTTTCAATTTTTTATTTTTTTTCATGTACCATCCATCCATTTATTAATATTTCAGGTGAATATTATTTTTGTTGGTAAGGCACTCTATATAGTTAATTCTTAGACAAAAGTATATGCAATGATTACTCTCAAATTAATTATGCACAGGTTCACAAAAGCCAAGAGAGCTAAATTGGCCCGAGCGTTATACAATTATAGAAGGAATTGCTCGGGGAATTCTTTATCTTCATGAACATTCACGCCTTAAAGTAATACATAGAGATCTCAAACCTAGCAATATTTTATTAGATGATGAGATGAATCCAAAACTTTCTGATTTTGGCATGGCAAGAATGGTTGGTATTAATGAAACTAGAGGAAGCACAAATAGAATTGTTGGGACATTGTAAGTTCTCTCTCTCCGGCCCTCTTTTCCTATCACTCTTTTTCTCTATGGTACTTGTGCGCATGTGTACATGTATTGTTTTATGCGTATCTTGCGCACGTGTTGCTGACTGTAAGATTATGTTTAAATTATTTAGCACTAAGTTTCAACCATATATTGATATATTTATATGTAATTTGATATATCTATTGTAGGGGGTATATGTCTCCAGAATACATCAAGTTTGAACTATTTTCTGAGAAATCAGATGTTTTCAGCTTTGGAGTCATTGTTTTAGAAATTATAAGTGGAAAGAATATAAATTCTCAAGTGGAATCTCATGAATCTCAATATGCTGGCGGACTCTTAAGTGATGTGAGTATAGTAAATTATTAATATTTCTCAAGTGATCATATCAAACCATCATCATCATCATAAACATCAACCAACAATTGGAGCTTATGTTAAATTTCCTATAATCCAATTATCAGCCGGGTCCTATTTTAAATTAATGATTTGGCATAATGGCAGGCTTGGAAGCATTGGAGGGATGAAACATTAGTTGAGATATTGGATTCAAATATGACAGAAGCAGGGTCGCACAATGAAATAATGAAGTGCGTCCATATAGGCTTGTTGTGTGTTCAAGGAAACCCACAAGTTAGGCCTTCCATGAGTAAAGTTGTGCAGTATCTAAGTAATGATTCAATGCAATTGCCAGTTCCTCAAGAACCAGCATTCTTCACGCACATTCAAATGGAAGCTGCAGAATCCAGTAGAGCAATGGAGGCTCAGATTGCCAATCACAATAAATATTCGATCAATGAAATTTCGGAGAGTGTTTTATTTCCTCGCTAGATTGTAGGAGACTTCAGCTATTGCTTTTCTCTGCTTGGGAATCGAAGGTTTAGATTTTATTTTTTTTTCAACTCATTGCAAGACAAGTGTGGTTTTATTTTAAAAGTATGTATGAAAAAACAATTTTATTATTTATTTCAGATTTGGACAAGTTTTTCGGCCCCCTTTTTATTATAATGTCCATTAAGAAAATGAAGAAATAAAGCAGGCAAAAGACAAAAACAAAAACAAAAAGAAGAATAAGCCTTGTGCTAGTAAGGAAAATATTCGACACTTCAGAATTTATTTCACACATTTCATTCTCTGATTCACATTTCAAATTGTAATTTTTCAAAATTTTTATTTTATTGTAAATATTAATTTGGATCCTTTAACTTCATTTAGATTATTTTTCATCTGTTATATATATAGATTAACTTTCAAAGTAAAAAATTTCTTCTTCTTTAATGCATTTATATGAAATTTTCTTACATATAACTGAATCAATTTAATTAGATTAATTTGAACCATCTTAACTCTTAACATACCAGCAAAATACATAAAAAATACTAATCACATTTCATATTTAAATGAAAAAAATTTCAAATCCATTAATATGTTATTGTAAAAATCTAGGGGCTATAGAAAAATCCAGATCAGCTAGGGATTCTCCTGACAAGGCCGTATTTGGATTTTTTATTGTATAACGAATGAATCTCGGAGGTTCAGAAATACACTAATATTTTTATTTGTTATGTTGGTATAATGAGGTTGTTACATTTATTATGATGATAATTAGAAGTAAGTTTAATTTCATGCAAAAAAAGGAAGAGCAAGCAAATTTATAGAAAACCATGGGGACTAATCACATGGTATTCAACCCTCAACGATTGAAAAATACACAGTGCTGATACGGAAATTAAAAGCTAATAATCTCACATACTTGTTTCGGATAACACAAAATCACTTGCGATAAGAGAATCTGAAAACCCATTAATAATTACTCTACTTTTAATTAATAGAGATGAAGAAATGTTAGAGATTAAACGTGTGTTAGTGATTGTCGACTTACCTATTCATTAGGCTTATACTTTTGATTTTGTGTGCAACACCTTCAAAAACCGGGCATACTCGGGCATTCTCTTGATAATCTCAAACAAGGACACATTTACTTCAACCTTCTGAAACGTCAAGGAGTTTCTTTTTTTGCTTCTCCCCTCTTTTCTTCTTAGACATTAGATAGGCATTGGGGAAAGGAAGTTCTCTCAAATCAACCTCTTAAGTAGGTGTAGAAGGACTAGAATCAGGAGTGCTAGCATCTTGACCAGGATTTCCTTTAGATAATTCACCTACACAATAATTTATAGATTGGAAGATAGGTTTCTCAACCCCTTTTCTTCTTCAGGATCAATCTCTCAACATTGCTCTCACAATTTGGTACATGAGAATCACTAGGTACTTCCACTTCCTCATAATCTTCAGCAGAAGTAACATTTTCCCCCACTTGCTTCCCACTCCTCAAACTGATAGCATTCAAGGTTTTGGGGTTCATAACTATATTGGAAGGTAGAGTGCCACTTTGTTGGGCATGCTTGCTCTTGAGATTGTCAGAAAGTTGGGTGACATAACTAGTGAGGTTTGAAGTTTTTGTTTCCCATTGTTCAAAGCTCTTTTCCATGGCAGCAAACCTTGTATTAGTTTGGCTCTCGCCTCATCAAACTTAGCCCCACTAGAAGTAGATAAAGTACCAATGCTATTGATAATTTAAGCAATATTATCCTTGATAACACTAGAAGAAGAACCAGTAGCCACAATAGCTTTAGAGGAGTTCCTTTAAGTAGGTGCTTGATTGCAAAACTGGTTAGATGATCCACCTTCATGTTCAACTTTATACTCATCATTCCTCCACCTAAAATTAGAGTGTGCTCTTAGTCTTTCATTGTAGGTGTTGGAATAGGGATTTCATTGTCTTACACCTTGAGAAGGAGGAGATCTATTTTGGTACATTACAGAGACCTCTCTAGTATCATGTAGGCAATTTCTAACCATATGGATAGGAGAATTTCATATTTCACAACTTGAAGCAACCAAGGCTTGTGACTGAGATGCAACAGCCACATTGTTGATCTTACACATTGTGTGGCAACATTATCATTGTCTCTCCCACCTCTATTAGGAACTGACACACTATGAACCTATCTAGCATCAAGCCTCAAACTATTGATCATTGTTTGCAATCCTTTTAATCAATTCCCAAGCTTTATCTGGAATAAGAAACTGAATGGCCAGCTACAAAGTTCAAGTACTTCCTATCTTGTTGTAATAACCCACTATGAAAGTATAACACCAAAGTATAACACCAATCTAGCCTAGGGGATTTGGTGATTAGGACACCTCGATAGAACCTCTTGGAACCTATTCCAATACTCATGGAATGGTTCATATAGTCCCTTTTTAGCTTCAAATATTTCCTTATTTAATGTTATCATCTTAAAAGAAGGGAAATACTTATCGAAGAAGGCATTCTGTAGACAATGGAGTGGCAGCATCATGAACCACTCCGTAGCCCTTCCTTCAAGGGTGAAATGGAAGATCTATCAAAGAACTTCATCCATATCAACTCCCAATGGCTTTATAGAAGAACAAACCAACCATAGCTCTCTTAAGTGTAATTGTGGATCCTCATCACTAGTGAACTTAGGTAACTTGTTCAAGTGGGTTCTTAAGCTCAAGGTTGATGTGTCAAAATTATCTAAGTAGATGTCAAATCCTTTATAGTTGTCTATCCCCATTGTTCTGGTGAACCTCCTCATGATGATGGTGCTCCCCACCCCACCATTAGGTTTTGGAACATCCTCTTGGTGATCCATCACGAAATGATGATCAATAAAATCCTCTAGTAGCAGAAGAAGATGGACTATCTGAAGTAAACCCCTCTAACAGAGGAGATAAATTGAGTGAAATCCAAAGGTCCACACTGATAGGAATGAAAGGTCTATGGGAGTTGTGGGACATACACGAGAGATGGTAAGGCGTGAAGGAAAGCAAAAGAGCCCCCTGATAATCTGTGTTACTGCTGAAATACCTGTTGTTACACTGAAATACTCTCAAGTCAATCCAAAAGACCGCCTTCACCAATCCCAATAGCTCTAGAGGCTAAGAATGGGTTCAAACAAGGGTGGACCACACTATGCTATGAAAATGACACGTAGATAACAAGTAGCAAATCATGTGCAAAGACAACCATCAACAACAAAGTTGAGGCCAGCACATAATCCACAACAATCTTAAATATCCACAACTAGCATTCAACAGTTAAATCAACCTAAAAGGATATCAGAAATCCACAAGCGCAAGAGAGTTCTTGTACATGCAACAGTCCTAGTATCCACAACTAACAAACACCTACTCCTCTAGCAAGTAACAAATTCAGCACCTCTTAAGAGAGAGTCAAGAATGTATACCCAACAAATACTCCACATAAGCTCCAACGAAACTAGCCATACAGCTAGAGGCAAAAATTGTACTCTAGGACTAGCAATCAAGATAGTGGCCTGCAAGAAAAGGCTAGCTTAGGATGTTAGCTGTCATGTGTAAAAGAAACCAACCAAACTTCCAAGAATTTAATTCAATAAGAATTTTCAAGCAGCGGCAATTTTGAAATTTTGGAAAATTGAGAATTAAAGCTGGATTTCAAGCACTTTTCAAGGGCTTTCAATAGTGAGAAGGGTGTCGCAAAGTGACACAGATTTAAGACAACCAATGACCACAAAATTCCAATTTAAAACAAGGCAAGTTTTGCACACAATTGCAATGAAATCACGTTTTCTCAAAAATTCCAACAATGAGCAAGCAATGAGTAGTGTGATCTTGCAATTGACTCAAGTGCAGAATTTCTAGAGAGATCAATGCTCAATGCAAACTTTAGAATTTGTATAGCAGAATATGAGAAAAATTATGTCTAGTCAAATCAGTGCTTCAAACGAACTGACTCGCCAAGTGCAAGTAGCAAAGCAAGTGTGATGATAGCTGTGTCAAAACAATCTTAGCATGCCAAAATCAAGGCAAGTCCAGCAACCAAAATGGCACCAACAAGAGCAGAATAATGACCAATAATAACCAAATCCAGATATTCAAAGAGTTCAGCCACAGTTACCGACAATAGCATTCAGATTAAGTCTGACTTCCGGCAAGCAAAATGACCTATTGAGGAGAAAGAAATTTCTGACTTTGAGTGTTACCAGAGCAGCTCTAGGAAGATGCAACTATGCCTAGCAGAAACATCCAAAGCAATAAGGGAATCCAGATGTGGCAAAGTTTCTAGCAATGACCACAATTACATCAAACCTGCAATGTTATTCAAAACAATTGCATGATAGAAACTGAAAATGCAATCTCAGTCTGAAATCCCCAAACAGTTATGAGGTGTTGACAATGAAAATCAAGCAGTTGCAATTTATATTGCTCAGATTGATGCAAGGCAGTAAAGAATAATGCACAATAGCAGGCAGGTTTGTAATTCACAGATTAAGGCAGGCAAGCATGTAATATGCAAGGCCATCTGGAGGTAATGTGAACAAGCTAAATGTGAGATATTTTAGAACAACTTTGGAGTAGCAAAATTCAGTGCACGAGACAGATTATGACACAGGTTTCTCAGATCAACAAAACTTTCACAGAGTTCAATATCACAAAAGAAATTGATACAGCAATGCAATTGATTCACATCCAAAGAACTTCAGGTTCAGCGGAAAAAATATAAAACAACAACAATTTAATCGTTCAGAGATTTATACCAACCCTTTAAAATAGCTCTCAGTCAATCTGCACTCCAGAACAGACTCAATTATGCAAAATGAACCAGAATAGCATGTGTTTTCAAAATTCAGACTGAGCCACAAATTGTGTACTTGAACACACAACAACTAGAAATCCCAAAGACTACTGATCTATTGCAATGAAACAACTCAGTTTACAAGTCAAGAGCAAGTACAAGATGGGCCAAAACAAAAATACCAGCACTGGAAAGTTTGCCTTTCAAGGATATAGCATGAATCTGTAGCCAAAAGCTGTTTTAGAATTTCCTGAAATGTGAGCTCAGACTGCAATAGGCATGCACATCAAGAAATCCATGGAATTCATTAACAAAGGCTCGGAGCACAAGAGAGTGACCAAAAACAGAAGATCAGTGCAAAAACAGCTAGCACAATGAAGTAACCATCAAGAGTTTAGCTAAGTGAAGGAGACAAGAATGCATACAACTTATTGATCCAATCAATCATACAGAAGAAGTCAGATGACTAGCCAAAATCTCAACAGCAAGCTCAGTGCCATCACAGGAATATCCAGCAAAACAAGGATGGAAGAATTGGACTCAAAAGCAGCTATGGATGCTCAAATGCAGGAGCAATGTCCAGTCCGTATCAAAACCACAGGAAACTGTGACTCACAAAATGCATACCAAAATCAGCTAACATGAGAACTGAATAGCAGAACAGTTCAGTGAACTGTGCAGAAGTTGAAAAACGGATGAAGCAATAAGTGAGTTACCAAGGGTTCAGGGGTGCACCATGAAATGAAACAACGGTTAAAAATAGGACAAGGTCCAATTTCCAGCACCGCTCTATGTAGACCACAAATCCCAACTCCAAAGATTGTCAGAATTCTAATCAAAATTCTGGTGTGCACAGATTTTCTCACCAATTACAGGATGTGAATTAAGTTGGAGAAATTGAAGCACAAAGCCAGTGACACCAGTTCTAGCATGCAAGTCCACAATACAAACTAAAGCACCTCCTAACAAACCACCAATGGAGAAAGGGCAGCAACTGCGCAAGTGCAAATCCAGAAGCTACACCTGTGATGACAAAAGCATTGGAAGCCTTCAAACTTTGATGCAACCTACAAGTTGTCACAGAATCTCCAAGAGCCAAAGGTGAACACACAGGCAGCAATGATTTAGTCCTATGTGAAATATCAAACTCCAAATATCTACGGAAAAATCAAGCTAAAACAGATTGATGCAAGGCAGTGAAGAACAAAAAACAGATTGATGCAAGGCAGTGAAGAACAATGCACAAACTGAAATTGCTCACGACAGAGCTGGAACGTTGGGACAAATTGAAGGCACTCAGAGCTGGAATGTAGCCCGAACTGCCCAAAATGAAGGAGAGGGGAAGAGGAGATGGACTCGCAGCTGCTGGAAGTGAGAATGATGGACGGAGAGTGCAAGATGACGGATTGCGATGGTGAGCTCTGTGTTTGGTCCAGCAAAGGCGCGAGCTGCCACATGAGAGTGATATAGTGATGGCGAGATCATGGTCGAGCAGAGGGATGGGTCCGTGGGTCATGTGATTCGGGTTCCGTTTTTGGGGCAAGCATTCTATCGGAGAGATCCTTATCACCAGAAAGGAAAAAACAAAAAAAAAAACCTTATTCTTAAACTCTTCTCCACCCTGACCAGAACTTTTTGAAAGCCTCTTGATGGCAATTTCTTGACCGTTTGAAAGAAATTAAGAAACATGCCTATGCATTATGTGTGCATGTGTGCACGTGTGCACGTGTGCCTCTTTAATCCTACATTTATACTGACGACACATTTGTTACCTTGTAAATTAACCTGTCCAAATCCACCTTGGCCTAAACAGTTTTCATGTGAAAACTTTTTTGTGGCAGCTTCAATAGTGGCCAAACTAAATTGCAGAGGCTCTAGATTGTTGCTTTCGTTTCCAACTATATGAATAGAACAGAACACAGATTAAAGGATATACTATAAGCAAATAAAGCATCGGTACAACATCTCTTTGGACAAGCCAAATTACATGAATAAATAAAAATTTGTCTAGGAATGAAAGCTACTTACAGTATTTTTGTCTGAGAACAGCGTTGCGACTCTTCTTTATTAGACTCTTCATGATACAATAGGCGAGACAAAAAAAATCTCAAAACCACTGACAGAAGAAACCACAACTATCACAATAGGCTTCGTTGACTGGCTTTTTCCTTTTACTGCACAAACGTAGCAGATCATATACTTCCATACGTCACAATGTAATGACATCATATAACAATTGACTGTATCCCGTGTCCGTAACACCAGGGGAACCAGTTTCCCTATAGCTCTTCCAATTTGAACTAGATTTAATTTCTTTTTAATAGGTTGATTTTTCAAAAACAAAAATATTATAATGAATAAAAAATCTAAAATAAAGATAATCATTTAACTAACATTTATTTAAGAAATAATTTTTTCATTTAAAAAATTAAATCTAGACTGTTCAGATCTAATATGGTAAATCAGGACAATATAAATAGGATGAGCTCTTTATACTTACCCTATATTTTATATGGGTAGGGAAACTCATTCCAGACCAGGGGATCGTATTCACATTCTGATTAAATTCATTGTTCCTCTTCTTTCATGTTATTTTCTCATGTTTCGAAATTTATTTTGCTGCCAAAATCATCATAATCTTTTTCCTTAATAAAGACTTGCCCTATTATACCTTTTAAAAAACCTCAGAAAAGCGTGCTAGTTGCTCAACAAATAAAAAAGAAAGTTTAATTAAGTTGAACTTTACCTTGAGGATCTGAAGAATTTGTTGGAGGAGAGTGTAGCCGGTGTGGGCGTCCTTGTTTATGGCTGATCATCAGATTCAGAGTTACAGAAAGGATAGAACTCATAGCGAACGTTGTAACTGGGATATATAACTCTTCCTCCTTGTTTTCCCACACAGCACCAGTTAAGATCTCCAATCACAACACTCAGACATCTTCTGCAATCTTGGGATGAAAGGTCAGGCGTGCACTGAAGTAGAGAATACATAGTTTTAAACCCAGATATGCTTGCGTTCCTTGTGGCATATTTCTTAGTGTTGTTAGCTGCATCATCTGCCGTAAAGTTAAGTGTTTCCCACAAATACTTTAAGAAGCTTGTACTGGATGCATTGCCTGTGTTCAAGAGGCCAAGTTTTGGCCTTGTGTCGACGGTGGAGAAGAAGGAACGGTTAGAATAGCGAAGCAAGCACTCGTCATACCAGACTATATACTCCTTCGTAGCTCTACATTCGGACGTTAACAGTTGGGTTGTGTAACATCTTGAAAAAATGTATATAGCTAAAATAGTTATTGTGGTTGTTGTTGTTATTGTTAGATGAAGAAGAAGAGTTTCCATAATACTTGGGAGGGAATTTAACCAAAGGATAAGAAATCAATCAATAAATAACATATGGATAGTCTTGATGAATAAGATCTAGTTAGTAGGGATAGGCATCAAATCAAATATGGATAGACTTGATAAGTATGATGTGATTAATAAGGATATGCATCAAATTATATAATGATAGACTTGATAAGTAGGATGTGAGTTAGAATGGATAAGAATAGTCTAGCTTAGAAAGCAAGTAAGGAAAATATAAGAACGAAAAAATGATAAAGATGCCAGGTCACAAAAATGATTTAGATAATAATGTAATAAAGGTAAAATGGATAAAACTGAAAATTAAGAAGTGAGTCAGAACTTGTGCCTATATATATATATATATAGCTCGTCTTGATTTTTGAAGTAAAAAAGAAAGAAAGAAAGCAAACGTGATAGGAAAATAAGAAACTGTTTCAAAATGTAAGAGTATTCTTACTAAGTGATGCATCTTATTTTTCTATGTGATTCATCTTATTGATCTAAATGCTTCTTATATATATATTTCAAAGTGATTTAACATTGTATGAGAATATGTCAGGAAAATCATATTATTACATCCATAAATATTATGATCGCCTCAAAGACTATTGCTGTGTGAAATATCCTATGGGATAAGAATTTTGTGTGAAGATTTTTCTGTGTGAATTATTGTGGATCCACTTAGGGAACGCCCTTGTATTTCTAAATGATGCTAAGTGATGAAATTATGATATTTTGGATGCTTATAGGTTTTTCTATACATATTCACATGTAATTATACTGCAGTGATTTACATTGTTTTCTGCTAAATTAGCAGCTGGACATTATTGGTTATATGGAGATGAATCAGAACAACAGACAAGGAGCCTTTTCTAGTTTTCCCCCCCCCCCCTTTTAGACTTCTTTAACAAATAATAATGTATTTAAGAACATGGTGTTGAGTATTGATATTAATAAAATCTTTCTTTTAACATGTCTTAATTTAGTATTTTTTAAATTCTTTTTATATAAATCAGTATAATTATTTATCTATTAATTAAAAAAGATTGGGATTTTAGAGCTCGCGTTAACAACGCACTGGCGGCACATCGTGAGGTTGACGTCACCCCTGCACATGAAGATGTCGTAGACTGTTTCGCCGCCACGGGAAATGGTGGCGTTGTAGAAGTCGGTGTTGGTGGAAGCTAGGGAAAAGAGGAGTGTGGTCGGGTCAGATTGAAAAGCACTATTGGCAGCGAAGGTTTTGTTGGAAGAGCAATTGCGGTGAAGATGAGTCTGTGCTTGGGTCGTAGGAAAATGGAGGAAGGTAATAAAGAAGGAGAGTAAGAAAATTTTGTGGGAAGCCATGACCATGGAAGTCGTCATGGTAAGGGTGAAGGATGTGTTAGCTGTGTATTCAATGGGGAATAGGGAAGAATCTTTCATAAGGAAGAAGAAGACATTGCAGCGGCAGAGGAAAGGCAGCAAGTCAATGATATTTGTCTGGGAAAGACTTTTCAATTTCTTGTTGGAAAATGATGGCTACTAAATTTGGGGGGCCCACTCAGATATTTAGGAAAATCATAACACATTTCCCCCACTACAATATTTTAATTTAAACTAATCTGTCTAACTTCATTGTTTTTTATGCCTTCTTCTAATAACTAATCTGTCTGGTTATCTTTCCTGATACGTAACGACTACTGAATAATGACACATAACACACGACCAGCCTTCGTCCAATTAAATTAGCTGCACGTAGATATTTCCAATCGTCACAATATAGTTGATTAGGATT
>JBAGKO010000001.1:18864433-18877710 GCA_037177275.1 Acacia concinna | reverse complement strand
AATAACATATAAAAATTGGAGAAATTTATGTGTAAAATTACTATAAAATTGATTTTATATAAAATTAAATATAAACTATTTTTTTAAAAAAAATACACGTCACGTAGCATTTGTAAGTCACAAATGCTGCATTCAGAATTACATTTTTTTTTTAAAAAAAGATCTGATAGCATTTCTTTATGGAATTGCCACTGTTGGGCATATTAATTGTAGTATTTGTGAAATGCTACTAAATAAAAAGTGGCAATGGTATAGGTAGCATTTTCAAAATGCTACTATTAGCAACATATAAGTACTACCGTTCTTTCTTTTTTTTGGAGTAGTGAAATGGTCTTGAAGCGCATTTGTACTATGCCCATGTGATGTCATGAATTAAATCAAAATTAAAAATTTGATCCCTTTAATGTTTTCATGAATGTCATTAGTTGCAATGGATGTTGCTTCCTAGATTGTTTGAAGTGGAGATGAGAGTGGAGCCTATGAAGCCACTTGGACGCCACCCACTCTTTGCCCTCCATCTCAATAAGACGGGCTGAACCAAATAATGCGCTTGGACTGTGGGCTGGAGATTAATGGGCTGTGCGTTCAGCATTTAGTGCTTTCATAATGTCCTAAATACGATTGCTTCAAATGTGGCTTAGCGGATAGCTGAACCCCAAACCTCTGTTATCTCTTACCTCACTGTTGTTTCTATTCATCATTTTCTTCATCTTACGGTGTCTGGTGTCTGTTTGTTTTCACTTTTAAAACTGTAGTTTACGCAAGTTGAGACAAAACTCTTCTCACATGTTTATCTTAGAATCCGTAAAAGCTATTTTCAAACCATGGTGCTAAACAGACACTAATAATTTCCGTATTTGATGACTCCTCATATTTAGTTAAATTGAGATATATTTTAGTATATTTGGGGAGTCATAATTACTAAATTAGAGGGATTTATTAGAAATTTTTTAAAGATATTGGTTGGGTACATTATTTAAGGAATTTTAAATAAAATATTATAATTTTAGATTAAATAGAAATAGGTAAGATTAGGTAAACGATTAAATAAAATTTAATAATATGAAAAAAAAAGAGTTTGAGTTTTTTATTATTATTATTTCCTTGACTCATTGGAAGTTATGCGGCAGTGTTTTGAATAGGAATGAATTGAAAACCTAAGCTACGGAACGCAGACCAGAGCAACGGCGGAAGAGTGGAGCATTGTTCATGGTCTTCTAAAAGAGAAGATCTGCAGCCGAAAAGAAAAAAGAATAAGAGCGGTGAGAATCACAGATGCGTGAGAGGAAGGGAGGAAGTAGCCACAATATTTAGAGAGGATCGGCACTGTTCATCGTCTCTCATCACTCTTTGACATCTTCTTCACTGAGCTAAAGTATAAAAAAAAAACCAGAGCAAGAACCAAAGGGGGTGAGAAGAGAAGAGACTGGGCGAGAAAGAAGAGGAGCAGCTGCGTGATGATTCAGAGGAGGCTCCTTCGTTCAGTTTATTCCCCTTCCTCCATTGCTGTTCTTTATGGTTGAAGTCTGATTTTTATATATTTTTTTTTGAATAAACAAGGCAAGCTACAGCTTGAAACTATCATATCCTATGACAGCATTGTAACCCTAGGTACAATCTCCCTGGGTACATACAAAAAAAATCCTTTTGCAACCATTCCATGATTTTTATATTGCTGTGATGACTTTTAATCTAGTACTATGTAGTTAATTTTTTTTAGCAACTTAGAGAAATTATAAACTTATTTAGTTGATTAGATTTTGTTTTATGTTTTAATGTTTATTTTAATTACTTAATCTTGTCTATTTTTTTATATACTTAATGCTTGATTACCATTAAGTATGAATTTGGGTATTAGGATTTGTTTTGACGAATGAAATTTTAATTAAGCTCTGAGATTAAGTAATATGGGATTAGATTACGATCTAATTTGCGATTAGGATATATATATACCTAATAGCCCCATATAATTGTTGAAGAGTGTATTTAAATTGTTTTGCCTTTTAAGTAATTATGTTAGACATAATATTTTATACTTAATAGAAGGTTATAAGTGGATTGAAAGGCACTTGTAGCTATTTATACTCGAGATTAACAAAATTAACATTAAGACTAATTAAATTAGTAGAAATAAAATTTATGAAACTAATAAGTGGATAGTAACTCTGGGTTGCACTTTTACTATTTGTGGTAGTTAGTTTATTTTGATTTGATTTTGAATTTTATTTTTACTTATTTAAATTAAATTTTGATTTGCTCAAATTAATTAAAAGTGTAAAATCAGTGCTCAACCAGTTTAGGTACTAAGTCCTCCTTGGGAATAATATATTACTCACTACTTTATTATTTGATACGATCTGTGTACTTATAGAGTTGAGGATTACAAATTTTACATCCATCAGTGCTACATCTTGCCTCTCATGGGGTCAAATCTTGAAGAACGAGTCAGTCTAATTTCAAAACCGTTATGGCTACTTCCATGTTGATAGCTTTCTACTTCACCATTCAACGGTTCATCACTTCATCCGCATTTCTTATATTTCCAGATCCACTAGATAACACTAGAGAAGAAGAGGTTGCCAATTCTATAGCTAAAAGTGCATTCCCAGTGGAGAAGTGATGCTCTCTGCTATGAACTAGCTATTAAGCATCATATTTCCTAACGAGCACTACAAAAAAAAAAACATTAAATTATCCAAAGAATCACCGACAGAATTTCAATTTGTAGACAAAAATGTATGGGAAACATCTTTCTGATGAAACTTCACTGACATCAATTATTGACAGAAAATTCTTTCGGAAAATGATGTCACGTGTCCCGTCCACCTAGCTCCACATATTACTATGAGATAATTGTTGAGTTTTGTGACCAAAGCAACATTCGAACCTTGAACCGCCTAGGAGGACTATGATGTCTTTGCTATTTGAGCTATTTTGATCTAATGTTACATATTACAAAATAAAATGGAGTGAGTGTGTGTATATATAACATAACAATTAAAAAATATAATATTAATATAAATATATATAATATTAAATAAATTATGTCTATAATTTTTTTAAATAAATTTCTTATTTCATTTAAATATTTATTATTAATATAAAATATATTTAACATTTTATTAAATATTAAGCTTATGATATTTCTTGTTTTATTTTAAATTTTTTGGTAATATATTATTATATCATATTGTATAAATTATTAAAATATAAAACTAGAAATTATAGATTTTACCAATGGATTACCCATGGAAAAAATTACATCGGTAATCCGTTGGCATTTACTGACAAAATTGTTTTTTGTCAGCAAATTTATTTTCTGACGGAATTTATTAACGGAATTTTTTTATCAGAAATCAGTCAGTGATGTTACCTACGGAATTTTCGTCCGAAATTTGTCAATAATTATTGATGGAATTCATTCCATGGGTAATTTTATCGATATTTTGATTTTTATTTGTTTTTTTGCAATGAAGGACAAGTTCATTAAATAGAGTAATGAGATTGTACAAAATGGAGGATGACAGGAGGTGTATTTGATTTGTTAAACTTGATATTCTCTCTTTTCTTTAATATAAGAGTTTGTTGAGTTTTTTTTAGAGATTAAAGAAGCGAAATAAACTACTTAATCATATTATATGTTGTGCATCACTGCATTATTAAATTATATATAAATTTATAAGTTAAGAAAAACAATAAATATAGATACTTTAATATAACTTAATTAGTTTCATTTATCTCTCAAAAGAGTCAAACGACCTTAAAGACCAAAGGTAGTAGGATTTATGTAAGCTTATTTATATCAATTAATATATTATGGGAAAATTACATCATTAAATATTTTAAGGCCTTGGACGCTGTTTCAAAAAAAATAGTTGGAGTGATGGTCCACATTATAGCCTTGTGCTTGACTTGTAGTAATAGATGCATTATGTTTCTCTTTCGTCATATTGCACTTATTTTAATGGACAGTATTATATTCTTCTTATCTAGTCAATGGCATCGAGTGTCATAAGGTAAGGAATAGTATTGGCTAATTCATGTATACTAAATCCAAACACGTACAACGGGCCCTTTCACGTAAAGTCTCGCCATATAGAAAAGCTTTCTGCTTGGGAAAATGGAAGTCATATGGAAATTTCCGTCCAGTAGCAAGTGTCTATATGGCTTGATCCAATCCTTGGTGATTTTATCTTTCAAGGTAATGTCACTATTTTTTCCGTTTTTCCTTTCTATATCCGGCTATTTATTGAGTTTATGCCTCCTCTAATGTGCTCTGTCTTAACTTATTTTAATTTTCCAGGTGGTTTGTTTTTATTTTTTGTGGTAATTATATTAGATTCTACATAAAATGTGTGGCATTTTGATATCTTATATAAAATAGTGAATTTTAAAATATTTTTATAATATTTTTGAATGAATAAATAAATAAATAATGTATAATTTTAGCGTGTTCTTTCTCAAGGAAATCATTAAAAATTCGAAAGTCATCATTTTAAACTCAAGATATAAAAAACGTCATCCATTTTAAGTGGATTCTAATTATCACAATCTCACTTGATGACTCCCAATTTCTTCAATTTTGGTTCCAACCTATAAAAGGCCGATCTATCCTTTTCCATAAGCTTCACTAGCTATTTGTAGATTCTGGGAGCAACACAGCGCTTCCTCATCCCTCTCAACACACACAGACTCACAAACACAAAACAAATGAAAATATGCACACAAGAACAACTCACACACACCAACCAACAAACTGTTGGCTGAAGTGGTAAGAGGCCTTAACCCTAAAAAGAGGAGAACACAAGTTTGAATTTTGGGGAAGCATACTTGTTTGGAGTGATGAAAATCCTTTGCACTTTAGGGTATGTTTGGCTCAATGGAGGGGAGGGGAGGGGAAGGTTTGAGAAGGATTTTGTTTTACTTTGTTTGGATAGATAAAAAGGGAGGGGAGAGATTTTAATAATGTAAAAAAAAGTAATCAACAACAAAAAAATATAATCAATAAAAAAATTAAAATAGAGACTAGTCAATATAAAAGTTTTTGAAGTGTAGCATATAAAAGAGAATTAATATTTGTGATATAATAAAAAAATTTTACCTACAACTTTCAAAATATGTGTATTAATTTATTTTTCTTATTAAAGATATGTATAGAGCAATAAAAAATATAATACAGTATGATACTAATAATATATAACACAAATCTAAAAAGGAGGCAACCTAAGCATATTAAAAAGAGTAAAGATTGTATGCATGTTAGTTAATATAAGCCAAAATACAACACTTCTCTCCAAATTCTCCCAATTTTGGAGGGAAGGGTTAGAAGGGGGAGGGAGGAAAAATCTTAAAAAAATTTTCCCTCCCCTTTTAAATTTTTTTATTATTCAAACAAGAGGAGGGGAGCAAAATCCTCTACTTTCCCTCCCCTCCCCTCATACCAAACACACTCTAGGTTATATTTGGCTCAATGGAATGGAGGGGAGGGAAAGGGAAGATTTAAGAGGGATTTCATTTTACTTTGTTTGGATTGATGAAAAGAGAGAAGAGAAGAGGGATTTTAGTTTTCTAATTATTAAAATTAAATAAATATAATTATTTTTAGCCTGATATATAAGTATTATTATAATTCTTTACATACTATTTGAAAATATTATGGATATATTGGTCAACATAGAGTAAAATACTAGCCTCTCCAATTTTTCCTCTTCCCCTCTTAAAAATTTTTGCTATCCAAATAATGGAGGGAAGTAAAATCCCTTAATTTCCATCCCCTCCCCTCCCTTCATACCAAACAGACCCTATCTTGATGGGGGAAAACTATTAATTAAATAAAAAATAGAACACTCTCATACCCGAGACCATTCTCTACCTTTAGTTGATGCCGAGGAGGGAGGTGCCGTAATAACCAAACTCTTACAAGGGGAGAAACCAAAATCTCACTGCTATTGAATCTCTAATATTATGTTTAGATGGAGAGAAAATTTGGAAGGAAAGAAAATTAGGGGAGAAAATTCCTAAAAATAGTAAGTTTTTTTTACTATTTATAGAAGTTTTAAAATCTAGTATTCATTTTCTCCCCTTTTTTCTCACTTTTCTCTCCATCATGAAGAGAGGAAGAGACTGTTGCCGTATGATACCACAATTTTTTAGTTTTTTTATTAGTTTACTCTACTCTAAATCTGCGTTACATTCATAAAGCTAAAGTCTACAAATAAATTCCTCTTTTGAATCTCTATTTCTCACTAATCTTGATTCATAATCTAGATTCATGTTGTTTATATATATATATATAAATCAAGATGTTTTGTACTAAAAGTGAATATTAGTTATGAATAAAAATTATTTTATGGTAAATAGTAAAGTGTTTGCTAATTTCCGCTGTTTAAAACATGTGCGGAAAGAACTAATAAGTTGTTGATTGAGATAGTGAGTGAGCTCACACTAAAAAAAGAATATAAGTTTGTATCTTAAGCGCACTTGTTTGTTGGAAGAGTTGAAACCCCTTAAATTTACACTCAAAGCCTAAGAGGAAACTCTTGACCAAATAAAGAGAGAGAGAATAACAAAGAAAATAATATAGAAAAAGAAAAAGCAAAAGAGAAGGACGTGTGGAAGATGCGGAGGGAAAAGAAGGATAGCGAAAAGAAAAAGAAAAAGGTGGCTAGTGAAAGAGCAAAGAGGAAAGAATCAAAAGAAAGAAAGGAGGTGGAAAAAGATGTAAAGAGAACATACAAAGAAGGGGGCATCATGATTATTAATCATATTCCTCATTTTAAATCATATTCCTCGTTTTTTCACAAGTGCATAGGTATGGACACAAAATGTGAACACTCCTCTCTTCTTTCCAACAGAGCTTCGGGGAAAATATCATTCTTCTTATATCTAGTTAATCGTGTGAAGTGCCATAGGCAAGGATTAGACACCACTCCTACCAAATCCAAACACACAGAACGGGCTCTTCCAAGCGAAGTCTTCCCATTGCTAAGCTTTCTCCATTATTGGAGCGCAACCTCTTTGGGAAAGTTGGGTTAGATTTGGCCCCCTATTGCCTCTATCATTCTAAAACCGATTCTGTCTGACAGCCAATTTACTGAACCTGCGCAAAAGCATTGGATATGGATATGCCATTTCTGAAACTGGTGGTATTTTATTTTGTGCTTCTTGCCTCCTTCAATGTCACTTCTTCTGAAGTAGACATCCCTACTTACTATGACCATAACTGCACCCTTCAAAATAACTTCACTTTGAATAGCGCCTACGAGTTCAACCTCAACACTCTTTTACTTTCCTTGTATTCCAAGGCCACCGCCACTGATACTACTGCAAATTACTACAAGGACACCGCTGGCACCCCAAACTTGAACGACACCGTATATGGAGAGTACATGTGCCGAGGCGACGTCCCCATGGAGGTGTGTCAAAATTGCGTTCAGGACGCCACAAATCGGATAGCCTCAGAGTGTCCTTTCAACAGAGAAGCGATCATTTGGTATGACCAGTGCTCTATTCGCTACTCTGACCGTTACTTCTTCTCCACCCTCCACCAACTGCCAACTGTTAATAGCTTCTTGAAGCGTAGGCTCGGCGGGGCCAGGGGGACGCGAGAAGGGGGACAGATCAATGCCGTGAGCTTGATGACCACCACCTGTGCCAGCAGATCAACACCATGCGGAATTCCACCCCCATCAGGAGTCGGAAATCAAACAGAAATCTGGGAAAGCGAATATATAGAATTAAATCAGACGCTGAATAAGGCGGTGGTGGAGGCAGAGACATCTAACAAGAAATTTGCAACAAAAGAAGTAAACTTGACTGGTGGAGGATCGCTGTACACTCTTGTACAGTGCACGCCGGATCTGTCCCCACAAAGGCCACAATTCTGTAGCAAGTGTCTATATGGCTTGATCAAACTTATTCCAAGCAACAATACTGTAACCACAGGAAGAATTCTGAATCCCAGCTGCAATTTGAGATCAGAAGATTATCGATTTTATTATAAGGACGACGAGCCTCCCAGTGATTTTATCTCTCAAGGTAATGCCGCTAATTTTTTCCCTTTCCCTTTCCCTTTCTATATGCACGGGTTGATCATCCGGCTATATTTATTGGGTTATGTGCCTCTAATATTTAATATTGCCCTTAAATTTCTTAATTCCTCAAGTGTTTTGTTTTTATTTCTTGTGACAAAAAAATATTGACATTTTAATATTTATATGTATAAAATAATGAAGATTGAAATTTATTATTAACTGTTTCAAAACATATACATACACCCACGAAATTTTGTTGCCTAGCGTATGTTTGCTCGATTTTAAATTTATATAGACACAAGCTTTAAATTGTGGTCACTGATTTGTATTTTTTAAAAATTAAGGAATATAATTAAATGAGCGACATCTTAGCCAATTTAATTTTTACTTAAATTCGGATATTTTTATATTGAAGACTTAATTAATCATTTAAAGAAAAAAATAAGGGAAAAAGAAAAGAAATTTATTACAGTTAAAAAACGAAAATAACAATTATTTACAATTAAAATACAATTTCTTCATTTATTAAAGGTTTAATTGGGTGTTCCATGAATATTGAATGCCATGACTTAATTCTCTAAGTTTGTGCTGAGGGACAATGTTATCCTTGAGAGTTTTTTTAAGTTCAATGTCACATTGAAACTTTCCAAACATTTTGCCTATAGCATTAAAACATTTAATGTTGACCATTCACTTTTTAAGGGTAAGTGGTAACATTATACCTAGTAACATTGAACGCAAAAAAGAAAAAATCAATTTTTTAGCAAAAACTTGAGATAAATTTGCATATTAATCTTTATATTTTTTGTTAAACAGAGTTTGGTCGTCCTAGTCTCACAAAATCCCAATGCTCGCCCACCGAAAACTTAACCGATCCCTACCTAAGCAACCTCAAAAGTCTCGCTCTCTATCTCAACATGTCATCCAACATCACTAACGTAACAATAATGGATTCTACCACACCAGCGTTGGAAACAAGTCCGACACAGTCTACGGCCTCTTCATGTGTCGGGGTGATGTACCCGTTGAACTCTGCCATGAATGCGTCAATGAGGGAATCAAGGAACTAAACTCTTCATGTTGGTCTTCAAAGGAGGCTATCATTTGGTATGATATGTGCATGCTTCGCTATTCAAATCGCTCTTTCTTCTCTACCCCAGACACCCAACCTATAGTCACAGAACCTGGTGCGGATATGCCTCAAAACCAAAAAGAAGGCTTCGGTATGCTATTAGCAAGATCATTAAATGATCTAGTGGCGGCGACACCCAAGTCTGTAAAAGTGAAGAATTTTAAGACAAACAATGTACCCAGCTCTTCAGAGTTGAGAACATTGTATACTCTTGCACAATGTACTCCAAATCTCAATACCCCAGATTGCGAAAAATGTCTACAGGATGCTTTGGGCCATATCAAGTCATGTTGTCTTGGAAAGAAAGGAGGACAAGCCATGAATCCTAGCTGCAACTTAAGGTTTGAGTTGTACCGATTTTATAATAATTACAATACAAGTGCTGTTTCTGTGCCACCAACACCTGCAAATCCCCAAACTCACAAAGTTTCAGTAATTACAGGTAAAGTAATTGAGGACTAATCATTTTTCTGACAGAGATAGTTCACTGCTTATAAATTGATATTCTTAATTCTCTCTCAATTTTGTGCTTACAAATCTTCTCCAATTCTTGTCCACGCCGTGCAAATGCACATTCATTAATTTCACGAACAACCATAGTAGTTGTGTCCCTGAGTGTTGTCTCAATCATGCTTTTTGGTTTTGGCGTCTATTACTGGAAGAGAAAAAGGAGCAAGAGTTATAAGGCGATTCTGAAGAAAAATTGTATGTATGCTATTGTTTTCACTGTGCCCAAAAAAACTATTTCTCCTGTCCTTGATGTAGGACATAATTTGTAGTACAATTTTACACTACAGACTAGGTACTACATTTAGGATCAAAGGTAGTATATTGTACTATACTTACATGAAACTGTGAATTTGTCTATATCTAGTTGGAAGTGAAGGAGCCACATTGGAGTCATTGCAGTTCAATTTGGCGACAATTGAAGCTGCAACAAATAAGTTCTCCATTGAAAATAGAATAGGAAAAGGTGGATTTGGAGAAGTCTACATGGTAACTAAATCAATTATGCAATCAAATCAAAGTGTTTGCTTGTGTATATCATTGCATGTAGTTCCCAGCCCCTCATTATCTAACTATTCATGATTACAGGGCATTCTTCCGGATGGAAGAAAAATAGCTGTAAAGAGATTGTCAGAAAATTCTAGTCAGGGCTTGGTGGAATTCAAGAGCGAGGTTCTCCTAATTGCCAAACTTCAACATAGAAACCTAGTCACATTACTAGGATTTTGCTTGAAGGATAAAGAGAAAGTACTTGTTTATGAATATGTTCCCAACAAGAGTCTCGATTGCTTTTTATTTGGTTTGTCCCTTCAAACCAAACTCGTCTTACCATCTTTATTTTTTTCAATTTGTGTACCATCCTATTATTACTATTTGAGGTGAATATTATTTTTGTTGCTATGGTGCTCTATAGTTAGTTTTTAGACAAAAGTACATGCAATAATTCCTCACAAATTAATTATGCACAGGTTCACAAAAGCCAAGAGACTTAAATTGGCCCGAGCGTTATAAAATTATAGAAGGAATTGCTCGAGGAATTCTTTACCTTCATGAACATTCACGTCTTAAAGTAATACATCGAGATCTCAAACCTAGCAACATTTTGTTAGATGATGAGATGAATCCAAAACTTGCTGATTTTGGCATGGCAAAAATGGTTGGTATTAATGAAACTAGAGGAAGCACAAATAGAATTGTTGGAACATTGTAAGTGTTTTTCTCTCTGGCCCTCTTTTCCTATATCTCTTTCTCCATTGTACTTTGCACGTGTGTATCATTTCATGTGTTTCTTTAGCACATGCATTGCTATTGAATTTATATTACTGTAAGATTTTGCTCACATTATTTAGCACTAAGATTAAACCGTATATTTATATATGTGATTTGATATATCTATTGTAGAGGCTACATGTCTCCAGAATACATCAAGTTTGGACTCTTTTCTGAGAAATCAGATGTCTTCAGCTTTGGAGTCATTGTTTTAGAAATTACAAGTGGAAAGAATATAAATTCTCAACTGGAATCTCATGAATCTCAATATACTGGTGGACTCTTGAGTGATGTGAGTATAGTAAATTATTAATATTTCTCAAGTGATCATATCAAACCATCATCATCATCATCATAAACATCAACCAACAATTGGAGCTTATGTGAAAATTTCCTATAATCAAATTATCAGCTGGGTCCTATTTTAAAATTGGTGCTTTGGCATAATGGCAGGCTTGGAAGCATTGGAGGGATGAAACAATGATAGAGATATTGGATTCAAAAATGACAGAAGCAGGATCACACATTGAAATAATGAAGTGCATCCATATAGGCTTGTTGTGTGTTCAAGGAAACCCACAAGTTAGGCCTTCCATGAGTAAAGTTGTGCAATATCTAAGTAATGATTCAATGCGATTGCCAGTTCCTCAAGAACCAGCATTCTTCACGCATAGTCAAACGGAAGCTGCAGAAACCAGTAGAGCAATGGAGGCTCAAATTGCCAATCACAATCAACGTTCCATCAATGAAATTTCGGAGAGTGTATTTTTTCCTCGCTAGATCGTAGGCGAGTTCAGCTATAGCTTTTCCCTGCTTGGGAATCGAAGGTTCAGTTTTTTTTTTCCCCAACTCATTGCAAAACGAGCGTGGTTATATTTTAAAAGTTATGTGTGAAATAACAATTTTATTATTTATTTCAGATTTGGATAAGTTTTTGGGCCCCCCTTTTTATTCTAACGTCCATTAAGAAAAATGAGAAAAAAAGCAGGCCAAAAAAAAAAACCAAAAAGAAAAAGAAGAAATAAAAGCCTTGTGCTAGTAAGGAAAATATTCGACACTTATGAATTTATTTCCCACATTTCATTCTCTGATTCACATTTATAATTGTAATTTTTCAAAGTTTTTATTTTATTGTAAATATTAATTTGGATCCTTTCACTTCATTTAGATTATTTTTCATCTGTTATATGTATATATAAATTAAATTTCAAAGTAAAAAATTTCTTCTTCTTTAATGCTTTTATATAAATTTTTTTTCACATATAACTGAATCAATTTAATTAGTGGCCATCTTAACATACCAACAAAATACAAAAAAGAAAAAAAACTAATCACATTTTATATTGAAATGAAAAAAATTCAAATCCACTAATAACAAGGGTAAGAACAGGTTCAAACAAGGGTGGACCACACTATGCTATGAAAATGCCACATAGATAACAAGTATCCAATCACAGGCAAGGATAACCCTCAACAACAAAGTTCAGGCCAGCACACAATCCACAACAATCCTAAATATCCACAACTAGCACTAAACAGTTAAATCAACACACAAGGGTATCAGAAATCCACAAATGCAAGAGAGTCCTTGTACATGCAACAATCCCAATATCCACAACTAACAAACACCTACTCCTCTAGCATGTAACAAATTCAGCACCTAAAGAAAGAGTCAATAATGTATACGCGACAAATATTCTCCAACAAAACTAGCCATATAGCTAGAGGCAAAAATTGCACTCTAGCACTAGCAATCATGACAGCAACCTGCAAGAAAAGGCTTCTTACAGCAGCCTAGGATGTTAGTTGTCAAGTGTAAAAGAAACCAGCCAAAATTCCAAGAATTCAATTTAATATGAATTTTCAAAGCAAGCAGGGGCAATTTTGGAATTTTGGAAAACTGAGAATTAAAGCTGGATTTCAAGCACTTTTCAAGGGCTTTCAAGAGTGAAAAGGGTGTAGCAAAGTGACACAAGGATTTAAGACAACCAATAGCCACAAAATTCCAATTCAAATCAAGGCAGGTTTTGCACATAAGTGCAATGAAATCAAATTTTCTCAAAAATTCCAACAATGAGCAAGCAATGAGTAGTGAGATATTGAATTGACTCAAATACAGAACTTCTAGAGAGATCAATGCTCAATGCAATCTTTAGCATTTGTATATCAGAATATGAGAAAAATTATGTCTAGTCAAATCAGTGCTTCAAATGAACTAACTCGCCAAGTGCAAATAGCAAAGCAAGTGTGATGATAGCTGTGTCAAAGCAATCTTAGCATGCCAAAATCAAGGCAAGTCCAGCAACCAAAATGGCCCCAACAAGAGCCGAATAATG
>JBAGKO010000001.1:18834017-18847764 GCA_037177275.1 Acacia concinna | reverse complement strand
AAACATAATGAGCTGCCAATTCATGTGTTGTCCACATCATTTTAGTTAAAGTGCACATTTACCCTGGACTTTTTATTAAGAGTCATTTTTGCCTTGAAAATTTCTGGTTATAACAATATTGTCTTTATTATTATCTAGGTTAAGTTTGACTATTAGTTGACTAAAAATGTTGAGCTAGTATAGTGAGGAAGAAGTTACGATTTGGAAACTAACGGGTAAGCTTAACTTGGATAACAATCAAGTGAAATTGCCATGATTTGGAAACTTCCACAATAACATTGTTCCTAAGTGAAAACTTTTGAGACAAATTTTAAACTAAATGCAGTAATGTAGATGATATGTAGACTATTTTTCAACATATTTAGTTAATTAAAAGTCAAACTTATAATAGATAACAGTGAGGGAAAAAATTTCTGTGATTTTGAAAACTTTCGAGGTAGCATCTCACCTTGTCAACTTTTGGGATGAAATTGTCTCACCTTGTCAACTTTTGGTATAAAATAGCCCTTTAATAATAAGAAGAAGAACAAGTGAACAACAACCACAACAACAAATCGTAGATGACCATATATGTTGAATATCCTCATTTTGGCACGACAACTTCAAAATACTTCCTCCGATCTCTTTGAAAGCCTTGTACTATCGAGGATAGAAGTCACTTACAGATATTTCATTGATAGATTCTTTACTTTCAGTATTGAGCTCCATTTGACCCTCGAGAAAGAAAGCAGGTTTTTGTGGAAATGGCAATATAATTGATTCATTGCTGAGATATGAAACAACTGTAGCCATAGAAGGCCTTGATTCTGGATCTTCTTGAACACATAACAACCCAATTTGGACGTACTTATTCGCCTCATTTAACGATTCGGATTCATTTAGATTTGAATCCAATATCTCTAAAATCTTTTCTTCCTTCCATTGTTTCCAAGCCTGCAACAATTTGGTAAATTTAATTATTTTAAACACAACCCTTTTATCCCGTTATACATTAGATTAAAATAATCACTCTCCAATTTAAGACAATTACGTACATAATTAACTTACATAGTTTAGGAGGCCATCAGATTGATCAGGATTATTTGTAATCTTATGTCCACTAATAATTTCTAATACTATTACTCCATAGCTAAAAACATCTGATTTTTCAGAATATTGTCCAAACATTGCGTATTCTGGAGACATGTAACCACTGAAAAAGAATAAAAATATCAATCATAAATCCGTTTTCCAATAGATAACAAGCAGCACAACACTTGGACATGATAGATGTGAAGAGAAGGGGAAATTTTGGTACTTACTATGTCCCGACAATTTTATTTGTAGTTCCATCAATTTCATTGAATCCAACCATTCTAGCCATACCAAAATCTGAAATTTTTGGATTCATTTTTTAATCTAACAAAATATTGCTAGGCTTGAGATCTCGATGTATAATTTTAACTCGAGAATAGTCATGAAGATAAAGAATTCCTCTAGCAATTCCTCCAATAATTTTATAGCGCTCTTCCCAATTCAATACTTTGCCCTTTTCAGAACCTGTACATATATCTGACATTAATGAGTAAACTGACAAATTAAATAAAGGTTACCAAAAATACCTACTTAACTTTAAGATGTATGAGATAGAAAAAGTTAAATAATTAATAGCATGTATATAAAATTGCAATTTAAGAGTTAAAATGAGTTTAGAAGAGTCTAACCAAACAGAAAGTAATCAAGGCTTTTGTTGGGAACATATTCATAAATGAGAATTTTCTCTTGCTCTTCTAAGCAAAATCCTAGCAAGGCCACCAAATTTCTATGCTGGAGTCTGGCAATTAACAAAACCTCATTCTTAAATTCTTCTGCTCCTTGGCCAGAACTTTTGGAAAGTCTTTTTACCGCTATTTCTTGACCATTCAGAAGAACGCCCTGAAATCATCGTTGGTTAAATTAAATAGAAAAATAAAATTTACATTGACAATATTTCGTTCTAACCTTGTAAACTTGTCCAAATCCACCCTGACCTAAACTAGTTTCCTTTGAAAACTTATTTGTTGCTGCTTCAATAGTAGCCAAACTGAATTGTAGAGGCTCTAAAGTGTTGCTTTCACTCCCAACTAGCCAAATAAACCAAAATATTAAACTATGTACTAGAATAATAGACTTTCCTCCAACTAGTTAGCCAAACTGTAATGAGTACTAAAGAGATAGAATGAAAATAAGCTTACAGTATTTTTGCATGAGAAAAGCCATTCGCATCTTCTTAATTTGATTCTTCAATAGAAAGTAGGCCAAACATAAGAGTATCACAGCAGCAACAGGAGAAACCACAGCTATCACAATGGTCCTTACTCGCCTTCTCCTATTTACTGTATAAAACATCAGATGCTTCCACGTCTCAGTGTCACTGTTTATTCTTATGCCTCAAAAATACTGATTATTAGCGCATTGAAGCTTGACCTAAAAGCCATTAGAGACATTATTAACCTCCAAGAAAGTCAATTCTCGAGTCATGTGTGAATAGTTACTAATATTATACATAATTCGAAGTGCTTGTTTGCCACCCCAAACTTGTGTCAACGCAAAAGCGATCTTTGAGTCATTTAATTTCTGCTTTTCGCATTCGCGAATGTGATTTTAGGGGACCATGTTAGATTACATTCTCTTCATACGTGAGTTCAAATTGACTTGCATATGGACCGACTTTCCTTTCCATGGGGATATTAAATTTATTTAGAAATTTAAATGTTAAAAATATAATTTAGTTTAGTTAATCGTGATTTGATTTAAAGGTTATCTTTAAAGATCCTAATGCATCATAATGTGTGGTCAAAAAAAAAAAAAATACAACCAATTTATTTGTAGAGAAGATTATTATTATTATTATTACTACTACTTTTTTTTTTGTTTTACAGAACAGAAGATTATTATTGTTAGAGAAAAAGGCTTACATATATGCCCCACCTATAAATTTTCACCTTCCTCCCTTGATATTTTAATATCTCAAATACATATTGTCCATCAATGAATCGTGAGTGCTCTACTGTGGGGGAAAATGCGTTATGCTATTATATTGATAGTTCAAATTATATAACATTAAAATACATTTAAACTTCTTAACTAAGTTTCCTATTATTCTTTTCTGCTCTTGAATTTTAATAATTCATTTTGTTAAAGACTATCATAATTAGGAGAATCTGTATATATTAGGAAGTTACTATAGGACATTCATTTAAGGAGTCAGAATGCATTTATTTCATGCGTCAAAATATTTTTCATCACGCCTATGTAACTTGTATATATAAGCCCCATGTTTGTACATGACTTTACACATCTCTCCCATTCCGTATACATTTTATAGTAATTTTTTGAAAAAATTTACATTAATTTCATATACGACGATATTCAAGCAAAGATTCATCAATTTCCTCAAACCTCCTATCCCCACTCCCCCAAGAATTTATAAAAATATTTGGTTCGTCCCCAAGTGACTTTTTGCACTCCGTAGGTTGATACAAGGACTTAAGTATAGTCCAAAAACTAGGAGACGATAGGATTATTAATTATAGTCACTTTTGTTAGGGAACTAAAAGGTAATTATAAAAAAATTAAAACTGAAAAATGTAATTTAACAAATTTAAAACGTAAGATAAAATTAAAATGTTGACAAGTATTTTTAACAATTAAAGTTTCAAGGGAAAATTCAGGAAAAGTTTTTCATTGAAAATTTTACTCTAATTTAACTACTTAAGAAAAAGAAATCAATAAGAAAAGCATATAATTTTTTTTTAACCAATAAAAGCATACAATTAAGCTTACCAGGATCCGGAGGAGAAAATAGAGCCGGAGGAGGCGGCAGCGGAACTGGTCGGACAGGCGTTGAAGAATTAAAGAACTGATACAACTCATACCGAGCGAGGCAACTTGGATATAACATTCTTCCTCCGATCTTCCCATCACAACACCATTTAAAGTCCCCAATCACACCACTCAGACACCTTCTGCAATCCGCCGTTGAAAGGTCCGGCGTACACTGAACCAGAACATACAGAGTTTGAAACTCCACCGTGGTTGCATTCGTCCCAAACTTCTTCTTCATCATACCGGACTTGGCCGCCTCATCTGCCGTTGTGTTCATAACTGTCGTCAACACATCCATAAATCCTTCCTGGTTCGAGACATTATTAGGGTTCAACCTACGGAGTCTAGGCCTTGTATCCATAGTGGAGAAGAAGTTCCTGTCAGAATAGCGAACCAAGCACTGTTCGCCCCAGTTTACGGCATCCTTCGAAAACTGGCATGTGCGATCTAACTGTATCGTTGAGTCACTGACGCACTGTTGGCAAACATCTTGGTTGACGTCACCCAAGCACATGAAGAGGCCATATATGGTGTCGCCACCTTGGCCAACGGTGGTATTGTAGAAGTCGAGGCTGGCGGTTGCGTTAGATGTTAGGGAAGAAAAGAGGGTGTTGAGGTTAGAGTCGAAGGTACTATTAGCAGTGAAATTATTGCCGGTAGAGCATAGTGGATAAAGATCATTACGACCTATGACTTGAGCTGAAGAAGAATCGAGGAAAACGACGATGAAGAAGAGTGAGAAAATTATAATTTTGAAGGTCATGGTAAGGGTGAAGGGTGTGTTAATGGTGTTTGTGATGAAGCCAAGGCCTTATGGTTTGAAGAGTTTAATTTTAATTTTATGATTTGAGTGAATTTTGATGGGAAGTGGAGGAATATCTCGCCTCCAGAGGAACAAGACATGATTACTTAGGCTGACATATAAGATGGTGAGATGGGGATACTATTTTAATGGCTGACATATAAGTTGAGTATATCTCGAAATATTTTTGGAAAATTCGTCAAAAAAAGATTAAGGAAAGGCTACTGAAAGTCGCCGCACACGACATAATAGTAAGCAAACTAATATTACCTCCATCCACTCCTAAATATAATAATTAGAGAATGATCTCATTCCACTTTTATCTATTAAATATATAATTGTTTCTCTCTAAAATATATCTTTATTGATTACACATGGTAAGAGAGTTTTCATAAAACAGTAGTATTACCATGCTCATGATTTTAAAAAAGTTATTATATGGAACCCAAACTCATTTCTTATAAAAAAAAATAACTTAACTAATTTGTTTAATTAATTATCAAAATCTTATTTGATAGTAGTTACGACTTACGAAGGTTATTGAATATGTTTGATGTGCCATCCTAACCAAAAAGGGTGATTTAAATTCAATAAATTATCAACTTTTCAATATTTATGTAGAGATTTTTTATAATTAAAACAAAATAAAAGAAAAGTAAATTTAATTTATTCCTAAAATATTCATCGCTTTATGTTCATCACGATGCTATGAGACATCTAAACATCTTACATCATAATGCTTTACAATCTGTCATAACAATTTAATTGATTTTAAAATGTTTATATTCTATTTATTTTGCCAAAAAATGTTTCTATTCAAATTATATATTTTTTTAAAAAAAACACTTGTAACAAACCAACTGTGGTATTTTTCACCTAATTAATTTTCCTTCAATTGTTTATTTCATAGAAAAGTAAAAGAAAACCACCCTATCATACCAATTTTTTGCCCACTTCATTAAATATTTACAAATTGATATTGTCTTTCCACGTATTTAATTAATTCAAATTATACGGATATTATTCATTCTATGATCTCAATCTTGTGTCCTATTGCCGAAATCACCAACCCCGCTCACATAGACGGCCGTTATTTTCCCAACTAGACTTTATTAATTAACGCGTACATAGACCGCAGTTAACCCAAAATATATCTTGCGAATGCTCCAAAGCCAGTAATCCAGCTTGAACCGCAAATGAAATAATATAATGTGGATTTATAGTTCATCCGATCCTCAGTTTTATTTTCTAATAAAATTAAATTAACATGTTGTTTTCTTTTTCTTTTTTTTTTTAAAAAATGGAGCTCATAGGCTCGGGCAAGTATTAACGGCATGAAGTTACAATAACGGGATCGAACCCGTGACCTCCTCCCACTTGGGAGATACCATTACTACTAGGCTACAAGGCCTTTGGTATTAAAATGTTGTTTTCAATGACAGATATAATATACAGTAATATTAGTTAAGGGCGCACGACACATCCTAATAGGTGTAGTCCAAAAAGAAAGCTCCAAAATTTGTTGTCTGCACAACTTTACTAATTCAAGCGCGCGCGCACCGAGTTTGACCTCAAAAACCTTTGAGAAATTATTTTTTTTATGGCCTTCCTTTGAGAAATTATTTGATAGAGTAAGCATGAAATTATAGCCCATCCTCAATTTTTTTTTTATTCTGAGAAATTATTAAATAAAAATGCAGTTTTCAACAAAAGTTAATGAGCAAAGTTTAATGGCGCATCCTAAGGTGTCATCCAAGAAGAAGGCTCCAAAAGGTGTCGTCCAAGAAGAAGGTTCCAAACAAAGGGGCTATCCTAAGGTAATATGAATGTATATAAACAGCGCATGTATAATTTTATTTGGCAACTGATGCATTGATTAAACAATAACTATATATAAATTATAAACTTAATAAGAAGCAATCTAATTAAAGATCTTAATTCTTAATTAGTCAAAGAAAGATTTTAGAGGTATATACGCATTGGAAACGTTCCATTTTTTTTTAAAAAAAACCAATGATGCATTCAACATATTAAGATAATTACGTACGTTGGTATTTTTTAAAAAAACCAATGGATTATAATAGACTTGTCAAACAAGGGTTGTTAATTATTTTCATAGAAGGGAAAAAGGACATCAATCTCAAACAATTAATTTGAGGGCAAAGGTGCAACTTTATCATATAAAGTATTTCATATTTAAAACAACAATGATAGAGTTATATTGAGTTAAAGTTTAGTGACTAAATTTCTATCAAGTCAAAACTATGGGAACTGGGTTATCATAAGTTAAAAGTTTAGACACTAAATTGAAATTGAGGCAAACCACTAGGGACCAAATAATTAGTTTTTCCAAAAAAAAAATGATTTATTTATTATACAGAATGAAATGGAAAAAAATTTAAAATATACACATCTATATGTATATAAAAACTTTCATAAGTGATACTACCCTTACCTATATGTTACACATGATGTAACTTGGTGTCCAAGATGAGGAAGAAATTTATATATATATATACACACACACACACACAACGACAGCCTTGTATAGTAAGGACTAGCGAGGAAAGAAATCACTAATAGACATTTCATTGATAGAGCTATATTCTTTAGTTGTAGAAGTGAGTTCCCTTCGAGGATGCAAAAAGAAAGCAGGTTGCTGTGGATGTGGCAATTCTAGAGAATCATTGCTCAGATATGAAACAATTGTGGCCATGGAAGGTCTTGCTTCTGGATGCTTTTGGACACATAACAACCCAATTTGGATGCACCTGATCACTTCATTATATGATTCCGTTTCTTTTAGATTTGAATCCAACATATCAAACAACTTTTCACTGCTCCATTGGTTCCACGTCTGCAATGATTAATTAAAAACTCATCATTAATAATCATTCTTTAATTAAATTAAGATTACTGTGTAAAAAATGTTGATAAAATAAACATACTATATTATAATATAACTTACATAACTTAAAAGGCTATCAGCATATTGTGAGTCATCATGACAACTTGCATTCTTCTTTCCACTGATGATTTCTAAGACTACAACTCCAAAACTAAAAATATCTGATTTTTCAGAATATAGCCCAAACATTGCATATTCTGGAGGCATATAACCACTGCAAAAGAAAATAATATTAAAAATGAAATTTTACTCCATTAGAAACAAAGAAGATTACTTTTAACATCTGAAAGTGATAAATCTGTTGAATGGAAATATTAGTTTTCCCTTTTTTCAAAGGTGTCAAAGATAAATGTAAATGTTGAAGTGGAAAACTAAACTTACTATGTTCCAACTATTCTCCTTGTATTTCCCTCATTTTCATTGATAGCAACCATTCTAGCTAGGCCAAAATCTGAAATTTTTGCATTCATTTCATTGTCTAACAAAATATTGCTAGGCTTGAGATCACGATGTATAACTTTTAGGCGAGAATAATCATGAAGATATAAAATTCCTCGAGCAACTCCTTTTATGATTTCATGACGCTCCTCCCAAGTTAATCTTCTATTTTTCTCGGAACCTATGTATACATAATTTTTTTGTGAGTGACTAAAGTGCCAACATAAATAAAGACAATCTTAGATTTCAACCAAAAGTTATAAATAGTGTAGAGGAGTCAAACCAAATAGAAGGTAATCAAGGCTTTTGTTGGGAACATATTCATAAACAAGAATTTTCTCTTGCTCTTCTATGCAAAACCCAATTAAGGCAACCAAATTCCTGTGTTGGAGTCTGGCTATTAACAAAACTTCAGTTTTAAATTCTTCTGCACCTTGGCCTGAACCTTTTGAAAGTCTCTTGACAGCTATTTCTTGTCCATTTGAAAGAGTACCCTAAAATCATAGTTGGTTAAATTAAAAATGAGTTGTATTTGCATATATATAGCTAGATCGACACACACACTCAAAATTTACATCGATAGATGGCCTGGGTCACCTTGTAAACCTGTCCAAATCCACCTTGGCCTAAACAATTTTCATGTGAAAATTTGTTTGTTGCAGCTTCAATAGTAGCCAAACTGAACTGCAGACGCTCTAAAGTGTTTCCTTCATCTCCAACTGGACAAATAAACAAAAAAAAAATGAAGAAACAAATCATTGCATACTAATTAAAAGCATAACCGCAACACTTCTTATCAAGCAAACTGCATATGAATAAAGATATATACATATATATATATATAGAGAATGAAAATTTACTTACAGTATTTTTTTCTGAGTTCAGCCCTGCGTCTCTTCTTTATTAGATTCCAAAGGAGATAGTACACCAAACTAAAAAGTATCGCCACACCACCAACAGAAACCACAACTATCACAATGGTCTTTGTTTTTCCTGTATAAATATCAGATACTCTCACGTCTCAAGCAATACGTCAAGTTTTGATGTTATGTGTATGTAGAGAATTAAAAAGTTGAACTTTTTTAAAAATATAAAATATACAAACAATTAATGAAGCTTAATTCTTCTTGATGTTAATCTTCTGCAGAAAGTAGAGAAGCATACAAGTTTAAGTTTACCTTGACGAGTTGCAGGGGGTAGTGCAGGAGGAGGCGGTGATACTGGCCTACCACTAGAATTATAGAAGATGAACAATTCATAACGCAGGTTACAACTGGGATTCTGAACTCTTCCTCCTATGCTCCTGTCACTACAGATGAAAAGCTGCCCAATCGCATCTCTCAGACATGTTCTGCAATCTTCCGGCGAAATGTCCGGCGTGCACTGAACCAGACAATACATAGTTTGAAACTGTAAACTCGCTTCTTCTGTTGCAAACTTCTTTTGTCCCAAAGCAGGTTTCGCCGCCTCATCTGCCGCCTTATTCATAGTTGTTGACAATACATTCCTGAATCCTGTTTGGTTGTTGGCGACGCTGTTGGGGTTAGCCCCGCAAGTATAAGGCCTCGTGTCGAGGGTGGAAAAGAAGTTTCGATCGGAATAGCGAACCATGCACTCCTCATACCAGATCACAGCCTCCTTTGAGACATTGCACAGGGAGCGTATATTGGAGGTTGCATCACCGACGCACTGGTGGCACAACTGGAGGGTGACGTCACCCCGGCACATGAAGAGGCCGTATAGGGTGTTGCCGGCACCACGGACGGTGGTGTTGAAGAAGTCAGTGTTGGCGGTGTTGTTGGAAGCTAAGGAAGAGAGAAGGTTGGTGAGGTCAGATTGGAAGGAACTATTGGCGGCGAACGTGTTGGAAGAACAGCTACTATTAGTATAACTGGGTTGTGCTTGAGTTGTAGCAGAATAGAGGAAGCTACAAAAGAAAAAGAGTAAGATAATTTTGTGGGAAGGCATATTAATGACGAACACGATCAGTGTGAAGGCTATGCTTAAGATAAGGCAAGAGCTATATAGTCTCTGTATGCGCGTTTAAGATACAATTTTGAGGAGCATCTCGTGGATTCGGGGAGTAAGTTACGGACAAGGAATAAAAAATCGGACAGGATAATAAATCGATTGAGGCAGGTTTAAGGGTTCAATTGGGTCAGACCATCCATATTAAAATATTACAATTTAATTGACAATAACAAAATAATATTATATATAGACATAAAAATTAAAGAGATATATCATTTATAATAATAAAATTAGTGACAATATAGTAATATTTTTCTTAAATTCCTAAATAAATAGGTATCATTCTTTTTTTTTTCTTTTTTTAAGTCAAACCGGTTCAACCAGCTGGTTTTCCCTGTTCAACCAATCTCATACCAATTGAACCCTCCCTCTTGGTTCCTCTTTATTCTAGACTGGACCAGTCCTGGTTCAACCAGTCGAACCAGCTGATCAAGTCCAATTCGATTTTTTATACAATAGTTATGGCAATGCCGTAGAGGAGGAAAAGTTATCATTAAAATTTTTTAACCTATAGACGAAAGACAAAAGATCATTTAATATAATTGCTTAAATGATTTCTTTCACAAAATAAACATGTAAAAGGACAAAATGGAAGGATATTCAATTAATCTATAAACCCTTAAAAATGTAAGTTTTCTTAGATGAGCTATCAAGGATACAAATAATAAGAAAATGGACCACTCTGCATTTGAAGTTAGACATGGAAACTGGTTTCCTATTAAGACATGGGAACCAGTTTCCAGGCTAAGAGCTTTACTTACTAAAGAGAGTTAAGCATACGTGGACAATATAGATCTAATCTAGACAGTCTAGATTTGATTTTTTTCAAGCTTTATATTTGTTAAAAAGACTTTATTTTAATGGGTATACAATTAAAAAAAGATAATCTCTTAAAAATTATTTTTCAAAAAATATTTTTTATTTAAAAATCACTTTGTTTTTTAAAAAAATCAAATATGGACCGCTCAGGTAAGATCTGGACAATTCAACTATGCTTAATTAGCTCTCCCAGCTACTAAACAAATCGGTTAAACATTTGCTTAGACGAGAAACGGTTGCATTATGACATGAAGCTTGAAGTCTCTCACTCTCTCGATCAATTCAGATATTAGATATACAATTGGATCAGGCGACAGAATGAAAACTCAAAATCTCCATTTGTAAAGCAGAAGCTCAGGAGAATCGTTGGTTGCAAACTCATTTTCTCCTGATCAAGTTTGGGTGCTCATCACTTATGATGAGAATCGAAATTTGAACCTATGTTTTTCTCCTTAATCACGGAGATGAGGCTACTTATTGTATTAACCAACCGCTCATTGGTCGGATGTTTTTTTTTTCTTTGCGTTTTGTAAGTGTTCTAGTATAAATAACATTTTTAATTAGGGGCTAGTGGGTGTTTACGTCAACTTATTATGTGATTTCATATTGAATGAAGTAAATGTGCGTAAAAAAGTTTATCTCGTAAAACATAAAAGAACTTTTTTTTTTTTATTGACTCTCTGATACATCCTTCTTGGTCTTTATTACAATAATTGCCCCTACCATATAAAGACAAGACCGGCCGGCTACAGGGAAATCAGGCTTATAAGTTGTAAGTTATAAAGGCCTGACCAAAAAAGTAGAATGACAAACTTTAAATGGAAATATAATGAGAAGGTAGAAAAACAGTGTGAATGTGTATTGGCTGTGGCTCCACCCAAACATAACTTTTTATCTAAAGTGAAAAGTGAAAAGTGAATGGATACAAATAAAGTAAGAAAACTAGTTTACAGAGGAAAAACAGGCTAAAAGCGGGTCCACGAAGAAGGCTCTAAAAGTTTTTATCCATACAACTTTGTTAATTAAAGCGTGCATATGCCCCGCAGTTTATCTCAAAAAAAAAAAAAAAATGTTTTGAGAATGCTCAAAAACCAATCTAGCTTTTGACTCACAAAAGAAATACTTTTTTAGTCTTTAATATAAGACATAGTTTTTTTTTAGAGATTAATGAAATTAAATAAATTACTTTTTTTATATAGTGAGTATTTATTTTTTTAAAATACTAAATCAGAATATTTGATTTATGAACGGATATACAATCCAATGATACAAGACATATATTATAATTAACTAACTTATTTAATTTACTTCATCTCTCTTAAAAAAGTAAAACTATATTTTATATTAAGGGTAGGAGGAATAATATATGGTAATGGGACTGTAGTCCATCCTCACCTTTGTTTTTTTTTTAAAAAAAATAGAAATTAAATGAAAGTGTTGTTTTCAACAACACATAATTAACAAGAAATATTATTTAATGGCGCATACTATATATACAATAAATTGTGGCATTTAATTCACACATGGTATAATATAATTTTATCCTGCAACTCACGCATTGATTGGACAAGTTTATATTAACTATAAAATTAATAAGAGTAACTGTGCGTAATATGATAAACTGAGTAATTTAAAAGATGATCAATAATCTAATTAAAGATAATGATTAGTCAAAGAATTATGTAGGCATTAGATAAACTTTCAAAAGATTAAAAAAAAATGATGCAGTCACAATTAAGATTGATTAAGATGATGACGCTGGTATTGATTACGACTAAAAGATTAAGAAATATGAGAATGGATTGGAATAGAGTTGGCGAAACAGGCGTTGCGTTTACGGATACTGGCCAAAGAAAACAAAGAAAGAAACAAGCGTTAAGTTGAACTACTTTTGTTGACAATGTCAGCTTCATGGAAGGGGAAAAAGACGTAAATAAAAAACATTTAGAGCCACATTTGGTTCAACTCTATTGTATGTCTGTAATAGTAATTATGATTGCATTATTAAGGTAATTAAGAATGTTTCGTTGCTCTTTAACATGGTAATCCAATTTACCATGGTAATGTTGATTATCAAAAAATTGATAATGCTGATTACCAAATTCCCATTCATACCTCCCCTATGAATCTTTATTACCATACCATTGCATGGTTCTAAAAGTCCAATTTACCATTTAGCTTCATTTTGTCTTGTTTCACTTGTTTCATATCACTTGCTATACTACGCTACTACAACCACTACTACTGCCACCTCCACCACCTCCCACCCACCTCCATTTCTACCACCACTTTCTTCTCCTCCATCACCGATGCCACAACAACCATGACTGTCGTTGTTATCACCAACGCCTCGTTTATGGCCATAATCACCCCTTCTTCACCTAACTTTTTATCAAAAAATCAACACAACTTTTGAAGTCATCAAATCAACTATGCAGAAGTTGTTGAACTAATTTTAACAATTGTTGCAACAACTTAAACAACTGTTGAAGTTGTTGTAATTACTACAACACTTGTTGTAACAATTACCGTAGCAACTATCATAGTTGTTGTAGAGACTTCAGCAATTGCTGTAGAAACTTTAGCAATTGCTCAACAACTATAGTAATTGTTGCATCTCATTAGATTATTTATCAATTATAAATTCAGACAAATCGAAAATTAAAGGGAAAAAAGGATAAAAATAGAGGCCATAGAGTAATTTATTTAGCTCCCTTTAATCAATCTCATTACATCAGTTAATTGGGTCTTATTCTTATATGAAGTATATATATTCTTGTCAATATGAATTAATTAACCACCCAATCTGTCTTAAAATACACCATTATTAAATAATTAGCTGCATAATTCTCACTCATCCACGAAAATTCGTCTTTACTGTTGATAGAATTTCGTAACTAAAT
>JBAGKO010000001.1:18820239-18833917 GCA_037177275.1 Acacia concinna | reverse complement strand
GAAAGGGTTAGATATGATCAAAATAACAACACTTTTGACCCTTTTTTTCCAATTATCAGCTGGATACATTTTTCTTATAATGTATCCTAAAATGTGTAACCATTTACCAAAAAGTATAAGAATATAAAGGTAAATGTGCTAAAATAACATGAATTTCATGAGGTTAACACTCCTCCACCGCCGTCACCTCCTCGTCTTCCCTTGTCGCCACCACCTCCTCCTCTACCATCATTGTTGCCACCCCCTATCATGACTGCCTTCCTCCTCCTTCACCATTATCACTATCTCTACCTTCTTATAATACTTTCTTATAATAACTCTTAACTATTTTTCTACAAAGATTATATTAAGGATAAAATAGACTTTATGTGATATACTAATTTTAAATCATTATTAAAAAAATAACGTATTGCACTTTGTTTAAAAATCTAACCAAACAATTACAATGTAATTAGTTTTGCATCGTATTGTATTGCATTGCAATAGGGTGTAATTAGTTTGAACCAAACAGGCCTTTAGTATGTTTGTGAATCTAGCTAGGCTCCACATAATAAGTCTAGTTTGATAATATTAGACTTGGAATGTCTTCACCTGTATTAGTTAATGTTTCCTTGTAAAATTAGTCTAGTATGAAGAAAGGGAGAAAAGGGATTTTGGTTATCCCTCCAAATTAATGCTTTGTCATAATCAAATAGAGCCAATGAGAAGAGGCCAAAAACAACTGTCCAAACCAGTTTCCCTAACTAAGCAAAAGTGCTTAGCAGGACAAGGTAATAGGATATGAACTGTCCGCACATGATATGGATGGTCCAGATTTGAGTTTCTTAGAGAGTCTTGAAAGTTGTGATATGTCCTCCTTCAAATGCAGAATACAAATAGCAGAAACATTAATATATATATATATATATATATAGGTTCCCTTCTTTCTAATAATGTTGTCACGTTTTCCTTAAGGGTAAATTAGTGTGACCGTATTAGAGTTGGGTTTTATGAATTAAACATAAATTCATGGGACCTCATTTTTTTTTTTTTAAAAAAAAAACATCTAAGTCATTTGATTTCTTAAGTGTCAGGAGTACCATTTCCCATAACATTTGTTTTTTGGGATAGACAATTTTTTTTTTTAAAAAAAATGACATAATAGTATTTCAATAATCACATTAATTTTACCAATCTTAGTAGTTAAATAGTAAATTAAAATAATTTTTTTGGTAAGATCATAATTATTTATTAACATAAAGTTCTGGGATTTCTTGTTAAAAAAATTTGAAAAATGTACATATCATCAATGCATTAGAGGGACCACAAACTAAAAAATATATACAAGAGTACAGTACAAATTGTATATCGCAATTTTGTAGATTAAAATAAGAGTGCTTGTCTCCTGTAGGGTCCAAGAAATAGAAGCAAGGTACTAATAACGAGGAAATAATTCACTCATAGACACTTAGTCGAGGAGCCTGATTTCTTATTACTTCCACTACTTGTACTTAGCTCCATTCCCCCGAGGTGAAAGAAAGCGGGTTCCTGTTGCAATGGCAGTTGAATGGAATCATTACTGAGATATGAAACAACCTCAGCCATTGTCGGTTTTATATTGATTTCAACACATAACAGCTAAGTTTTATATTAAGGCCTAAAGTACAAAATAACTTTACATGCATATCAGTCAGAAGGAAATTTGACAATGATTCATACTAACGAGGAAAAGATGCAGTTATAGACATTTCATTGATAGAAGCTGGAATGGAATTGTGGGTCTATTGACATAGGAGTCCTGTCCTCTGCTTTCTCTTGAACACACAATAACCCAATTTGAATGCACTTAACTACTTCAGTTGCACAGCAACATTCTTTCAACTTTGGATCCATTATTTCTAATGCTGCATCTCCACTCCATTTGTTCCAAGACTGCAAAGTTTATTAATTTATATAAACATCTATTGAAATTTGACTAGAATTATGAACACGTATATTTCATTACATGAAACGTTCATGTTCAAAGTCATAATTAATAAGTAACAAACTAATATGGTATATAGTTCTCACATAAGTTAAGAGGCCATCAATGGTGGGAAATTCATAAGAACTTGAATATTTCCTTTCACTTATAATTTCTAACATTATGACTCCAAAACTGAAGACATTTGATTCCTCTAAATACCTACCCTAATATGGTAGACTTTTCCTCTCCCCAGTCATTTTGGCTTAAGAATAGGTGAAAATGACTCTCTCTATAACAACTTCAAAGAAACAAATCCAATACCCAATTAATCTAAGCCAAAATTAGAAACAACATTTCACATGTAGGAACTAAATACAAAATAGTGGAGCATGGATAAGGATTAATTCAACATTCAGTATCTATGTCCCAACTATTCTTCTTTTTCTTTCTTAGTCTTGATCTAGTGTGACCACTCTTGATGATAAGCCTAATCGTGTAGCTCTCAATTTAATACAAAGGAATGCAATATAGAGTGCAACCCTTAGTTGATTTTTCAAGGAGCTTTTATTAGTGCTTCTCTAGTGTTAGGAAGCTTAGGAGATAATCAGAAATAGATTAGCACACAGATTAGAAGGCATAAACATAAATGGAATTGGGCTAAAACAGTTAAAACAGATTTTGTTCAGAGAATAATAATCAATGTAATGAGATGTCTATGATCATCTAGCTATATTTATCATTGCAACTACTGATTAAGCTGAATTTAACCTTGCTCTAACTTATAAAACAAGATTTAGGAACTAAATGAATGAGTCAGCATGAGAGGATTTAGATAACAATCATAAGCCACATGATGTTCCACTTAACCATTCATTTGGAGCTCAACTGAGACAAAATCCAAGCTAAGTATGTGAAGTATACGTGCATCTACCATCTCAGACGAAATACAAGGCTAAAATCTCAAGAATCAATGCCATCAGACTCAACAATTCAGAAGAAGGGAGTTCATCAATGGAAGATTCAAAATACAAGCCAAAACGAACTAAATCAACCTACAATCCATACCAAAGCTCAAAACATAACTAGAAGTCACATAAATAACAAGAATCAACAGCTAAATAGGTTCATCTGAGCATAAAAGCTCAAACCAACGCTCAATGAATCAGTGAAAGAGTTACAACATGCAATATCAAAATAAAGTCAAACAAGCAGAAATCACAAGTATGTGCAACTAATTGTGTGCTTTTGTGTCCAAATGAGCATGCAAGGTGATCCACTTGTGTGCTCAAGTGTGAGAAGGCTACACAAGAGATAAAGCAAATAAGCAAGTAAAACCCTAAGAAGGGCTAGCAAGAGGTGCAACCAAGCACTTCTAAACTTCAACAAGCGTAGCCACACGGCTAGTGGCAAAGAAGTGCACACTAAGGCTAGAAAATCACAAAAGCAACCTATGATAAAAGGCTTCTTACAATAACCCAAGGTGTTAGATTTCAAATGCAAGAAGAATGAGTCCAAAACTCCAAGCATTCAATTTTCTATAAATTTTCAAAGCAAGCAAGGTCAATTCTGGAATTTAGTAAATTTTGCAAGCAATGCTGAATTTTAACACTTTTCAAAACTTAATCAAGAGATAATGGTGCAGCAAGTTAACACAATGATCAAATAAATTAATGGTCACAAAAATCCAACTCAAGTCAAGGCATTTTAGTACATAATTTTCATGAAATTAAGCTTTCATCAAAACTCATGATTTACATTAAATCAAGCTATTCAAATTGAACCAATCAAATCCAAGTGAACTAAAATTCCTATATATGTAAACAAATCAAAAGAAATCCGTTGCTCAAAATTTTTTGGGCAAAAGTTTTCAAAAATTCCAGCAAGCTTCAATGTGATGGTGTAACCGAATTTTAACCGATCTCCAATAAATTTCCAAGTGCATAACACTTAATTTCAGCCACAAATCAAGTTGAAGATGCAACAAAGTAGCAAGCAATGAAGCAATCCAATTTCCAGCAAAAACAGAAACAGATTTGGGCAATTCAAATTGGTACAGCCAAGGGACATGTTCAACAAAGCATATTTTCAGCTTGCAATACAGTGTTGAATAATTATGTCCACAGTCCAGATTGGAACAACAAACAGAAAAATTCAATGAAACAATGCACAATTTTCATGATTGAAACTAGTCCCACAAAGCATGCAGAATTTCTTTTCTTTTTTCTTTTTAATTCATAGTACCTAGAACCAGCCACTATAATTCAAATAGCAATGCAACAGTGAAGGAAGTATTAGCAATCAATCACACTGAGTCAAAATAACAGCAATGCAGTGTGATATAACAGAAATGATGACCAAGCTCAATGAAGTGTGATTTTGATTTAACAGGAATGAATGGGAATTGAGAGCAGATGAGCATGCAATGCACAGCAGATTTGCAAAATATAACAGTTCAAAGCAGTGCAGTGGAAATCACAGCAACTGAAGAGGGGCAGGAAACCAAGCAAAGGGTCAGCATATTAAAGCAAATATAGCAGAGCGTGGGGCACCAACAGCAAAATGGGCAACATCAAACAAAGGCTGAAATGACAAGTACTTTCTCTAGGTCCAAAATGATATATTACTGAATTTCAGGGAAGATTTAATGCATCTATAACTCATAATAACAAGTTGTAACCTGCAATATGCATGTACATATCATAATAGAAACAGCAGCTCAACATATATGTGTAATCTCCAAGCATAACGCTTGTCCTTGTAATTCAAAAAAAAAGAAACAGCAGCTCAACAAATATAACCATGCAAACCAGTTCAGAATTCCCACGTCACAAAGACTTTTCCCACAGTCCACAAAAATCAAGGTAATTCAGCAAAAGAAGCTAAAAACACCAGGAATACAGGTGAGGGCAGAACTAAGAATTAATCAGCTTGTGAATCAATCCAGTGAAAATGGCAGCAAAAGATTGTGAGACAAATGCACAATGAGAAATACCCTGAACAAGTTAAGTCAAAAGATCCAGATTTGCCATAGACAACAGAATTGCATTTATGCTTTTTAAACACAATGCAGCAAAGTGAATTTCATGTTGCAAATTAGCTTAAGTTTATATCTAGGGAAGTTCAAGAAAATTTCAGGAATCAACCAAAAGTTCAGTAATGGTTCAGTTCAAAGAAGTGCCAACTATCAAAGTCCAATAGTCTACCAAAAGGCCAAAGGAAACCAGAACTGAACAACCTCTCACATAGCAGCACGAAATGCAATATGCTATTCAGAAGTTCAAAGCTTCAACTTGCAAATGACAATTTATACCCAATTGCATAATTGTCAAACTGAAAAAATGAATGAATGCTCAACGTAGGCAGAACAGATAGTGCCTAAATGAGGTTCAAGACAAAATTTCACTCAGCAAAACAGATACAAACAAAAAAGTTGGTGGTATTCAGTTAAAACACTACAATTCATATTAGAGCTGCAAAGGATCTTCAGCGTCATTCAGAGGAAATCCAAAACACTAGCTAATCAGTGAAACAAATTCTGGCATGCTCATGTAGTCACAACAAACATTTTGCACAGAACTTAGGAAACATCAAGCAACTAATTGCAGCTTCAGTTCAGCAAAGAGCAAGAATTGAGCAGCAATGTGACTTTCCAGAGGCTCAAATTATGATTAACATGTACATTTCCAACATGCAACAGTAGTGATGCAATAAAAACAAAAACAGATCTGCTCTTGAATAACCTCAGCAACCAGGAGCATTAAATCCAACAGTCAAGGTGTCACAGAAATTCTTACCAACTTAGCAGAAAATTCCAGAACTCTAGCACTCATTATAATTGGAGATAACAATGGTCATGCAGCACTCACAAGACCCCAATTCCCCCCTCCCTCCCCACCCCGCAGAACAACAAAAAAACACAACACACAAAAACCTAATCACGCTCGGTCCTCCAAGAAAGAGCAATGGAGAAATGACTAAGGCCTTGTTGGACCTACTGAAGTATAAGCTGCAAAACAAAGCGAAGACCAGAAATCCAACAAGCAACACTGAAGATAAATGGAACTACACTCAAGTGCACAGATGGCAGCAAGATGATAAGTGCATAAATGAATTTCCAAACCAGCAAAAAGCTGTAAGCAGCAAGCTAGTGACAGAAAGAACTTCCAGTAGGATGTAGAATAGAGATAGGAACCAGTAAAACACTGAAAATGGAGTTGGCTAAGGCCCAAGGGACTTACATAGACTCGACTCCCTGCATAGAATAAGACAGCTCTGAATTACTCAGAAAAGATAGATGTAAAGCTAGCAGCAGTACTAGACAGCAGGAATTTAGCAGGCTCCAAGGACAAGGAGCTGAAATTGGTGAATTCCAGCCAAGGAAACAAAGTGCAACATAGAGAACATTCAAATTCGCCACTACCAAGCATCTCACAACAAAGAGGACCAAGATTCTCACTGAAAAAAAAAAAACCAAATACACTACAAAAGACTCAAAAACACACAAAATGCAAAATTGGGCAGAACTACAGAAAAATTAACAAAACAAAGACAAAACTATCTAAACTATTCTAAAACAAATCCTAAGGCTAACAAAACACTAGGGATAGTGGTGAGTATTCACGCCTATCAAGCGGTAGACCCGAGTTCGATCCCTAGCAATGACGCCAAATTTGATAAGCCTAGAAGAGTAACTCTCAATTTAATACAAAGGAATGTAATATAGAGTGCAACCCTTGGTCGATTTCTTAAAGAGCATTTAATGCCTCTCTAGTGTTAGAAAGCTTACAAAATAATCAGGAATAGATTAGCACAAAGATTAGAAGATAGAAACATAAATGGAATTGGGTAAAAACAATTAAAACAAATTCTATTCAAAGAATAAGAGTCAATGTAATGAGATTTCTGTGATCATCTAGCCATATTTATCATTGCAACTATCGATTAAGCTGAATTTAACCATACTCTAACTTATAAAACAAGATTTAGCAACTATACGAATCAGACAGCATGATAGGATTTAAATAACCATCATAAACCACATGATTTTCCACTTAACCATTCATTTGGAGCTCAACTGAGACAAAATCCAAGCTAAGAATTTGAAGTATACATGCATCTACCATCTGAGACGAAATACAAAGCTAAAATCTCAAGAATCAATGCCATCGGACTCAACAATTCAGAAGAAGGGAGTTCATCAATGGCAGATTCGAAATACAAGCCAAAACGAAGCTAAGTCAATCTACAAGTACAATCCATACCAAGCTCAAAACATAGCTAGAATTCACAGAAATGAAGAAGAATCAGGAGCTAAACGGGTCCATCTGAGCTTAAAAGCTGACACAGACAGCTTCGCCGGAAAAGAGTTCCGGCGAGCTGCCGGCGCAAATGCTGCCCGATCCAGGCTCTCCCACGGCCAGCCACTGCTCCCAAGCGATGTGCAAAGTCCAGACGAATCCAATGAATCCGGAATCAGCTCGAATGGTCAAGTATAGGCCCGAAATCTGCCTTCCTCAAGCAAAGACCGTGATTCTCGCGTTCTGCTTCTCTGTCACCAGCGGATTGCTGAAGCTCGAGGGAACATATTACACATAGTCCCAAAATTCTAGCGCGTTTCTTACTCTGAACCAATAAAGTTTCAGACTTGGAGTTTTGGTCTTTCCTTTCCTCTTCGCAAGCCGCATTTTTATTTTACAATTTAGTCCCTCTAAACTATTTTCTTCTACTTTTACATCTTCTTTGAAATCTTGAAATGTCAAAAATATCTCTAATAAAGATCTCATCATAAAAATACATAAATATAATATTTTTGTGACATTTAACATAAAATGATTAGAATGTTCCTAATGCACAATTAATTATTTTTAATTCTCAAAGTGTAATTTAGCTATAGAATTTATCCTATAATTAACCTAAAAATGTGACAATTAAATAGATAAATATATGGCTTATCACTTACTATTTCAAAATTAGAAAGCTGAGAATTCATTTAAACTAATAGAATATTACATTCATTTAAACTAATAGAATATTACTAAGTTTAAGACAATATATGATTTTGAGGTGTGATTATATTGCTCATAAAGATAAGAAATTGCTCGAGCAATACCTTGAATGATTTTAAAACTCTTAGATCAATTTGACTGCAATTGGTCTTGAGAATCTATAAATTTAGAGAGTGACAAAATAAAGGCATTAGACTTCAAGAGTGAATCTGTTGGCAACACATAAAAATAAAAATTAAATAAAAAACTTCAAAGAAAGTGGCAAATGCCAAACCAAGGGAAAGCAGTCGAGGCTTTTATAGGGTACGATTTCATAAACAAGTACTCCCTTCAATTTTATTTATAAAAACCCGTTGATTTTTTTAGAGAATCATAAGAAAATTTTAGAAAAGCTAATTACATTACTTTAAAACATTATATTAAAATTTTTCATTTTCTTCAAATTATATTGTTTGACTTATAAATTAATATATAAAGTAATAAAACACAATATATGATATATTAAGTAATGTAATTAGCTTTCTTAATATTTTTTTAGGATTCTCTAAAAAAGTCAACGGGTATTTATAAATAAAGATGGAGTATCTTCTTATATCCTTGTAAGCAGAATCCCAACAATGTCACTAGAGTTCTGTGCTGAAGTTAAGCAATTAGTAAAATCTCATTCTTAAATTCGACTGCAGTCACTCTAAAGTAGTACATTTCAAACTAAACCAACGTGTGTGTGTGTTTTGTTTTATCTAATAAGCATATCAATTCTAGGTGTAAGGCCTACGCATATATATATTTCAAAAAAAAAAATGTACAATTTGTTTGGAAAGAACAAGTCTTACATGGTTTGAAATTGTAGAATCCAAATAATAAGTAATATTGGACTAGTAAATAGGCTCTAAGGAGGAGTGAATCACACAATAACGGGGCCACATGGAAATTTAGCAATTTCTCTTACATGTGAGTTAAAAGTGGAATAGGCACTACAATGTTTATACTCATACTTTCCCGCCTTTAATTATGGAATCTGGATGTTACTGTTTTTAATTTCTTAAGTGAAATTCTTATAGTGTTTTAATACTATTTATATGGAAAATGGATGTTGAATTTTCAAAGGCATAAACGGATTTCTTTGACTGGTTTTATTGCTTTTAATACTATATTTCATGCCCTTAAATTGTCTTTATTTTCTAATATATATCCAAAAACCGATTCAATTAATTTGTTATGGCTTCCAACGTTCAAAACGAATTTTTTATGATAATAAAGAGGTTGCCAATTGGTTGCCGTTCATGTAATGGTCCTAATTTTTTTTTTTAAAAAAGGATAATCCTTAATTAAAATTTTAATTATTTCTTGTAAAATTTGTAACAAACGTTAATTGATGGGTTGGTGTCCGGAGTTCAAATATTTGTTGAGTTGATAATTATATAGTTTATAATTAAATATGTGCATTTTTTGGGAAATATTTAGACAAATTTATAAATATTTTATACGTATTTAATTAGCTTAGTTTTTCTTCTATTCAATTGTGTATAAGATAAGCAGGAGTCTTACTATAAAATGCTCATGTTCCTCTCATTTTACAGGTGGTATCACAAAATTATATATATAAAAGATACTTCAAGATTATAATAAAAAAAATAAAAGAGAGAAAAGATAAGACAACATAAATAGGGGGAAGATAAGATTATCATAAGGCCTTTCTCAAACAATAAAGAAAATAATAAATTGATAAAACCAGTAGATATTTTGGGAGAGTCTCATCTTTCCCTCTATCTTCCGGAGTCAGTTACCGACTGGAAAAAAAAAAAAATCTAGAACTCTCTCTGTCTTGCGGGATACTCGTCTTTCAACACAGAAGGAGGTGAGGAGATGTTACATCTTTCTGGGTTCGTCCTCTAGCCGGTGAGGTTCAGCAACAACGATTTGTTTCTCCCGCCTCTGTTACCTGTGTCTTCTATTTTATTTGTCAGTAAACATCCTCCTTTCCTATTCTGTTTGTCACTTCTGTGCCTAATAACTGGTGTTCCCTTCTTCCTCCTTGTTTTCTCTCGGCGTAGGTGATGGGTAGGGTGCTATTCAATTTAGCATTTTTATATCCTTTAATTTTTCTATATGAATGGAGCCATGAGAGAGACATTAATTTCGTTTTCCCCTCTTCTTTATGTCCTTGCTTCCCAATATCTTTCGCATTCTTTTGTGTGTTTGCGTGGCTATAGTCTTGCTTTCCTCTTCTGGCTGTCTACTTGTTCAATCGATGGCTCTTTGTTAGAGCTTATTGTCAGGAGCTTTGGGGCTCTGGCCCATAAAGAAAACAAATGGAGTTATTGTACCTTTTCCTGTTCAACTCTTAGCTGGTGTCTCCTTAGCAAATTATTGTAAAAAAACAAATTGGTACTCTTTGGATTCGGTGGTTATATAGATACTGATTTATAATTGGAGTGTATGAATATTGGTGGCTGTAATAGAAAGATGATGAATACTGCTTAAGCAAGCGATATTGATTGAGTATATATGAAGTGTTTGATAAAGTGCTTGAGATGAAAAATGGTTATGATGAAGAGTGTTTTTGCTAGACTTGAATGTAATAAAGTGGTTGAGTTATTAATTCTTGTTAAGTTCGTTAATAAATAATCATACTTTACGTTTGTATGTAAGAGCTGGGCATGGGCTAGCTACGAGAATATTCTGTTGTAAAATCCTTTGCAAGATGGAATTTTTGTTATTGTGTTTCATAAATGTAAAGGAATGATTTTTTAAGATGTTTAACTCTTATAAGAGGAACTAGACACATAGCACTTGCTTATTTATCTTTGTGGATTGTGTGCATACGCTTGTTTTTATGGCTTCGAGCCATGGCTTCAAACTGCGGTTGATTAATTACCGCAGTTGATTAATTACCTTTTGGTATCTTACTGGTGAAATCGCCATGACACTAGCTAGAAGAGGTAGTGATTGGCGTCGCTGGTGTTTCTGCCTCCTCTGGTGATTGGGCGCTGTAGAATTTAGCGGCACTGTGTTGTGAAGATAGGGAGGAAAGGAGAGTCATGTAAACTGGATCTTTATTGCCCAATATAAACAGCGGCATATGCTTCAGCATTGGCTAGGGCAAAACATATTGAAATTTGAAAGATTATATGTAAATATAAAAGAAATAAGAACTTCTGAAATATTATTATAAAACTTTAACTAAAATTATATACATGGTGTCTTTATATAGACAAACATAAAATATAATTTAAATCTAAATCTAATAATAAATAAATTAAATTAATTAAGATAAAATTTAAATCTAATTTTAAATATTAAATAATCTAATCTAATTATACTTTATCTAAATAATCTTAAAATAATATCCAACAAAATATAGAAGGGACTTGAGCAAGAGGATGAAATGGAGGGTTAGGTAGAGTCATGTGGAATAGCCAGTGTTTGATGATTAATTGATATTTGAATGAACAACTAGGGATACGCATATTCTGAAGCAGATGAAAAATTAGCCGACAAAGGGCTTTTTGATGAACTAATCAACTGTTGGTGGTGTTTTATAATTATTGAAATTGACCTGATGATTCCTTTCTGGCCAATCATAATATTGAATTAATTTTGTTTATAATTTATCAAATCTGATGAAACCACTCTGCCTTGGATGTAAGTCTAAAATATGCCAAGATGGGCTCAAATCAATCTGTTTCTTGATATTCTAGAAAACCTAAAAAAAAAAAATTATGCAATTTGATATATCATAATGTAAAAGAATTTAGGGTCTAATTACACTGACACACATGATTCAAAATTCAATAGTTGGCGTAGTAAAAAAACAGAAGGAAAAAGAATTCGATAGTTGGGATAGGATTTTACCATAACGGTCAACAAGAGTCTCGATTACTGTTTGGCTTTTTTTTATTAAAATGCAATGAATAGTAAAACAAATTACTAAAATACTCTATAAAAAAAATAATTATCATAATACTACGTACAAAATCATTCTTAACGAGGACGATTTGAGCAAATCGTTTACGTTAAAAACAATTTATGTGAAAAAGGAGGAGAGAGAATATGTGGGAATTAGAAGTGGTTCATGAAGCATAAGTCTTTCATGTCTTGAATGACTTCTGCATTTTTTGCCATTGTTATATCATATTTTCTTAACAAAATGTAGATTTTTTTGTTATTGTGACAAAAAATCTATATTAAATTTATATTAAACAAAGTTATTGTGACAATTTTCTTGTAATGCATTAAAAAAGGAATATTAAAAATTTATATAAAGTAACAAATTTCTCCAAAAATAAAAAGGAAGAAGAAAGCTGTAAATTTAAAATCACAAATTGTGTAATTTACTTGACCATACTTTTTTTTTTTGTGATTATAAATTTGTACATGTTTTTTTATCCCTATTAATCTTATAAACCTTGATTTATTCTTATATTTATGCCTTATGGAGATGCATTTCCCTAAAACCGAAGGAGAAAGAGGGAAAAAATAAAATTAGGAGAGAGAAGGGGTATAATGTATAAGTCAAAAAGAAGGGAAAGAATATTAATTTCATTAAGTAAAAAATTTTAAAGAATATTAATTTCTAAATATTTAAAATATTCTAATTATCTAATATATTAATAAATATTTCTATTTCATTTTTCAATTTATTATAATATTTAACTAGAATATTTTTTTAATAAAATAGAATATGAATAGAATACTATTTATAATTATTTAATATATATATTAACTTCTGTTTTTGCAGAAGTCGTTCACGTCTTGAACGACTTCTACAAAAATGCAGACGTGAACGACTTTTGCAAAAGTATAAGTGGTTCATATTATGAATAACTTCTGACTTTCGCAGACTCTCTTTCCTCTTTTTCCACACAAATCGTTCTTAGCATGAACGATTTATACAAATCGTTCTCGTTAAGAATGATTTTGTGTGTAGTATTGTGATAATTATTTTTTTATATAGTATTTTAGTAATTTGTTTTATTGTTTATCGCATTTTAATAAAAAAAACCTTACTATTTATTTGGTTTGTCCCTTCTGCCCAAACTCACCTGGCCATTTTTTTAACTATTTTTTATTCATATACTATGATAGTATCAATTTTTTTATTACTATTTGAGGTGAATGTTATTTTTGTTTCTTATTATTGTCTATAGTTTGTCGGAGAGTCCTTTATTATTTCGTCGCTAGATCGTAGGAGACGTACGTCAACTTTTGTTTTTCTCTACTTGGGAATATAATTGAATGTTTCGGTATTTTCCCTTTACTGATTGCCAAAAAAAAAAGAAGAAAAAAGTAGCATGTTGCTCTGGATTTTGACAACTGAATTGGATCGTTGGTGAGATATAGTAAAACAATTGAAGGCAGGCACAAAGGCTTTGCATTTCGAAATTTTTGGATACAAAACAACACGATGCAGATGCATGCACTTAATCACTTCATTAGAAATCAGTGACAATGTGTTCGCATCGCAAGTGTACAGGTCGCGCCAAGTAATAAAGTGATAAATAAAGTATCGTTCTTATGAGAATTTGGTTCCAAAATCCAATTAAGTATTGATTATTATACTTTCGCTTAATTTGAGTGATTCAAATATCAAGGTAAAGGGTAACCATGAAATAAACCTGAACTAAACTAAAAATTAATACAAACAAGTAATTCTTTGACTTTAAGGACAAAATGGGATCTAGGATTATTTATCCCCCTTGTATTTCAAAAGTACTCAATCAAATCC
>JBAGKO010000001.1:18804090-18817875 GCA_037177275.1 Acacia concinna | reverse complement strand
TGTCCTAGTCCTCGTGGGAACGATCTTTTTATATTACTTGCGACCCGTGCGCTTGCGGTTAAGCTAGACGGCTAACAAAACCCTTGGCTACAAGTCTAGGTTTAGGTTTGAATACATCTGCATCAGTAGTTGGCTTTGCTTTAAACACCCATATGCAGTCCACAACTTGTTTGGATGTTGTATTTGGAATTAGTATCCATGTTTCATTTTTAATCAAGGCATTGAACTCATCAATCATAGCTTTCTTCCATGCAGGGTGATGTAGTGCTTCAGTCACAATACCATGTTCATTCAAAATTGGTGAGACACGGTGGAGATGAGACGATAGATGACCTGTATATGGAAGCTTGGGTTTATAGTTACTTGCCTTGCTTCTTGTAACCATTGGATGTGACTCCATAGGTATTGTATCATCACTACTTGAGGTGAGTGTTTTAGTTCTAGGCTGAGGGTAAAGGTTTAGAATACTATGTAACTGAACTCTCTTATTAGGCACATTTTCAATATAAGATGATCCAACTTTTAGTATTCTTAGTTTATGTCCATCACTAACAGTAATTTTAGCCTTACTACTAGTTTCACTAGGATTGTCTATTTTGCTAGCATTATTGGTAACATGACTGGTTGCTCCACTGTCTAGGTACCAAGAGTCATTAGCAACAGTCTCCGGAGTTGCCCAATAGGCACTATCAAAGTCAGATGTGGTGCTAGACTCATTATTCTTCTTTCCTCCAGAATTTGTGTTCCTAGAGGCAGGTACAAAAGACTGATCAAAGCGATAAAAACAACATTACACAATATGTCTATACCTCTTACACAGTTGGCATCTTTGATTACACTCTTCATCACTATCATTGTTAGAAAAGCCGGCACTACCACAGTTCCAATCACCACCACGGTTCCCGTTGCCTTTGCCTCGCCTTCCTCTGTTTCGGCCTCCCCTCCAATTGTTTCGAGAGTTGGTGTTTTCAAAACGCACAAAATTCACCATATTGGTGTTGACAGAGAGTTGAGCAAATTGACTTAGTTGTTCCAGTCAAGATTCAAAAGTATAAAGTGTAGTTTGAAGATCTATCCATGTAAGAGTTCCAGCTTGGTGGGAGAGCTGAACAACAACTGGATTATAATCTCCGTCAAGCCCAACAAGTGCTTGAATGATTAAGTCAGGGAGAGAAATAGGACTTCCTGCAAGAGACAATTGATCAGAAAGGTTCTTCATTTTGGAGAGATACTCACTCATCTTCTATGAACCCTTCCTAGTCCGCTAAATTTCAGAACAAAGCATCAACAGACGAGATTTGTTCTGAGCACCAGCAAGTTGTTTTGCGGCTATCAAAAGCCCAGCTGATGTAGAAATGGTAGTCATCTTAGAAGACACCTCAATGGCCATGGTGTTCAAGAGCCATCCAAATAAAATTTGATCAATTGATACCCAATCTTCAAATTCAGGATTGACTTTGGATTGGCCATTTTCTCTAAGATATTGAGGTGGAAAGATTGTGGTGCCATTAAGGAAGCCCTCTAGTTTATAACCTTTCACTATAGGCACAACATGAGTTAGCCAATGAATACTTGGTTCTGTCCAACATGACAAAACTGGTAAGAGAGGGGAAACTATTTTTCTCGGCTGTTTTAGCCAACAAGGTGGTTGATAGGTGGCTAGTTGAGGAGTCAGCAGAATGCGACATGGCTATTAGCCTAGGTAATAGCTCTAATACCAACTTAAAAAAATATAGAATTTAGGATTTATGAGAGACGGTTTGAACTATCCAGTCTTATAACATGTATTTATAATCAATATTGTTACAAATGACTGCCGTAAGTTACACAAACTGATCCTATATGTTAGGTTAATCAGTTCCACATAAATAGGATCAGAGATACTAAATAATAAAATATAAATTATCTGTACATGAATGAGTCAATGCTATTGTTTAGACTTAAGCAATCATATGGGCTTTTCTCTAACACATGGCCCAATCTTTATGGCCCAATCATCAGTGTCTTAACATAGTTGATGTCATTCTTGTGCACATTTTCTTCTCATTATAATCCCAGCTAAGGGCTACCAATAGAGCTAAAATATGTGGGGAGAGGTTAATCACGAGTTAGAGAAATATAGGTTGAGATAAATAGTTAGGTTAGATTTATTTTTTTGTTTGATCACTTTGAAATACTTTTCTAAATGTTTATTATTTCCTGAAATAATTTGTGGGGCATGTAACACTTACGTCCAATAGCAGCAGTTGTTGCATGAAAAGTACTTAAGATACTTTCACTTAAAAAGACTTTTTGAGAGTTTATGACAAGGTTAAAATTACTCATACTTTAAAAATGAGTATATCGTAAAATATTGATAATAATGTTGAACCTGATCCCTATTTGGATAAAACAGTGCCTTGTTTAATCCATCGTAAAGTTTAGGCAATTATATAGAGTATTTTTTATGGTTTTATTAAAAAAACAAAAAGTAGAATTCTACCTTATGGCGCTGAGCCTCCTCTGCCGCCACCATCAACAGGAAGAGAATCAACGTTTTTGTAAAAGAGTGGCCACCCAAATATGAGACTACAGCTAGGATTCATAACCATTCCGCCGTCTCTTCCAAGGCAACGCAACGGAATATCTGCCATCATATCCCTCAGACATCTCCGGCAGTCACCGCCTGTCAGATCCGGCGAGCACTGAACCAGCGTGTACACCCTCTGATTATCCAATTTCCCGTCCTGGTCGCAGATTTCTTTTCTCCGTCTGCCGCCGCCTCAGTTATGGCCTCGTTCAGCGTTTTCGCCTGCACCCACCCGACGTCACCTTGATTCGAAGAGTCCGGAACCGTGCTGAAAATCCCAATCTGAATCCTCGGCCATTCCTCCAAGGCGGAGAAGATGGAATGACTCGAATATCGAACTAAGCGCTCGTGATACCAAATGATGGCTTCTTCAGAGTAGAAACAGCATGTTGGGATTTTCTGGATCGCAGATTCGACGCAGTGTTTGCACATCTGAAGCGTGACATCGCCATGACACAAGAAGAGTTGTAGATGGCCGCGCAGACGTTTACACCATCGCTTCCAGTGACGGTGGTGTTGTAGAATTCAACGGCGCCAGTGGCGTGAGAAGATAAAGAGGAAAGGAGAGTGTTTAGGTTGATATGGAAGGGACTATTGAGAGTGACGTTTTTACTGGTGGAGCAAATGTGGTTCGTATAAATCTGATCTTTATTGCCTAAATAAACAGAGCATCTGCTTCAGCGTTGGCTATGGCGAAGTATTAAAGGAAGCTGAGTAAGAATAAGAAAAGGAGGTTAGGAAGAGTCATTTGGAATAGCTAGTGTTTGATGAAGAATTGATATTTGAATGAAGAATTAGGGATATGCCTATTCTGAATCAGATGAAAATTATTAGCCAACAAAAGCGCTTTTTTTTTTTTTTTATGAACTAAAGAACTGGTGGGGTGTTTTTTAATGATTCAAATTGACCTGGATGCTGATTTCGTTATTGGACAACCATAACATTGAATTGTTGACTCTTTAGTTTATAGTTGTTCAAATATGATAAAACCCCTCTGCCTCAGATATAATACTAATATATATGCCAAGATAGGTCTCAGATCAATCATTCTTGACAAGCTAGAGAAACTAGATAGAGTAGCTTTCTCTTATGTCGTTTGATATCTAACAATGTAAAAAAGTTACTGTCTAATTTCACTAACACATGATTCAGAATTATGTAGTTGAGACACGTACCCACTTTGTATCTGACACACAAGATTGACCAGATTAATCACCACCACTCACACACTCACACACATGTATGCATAAATTCTTTTGACCAACGGAGTTATATCAGCTTAAAATCTTACATCTCTGTTCTCCCAGAGGCTTTCTTTCCCTATTACTATTATTCTGATCTTCCATACAGAATATAAATGAACCTCCAAAATCTTACATTTTGATAAGCAGAACATGAGATAAGCTAACGAGGGTACACTTGAGTGATGGAAGCTTCATCAACAGAGTATGAGATTGATGATTTGCTTTTATTAGAAGACTTGTCTAATGGTTCTAATGGAATGCTTGGTCGAACACTTGTGCTCTGAACCAACAATGGAGGCCTCTCAGGTGCTGCTAAGCTAACTGAGTAACTGTTGAGCATCAGAACTATTGTCTGCATTGTTGGCCTTCGAGCTGGATCTTCTTGTACACATGATAATGCAATTTGGATGCATCTGCTCACTTCCTCTCTGTTAGATGAATCTCTCAAATTCATGTCTAACACTTCTAATGACGTCTCATGTTTCCACTTTCTCCAGGCCTGGAAATTAAAAGAAGTATAGTATGAAAGTTAAACCAGAGAGACAGAGAGAGAGGTATAGCATGAAAGTTATATTTATGGTACAAAATATAAATTATTTGTAAGATATTAATACTCATTTTTTAGTTTTGTTCCTAGAATTAATGCTCATTTTTAATTTTGTATGTTCATTAGATTTAAATATATTTTCAATTAAGGGTAAAAGTGGAAAAAACTTTCAATTTATAGTTTATTTAATTAGTTAATTATCACTTCTTACCTTCTGTGAATTACTTAAAATGCCTCAATTATGGACAGGGAGGAGTACAAAGATGCTCCAAAATACTCACATAGTTTAAGAGATGTTCGTCATAGTTGGATTCGCGAAAGGATGTACTCTTTTGTCCGCTTATTATCTCCAAAATCAACACCCCAAAACTATATACATCCACTTTTACAGATAACTGTCCATGCATTGCATATTCTGGAGGCATATAACCACTATAAACAAAATCAAGGTTAGAGTAATGTAAAGCTTGGTTAGATGAATATATAAGAAATATTTACTATAAAAGAAAAATGAACGAAACTCGCAATTAAAAGAGAATATAAGACATTGGGACAAAAAAAATAAAAGAAAAATGAATGAAACTCACAATGTTCCAACAATTCTATTTGTATTTCCTTGAGTTTGATCCGCCTCAAAAATTTTTGCCATGCTAAAATCTACAATTTTTGAATTGAAATCCTCATCTGATAATATATTACTAGCTTTGAGATCACGGTGTATGATTATAAGCCGAGAGTCTTCATGAAGATAAAGTATTCCTCGAGCAATTCCCTGTATGATCTTATATCGTTTTGGCCAATTCAACATACTTTTTCTTTCATCATCTAATAAATGTCCAAAGGAATGAAGAAATTAATATTCAGAAAGAGGGAACCAAATTCAAGTTAAATAAACTTATTTATAAACCACATACCAAAAATAAAATAATCCAAGCTCTTGTTGGAGATGAACTCATATATGAGGATCTTCTCTTCTCCATCCAAGCAAAACCCCAATAGCCTAACAAGATTTCTATGTTGAAGCTTGGCCACTAAAACCACCTCATTCTTGAATTCTTCTGCACCTTGGCTAGAGCTTAGTGAAAGCCTCTTCACTGCAATATCTTGACCATTAGGAAGAGATCCCTGAAAATACCGTACTTTCTTTGAGAAGATCTGAACCCAAAACCAAAATGTCTCGAATTCTTGCAGGGAAAACATAGAATACCTTGAAAACTTCACCAAATCCTCCTTCGCCTAATTTATTTTCATGACAGAAGTAGTTTGTGGCCAATTTGAGATTTTCCAGATCAAACTGCAGGTACTCCTCTCTGGAAATTTCAACTTCACACAAGCAGCCAGAGTAAACTTATAGCTGAAGACCTATTTCAGATTTCATATATGGATTGAAAGAATCACAAACATAACGCTATTTTCTGAGTCATACCATCATTTTCTTCAGCTGGCACTGACTTAAACTTCTTGCTTGCCCTTCTAGATGCGAACCAGCACAGAAGGAAGACAAGCATCAAAATAGTCACAATTGGAGCCACAATCGCAACAATTATGGCTGCAGAGATCCGTGTTTCCTTACTTTTTTCTGCTCAAATTAGTTGGATGATCAGTTTCTAATATTTTACCACTTAAAGTCGATGTAGATAATTTGAAGAAGTCAAAACGCAAGGCAAAGAACTGTCCACAATACCTTTTGAATTTGGTTCTGATGAGGCAATCACCGGCGATAAATGGTAAAATGGGTAAATTTCATATCGGAAAATACAACTCGCTTGTAGGACTCTGGCCCCTATCATCCCACTGCAGCAATTGGGCGAGTACGAGGTTGCTCGTTTCAAGCATGTGTCACAGGCAGTTTCTGATAAGTCCGGCGTGCACTGTGCAAGTGTGTATAGCGTTTGAAAACTAGATACTTTGGCTTCTTTCGTAGCAAACCTTTTGTCCGCTCCACCGCCCTTCACAGCTTTCGCCGCCACCTCGTTCATAGTGTCACCGAACAACGACATAAAGCTACTCGGGTTTGAGGTAGTGGTAGTATTCACATAAATAAGCCTGGGGGATTCTTCATCGGAGGAGAAGAAAGGCTCGTATGAGTAACGTAACATACACTCGTTGAACCAGATAACTGACTTTTTATCGAACGGACATGATTGGAGTATTTGTCTGGCTGCCGTGGAAGAGCAGACATGGCAGTCATCTGGTTGAAGATGGTTTCGCAAACCAAGGTACAGATAAGCAGCACTTGAAAAAAAAGAGGAAATAATAAGAAGACATTTGTATCTGTCTCTCTTGCTCAAACGCATATCAAACACAGGAACTCTACGATAATGTCACTGTCACATAAATTGATACCCCTCACATAATTCTAATATCTTCAGGCTTATACTCTTTTTTGAGTTTCAAAAGGCCCTTCTTGCTTAGCCGAAGACACCCAAAAAGAATATCATTCTACAATGCATTAGCTCTCAAATCAAACAAATAGAACTCTACAAATTGAGCTCTCTCAAATCATCAAACTATAAAATCTTGTGCCGCATACATTAGCTCATAATTGAGTTCTCAAATTATCAAAATCAAACAAATTGAAATCTTCTTGCATAACAAAAGATGTCCAGAAAGAATCTATCGTGCTGCAGTGTGCACTAGCTCACAATTGAGCTCATAAACAAATCGAACCATCAAACTTGACTATCGAACCATTGAATCTGACTTTGATACCATGTTGAAATTTGAATGATCATATATAAATGCATGCAGAGGGAATAAGAACCTCTGAAATATTATTATAAAACTTTAAGTAAAATCATGTATATATGACCTTTATACAGAAAAACCTATAATATAATTTTATTTAAATCTAATCATAAATAAACCAAACTAATTAAGATAAAATTTAAATTTAATCTTAAATATTAAATGATTAAATCTAATAATACTTTATCTAAATAATCTTGAAACAATATCCAGAGGAAGGCGCCATAGACTGTGTTATCGGAGTTGCTGGCGGTGGTATAGTAGAAACCGTTTTGGCGAGTGGAATTTGTAGAAAGCCATGAAAGGAGATGGTCGAGATTGGTTTGATAAGAACTATTGGAATGGAAAAAGGTGGTGTTTTGACAGGAATGATATTCTTCAGATTGGGCTGATGCTCTATAACTGGTTAAGATCACTGTAAGGATCGTGATGAGGCTCATGACAACAGAGAGAGAAATATCGATTTTGAAGAGCTTCATTTCCTTTGTTGATGACAATCTCCGTCTCACGCTCAAATTACTCTTGTTTTATTTCTCAAACCAGTGTGGAGCGTCCGTACGCATCTGGCTTCATTGCTCCCGTTGCTCACGGTTCAGAAGTCAAAGCAGTGTGGCTCAACTAGTAGTTGACCAGGTCAAATGCACTGTTAAAAGTATCACAAGAAAGAAAAGGAACAGTAACATTAACGACAAAAAAGCCCTTGTGTCCTTGTTGCATTGACTATATGAATCATACACACCAGTATATTTTATTGAATCCTATATCTTTTAAAATATTATTAATAAAAACATCTTACTCGTGAGAAGAAAAGAACTCTTACAAAATGTATGCTAGTAATATATTTTAAATTTTAATTAAAATATCACGAGTTTTCTATCAATAAACAGTTAGTTATGTATTTTTATATAACAATAACTTTTTAAGAAATAATTTTAAATTTACTGATTTATTTGGCATACGTAATGAAAATATCCTTGCATGGTAAATACAAGAATCGTTTTATATTGTATCACAAGGATGTAATATACTTATATGGGTCCTAAATACTTGAATAACAGTCAAAAGATAGCGAAGTGACCCTGACCTCGAAGGAGATGATCTGGATTTTATGATGAAATCGCATATTTAGGTGACGAAGCATCAACGGGGTAAATTCTTAATTCCTGAGTTTGTGCTTTCTACGCAAGCTTTGAATAGGATTAGGGAACCTCTTAGACTTAGTCTGCTTGTGAAGTTACTGGGGAGGAGATTGGGCCTTAGTTGAATGGAACAAAGGATTTAGAAGATGTGGGCTAAACTGGGTGTAGTTACTATGGTGGATTTGTCTAATGATTTCTTTGTCGTGAATTTCTCTTCCATGGATGATTATGAACTAGCTTTATTAGGAGGTCCCTGGATGATTATGGATTGCTATTTGACTGTGAGGGAGTGGAAACCAAACTTTGATCCTAAGATTGCAGCAATTCAGGACGTGCTGATTTGGGTTCGCTTTTCGGACCTTCCTCTTGAATACTATAATGAAAATATTTTAGAGGCTATGGGGAATGAGATTGGCTGAACGGTGAAAGTGGATATGACCACATCGCTTCATTCTAGGGGTGGTTTTGCAAGAGTGGGGATTCAAGTGGATCTGAGTAGGCCACTATTGCCTATGTATATCATAGGGGGACAAAGAAAGGCCTATTGCATATGAAGGTCTTCACCTATTGTGCTTCTGTTGTGGCATGTATGGACTTATTGAGTGTGAATGCAAAGAAAAGGAGAAGCTGAATATAAATGAGAAGGGTGGAAGAGGGATGGCGGAGGACAAGGATAATGGTTATATCTTTAGAGAATGGTCGACTGTGCAGAACAAAAAAGGTGCTAGGAAATTTAATCAAGGGGATAACAGGGATACTATACAGCCAAAAAAGAGTAACACAGTGAGAGGCTCGAGATTTTATGGGTTGAGTAACGATAAGGAAGGCGAAAAAAGAAGAATGGAAGTGAGGAGGTTCGGGAGAAGGGTGAAAATATTCCAAGAAATGTGTGGTTTAAAAAGAGGAATGTGGGTACAAAACAGAAGGAAGAGAAGCAAATAAAGAATAATGCCACGGTTGTACCAGCTATAGACAGGAATGGGATGTAATTGGTGCCTATTTCTCAAAACAAGAGACTATTGGGAGGTTCGGGAGAAAATAAAAACTTGAAGCCGAATTCAGTATATACTGATTTGGCCAGAAAAGATAGTGATCGGGAAGGGTTAAAGGAAATTGATGTCGATGTAGTGATGGAAACACCAGAGATTGCCCGTGAGATGTGCCTGCTTAAGGAAGGGGTAGCTGGACGGCCTCCTGATGTGGAAACAGGTCAACAAGGGGATGATGGGATTATGAGCATAGATTAAGAGTCTCTTTGGGCCACACAATTTTTATATGATTAATATGATGTGTGATAATCGAATATTAGTTTGGAACTGTAGGGGTGTGGGAAGCAAAAGATTTGAAAGAAGCCTCCGTTTGTTGGTACAAGAAAGAAGGCCGAATCCCATTGGTTTGCTAGAAACAAGAGTTGACCAGAAGAAAGCTGAAGGATTATTTAGAAGACTAGGTTTTTCAAAGTGGATGATTAGTCCAGGGGTCAGTTTTTCTGGTGGAATTTGGGTAGCTTGGAAATAAGATTGGGCACAAGTGACACCTTTGAGAAATGATAAACACTATATTCATTTGTTGGTGGAGGGTGAGACTAAGTGGATCCTTACGGTGGCCTACATCAATCCCTAGGAGAAAGAGAAGAGGGAATTTTGGGAGGAAATGGAAGTTTTTGCTGAAAACACAACTGATCCTTGGCTTTTAATTGGAGATCTAAATGACATAAGGTGGGAATGTGAGAAGCAAGGAGGTGCAACTTTCAATACTAAAAGAAGTGAATTATTTGATGAATGTATTGCTAACTGTAATTTGATGGAGGTGGGTGCATGTGGCAATTGTTTTACTTGGAAAGGACCTCTTATCCCAGGCTATGACAGAGTCTATGAACGATTGGATAGAGGATTATGTAGTAGCTTATGGAAATGCACTTTTCCAAATGCGATAATTAAAAATCTAGTCAGATTGGGTTGTTCGGATCATAGTCCTTTATTATTGAGTTTGGAGGAAGACAGAAGAAACTTGGGAGCTAAACCCTTTCGGTTTGAAGCTGCTTGGATGATGCATAGTAACTTAGATGAAATGCTGAAGGCGAATTAGGAATGTGGAGGGAGTCTAAGGAAAAGATTAGATTTGTTAAAAACTAATATGTTCAAGTGGAATCAAGAGGTATTTCGAAAACTGCATAGTAGGAAGAAAGAATTGTTGGCTAGGATTGATGGTATACAAAAGAAATTAAGTCGAGTAAGAAGGCCTATTAACTACTTAGTCAAACTAGAAAGGGAACTACAAGATGAACTCGATGAGGTTCTGAAGCAAGAGGAGGTTATGTGGTACCAGAAATCTAGGGGGAGTGGATCAATGATGGTGACAGAAACACTAGATTTTACCATATCCGAATGCTTTCTAGGAGAAGGAGAGATAAGGTAGAAATGTTGGGAAATGACAGAGGAGAGTGGATAGAAGATCAGATGGAATTGAAGACCATGGCCAGAAACTTCTATATTCAGCTGTTCAGTGAGGAAATGGTTGCTGAAAGTCAGGCAAGAACTGAAGTAAGTGTCTCCTTCCCCTCTCTATCGGAAGATGAGAAGTCTAATATGAGAAAGGAGGTGTCGAATGAAGAGATTAGGGATGCAATTTTTAATATAAGTGCTTTTAAAGCCCCAGGAGAGGATGGCTTCCCTGCTGTATTTTTTCAACGCGAATGGGAAGTAGTAGGAGAAGAATTATGCAACTATATCAAGAAGTTAGGAAAGGAGAGGTGGAGATGCAAGAAGTGAATGGAACTTTGCTAGTTCTAATTCCTAAGGTGGAGAGACTTGAATCCTTAAAGCAAATGCGGCCAATCGGATTATGTAATGCCGCTTATAAGTGTGTAATGAAGGTTATTGTCAGGCGGATGAAGGGTTGGCTTAGTAAGGTTGTGGCACCAAACTAGGCCAGCTTCGTTCCAGGCAGACATATTCAAAACAATATAGTGGTTGCGCAAGAAATCTTTCATTCTATGAGACAAATGAAAGGGAAAAAGGGTTATTTTGCATTAAAAATAGATTTGGAAAAAGCCTATGATAGGCTAAGATGGCAATTCATTGATGAAATACTGAAGGAACTGGATGTGGGGGAGGAGTTTGCTAGTTTAAGTATGAGATGCATTGTTTCTACCTCTATTCAAGTCCTTTGGAATGGAGAGAAAACTGAACCATTTCAGTCTTCTAGGGGAATAAGGCAAGGAGATCGTTTATCTCCATATATATTTGTCCTAGCAATGGAGAAACTAATGCATATCATTCAAGAAGCTAAGATAAAGGGGGAATGGAAAGGTTTCAAAGTTGGAAGGAATGGTCCTGAAATTTCCCATTTGATGTTTGCGGATGATCTGTTATTATTTGGAGAAGCAAGTGAAGACCAAATGGAGGCTACTTTAAACAGCTTAAACAAGTTCTGTTTGCTATCAGAACAGAAGGTGAATTGGGGAAAATCCGTAATTTTTTTCTCCAAGAATGTAGCATTGAAGGATAAAAGGAAGCTAATAGAGATGTCTGAATTTGTGGAAGTGCAGAACCCTAGTTCCTATTTGGGTATTCCACTAACAAACAAAAAAGGCAGATAAAAAAGTTTCAATTTTGTACTGGAGAAAGTTAGGAGGAGGCTAGCTGGATGGAAGGCAAATTGTCTAAGTATGGCTGGAAGAGTAACGCTTGCAAAATCTGTCATAGGCTCTATTCCTATTTATCCTATGATGGTATCCCTATTGCCTAAGAACATTGTTGAAAAGGTGGAGAAGGCCCAAAGGAGTTTCATTTGGGGCATGAGGAGAGTACTCGTAAAACTCACCTTGTGGGGTGGGAAACACTTCAAAAATCGAGAGCACATGGTGGATTGGGTGTTCTGAATCTAGAAAGCATGAATAAAGCTTGTTTATTAAAAATGGCATGGCTGCTGCGAAACAATCAGGAAGGCCCATAGTCAGAAGTACTAAAGTATAAGTACAACGATAGGAAAGAGCTCACTTCAATTCCAAATTCTATTAGATGTCCTTCACCTCTATGGAGAGACTTACTGGATGTATGGGAGATCTTGAATGAGTATTCATGGAAAGGTATTATTGATGGTAAAAATACTTATTTTTGGTTGGAACAGTGGATTGATAAAAATACTGTCTTAATCGATTATTGTATCAAAGACATGTTAGAAATTTTATATATACTTAGATGTGTATATATATTGTATATATTTATTTATATTATTATATATTTTATGTTATTATTTTAATATATATATATACACATATAAATATATCACCGGATGTGTCCCACATCATTATTTGAATTATGGATTGAAGAGTTGCGTTCAGAAGGTTGTGACTGGTCATTGAGTCTTTCAAGAGTCTTGATAGGAGGCTATATAAAGAGGAGACCAAACTCAGAACAAACACGTTTGAAAAGTTGTTAGTCCGATCAAGAATTCCCTGACGGGGTAACGGTGTTCAACAGTCCATCGCTATGTCAGAAATTCCCGTTCAGAAGAATTTAAGAAAATCTCAGAGAATATACCGTCTTCATACCCTATGGCAAGAAGTATGTAAGACTTCCGTTGTGTATCTCATAGTCTTATATTTATGAATTATGTTTAACAGTCGAATCCTAAATTGATTACATTAACAACGTTGAAACAATGAGAGGGGCCTCTTGCCTTGATTAAGGATTAATTAAGAATGTATACATGAATTTGAATTTTAGCATTTTAGTTGGATTTAATTAGAATTCTCCTTTAATATTTCTCTTAATCAAGAGAATTTTAATTTAAATAAGGCGTGATTAAAATTTATTACCTCCGTTCGAACAGAGTGAGTAATTCAAAACTGATGTAGTAAGATTTTGTCAAACACCATAGTGTCTATCAATAAAAAATGGATTCTTGCAATTTGAAAATTATTTTTCTTTCATATTCTCTCATAAAAAATTTGATCTCCACAACTAAATATAATCTCTAGAGAGAGGAATCAAATAATACGTTGAATAAATTTATTTATCGGCATAGTATAATTAGCACTTAGCAATTAGTCAGAGATGCCAATAGATTAATCATTCTCCACTAAACATGGTAGATACTCTTTCCTTAAAAAAATTTTTTGATTTAAATTTCGTAAAAAATTCCAGTTCGTCCCCATGTAGCGGAACCCTCTTTTCCAGTTTTCCTTTCGTTTTATTCGCACTCGGCTTCACTGCGACCATTAGGCCTCACGGCTTAGGTCGTTGCCTTCAGCCATCACCGAAGACGATCAAAGTTCGATTGTCACACCTGCAAATCGTTCAAGACTCTCCTAGATATCTCTGGTACACTGCAACTTCTTCCCTTCCTTACTTTATCTTCTCTTTTTTTATTTCAGATTGAAAATAAAAACCTATTATGTTATGATTCCAAAAAACAACGAATTATAACTGTTTATTTCGAACGAGATGATAGAGCATCGGATCTATCTGTAAAAAATTGGAAGGGAGTCTTATTTATCCAAAGCCTCCTTGTCATCTTGTTTAAGGCCAAGAA
>JBAGKO010000001.1:18735911-18753955 GCA_037177275.1 Acacia concinna | reverse complement strand
AGTGGCACTAGAGTGATTTGGAAGATCACTCGAGTGGCACTCGAGTGATTCTTACAATCACTTCTAGTTTACTTCGAGTGATGCACCAGTGATCTCAGAAAAACTTTTTGCCTTGCGCTTTCAAACACTATAACAATGTTTTGTTATCATAAAACCATAAGATCTAAAACTGGTTGCTTAAAATACCCTTTGATCAAGCTTTAGAAAAATATCTGAGATTATCACTTGAGTGTCACTCGAGTGATCTGGATACACTGATTAAAAAACTTCTTGATCAAGGATGAATCTTTTCCAATATCCTTTGTTATCATCAAAACAAGGGTTCCAACACAAATTTATCACTGGATGTGTCACTTGAGTGATCCATCAAGTGAAGATGATGTAGGTTCCATATGAATCATTTTTTTGCTTCAATTTGATCCATTCTATCCTTCACTTGAGCATATGAACCTCCAATGTCACATCCAAGAACTAGAATCTTGATCTCCCATTAAATCTTGCAAGATCTAGTCTCTCTTCTATTCTTTTTCTTGACTACTCTTCATTTCTTTTGCGAATATCTTCAATCTCATTCTTCTTCATCTTCCTCTTCCTCTTAATCCTTCTTCATAATACAACCTCTTCTTTTTCCTTTGGATAATCTAATTTAATAACATTCTTCTTAGCTTGACTTCTTCTTCATTCTTCAACATCTTCTTATTCTTCATCTTGATAGTTCTCCATACTTCAACTTGATATCTTCTTCCTCTTCTTGAATAAACCTTCTTTCTTTAATCCTATTTATTCTTCATAAGCATATTCCATAACCATATTAGATGGGTTCTCTTATTGCTTGACTAATCTTTTAAACAAATTATATTAAATATAGTAGTTAGTCAATATATACTATAAATTCACAATACAAACTTTTTGTTTAATACTTGGCATCCATATTTGAGATCATCAAAACTAATCATATATCTAACAGTAAATAAGAAAATGGCCAACCTCCAGCTTATAAAACTCCATTGGAAGTTCAAAGATTTGGACCCACATCATGAAGTAGGAGAAGAAAATATGGGAGATAAAGGTAGTCAGAGACCAAGAGTAAACTATAATGGTAAGCCCTTGAAGCAGTCACAGACCTAGTTTAAGATGAACAAACAATCCACCACACAAGAGAAATGAAGGATATAGTGATTGTAACACCTTACCTCTGAGCCATTTACCTTATCATATTATGGCTATTGAAACCACTAGTTATGACTTTAAGTTGGAAAAACAAAGGTTGAAAATTTTCTTTTCTTGCATTACTATTGATCTCACCTTTATGTTTGACCAACTTTGAAAAATCATAACTAATTTTAAGAAAATTGAAACGTGGCGATTCCAAGTTCTCTTGAAAGCTCTTTTCTTCTTCTATTAAGGAAAAATAATCTTAGTTTGAGCTTACATGGAATCGAAAGCACTAGCTCATTCAAAGTTACACTATTCATGTTGTCAATTCTGCACTATTCATTTGGCCATTTTTTTTAATTTCTCTAGTATTTTGGCCCAAGTTTGGGAAGGCATAACTTTCTCTAAGAAACCTCCCAATGAGATGATGTACCACTCCATGTGCAGCTAAAAATATTTCCTATTAGCATGCAAATTTTTGTGGATAACTCATTCATTTGCTCAAAAAATATTCAACCCAAGTTTAGCCCCTTTTTAGGCCAAAAATCATGCATAAATAACCACATGTTGCAACATTTCCATTCAAACCTCAAGCATCTTTCCTTCTAACTTAAATACCATGAAATGCCATACTTTACATTAATTGAACGCTATAACATATCATAACATAATGTGGCATGCATCTCATACACATAAATATCTTTGTTTGCTAATTTACATTCTAGTAGTTACATAATAAGCACTCAATAGTCTTTAACTCATATTTTCTATTAGCTTTTACCACTTGAGGAGCCTTCACTTGCATTGTAGAAAGGGTAAGGTTTCTTGAGAAACCTTAATAGCAAGAATCAAACATAACCATAACAACATAATGCAATGCATGTCATGCCACATGTTATGCTACCTTTCTACTCGTGCCCTCTCTCTCTGGAGCAACATACTGCTCATGCACCTCTGTGGCAAAAATACTTTGTTGTGTAACTCTGTGGTACTGGCACTACACTGTGCACCTTTATGCGATAGCACTACGCCATTCACGGAGCAAGCCCGTATCTCTAGCTACTCAACTTCAACACAAAGCCATGCCACATATGAAAGGAGAAAAACATCTCATCTCAAACATGTAAACTCAACCATATCATGACAACTAAACACATAGTAAACAAGCAAAGCAAAATAAAGTAAGGGTTAAAGATTCTAGCTACCCTTTTTCCTGTTGACAATGTATGGTTCTCTTGGGCTCCTGGTGCTTGTGTGTAGCTCTTCTCTTATGCCTAGAATATATAGTAATCAGAGATATCAAATACATGCCACAATCTCAATGCTTCTCTACTAAAGTTTTTCCTCTTTCTAACACTTGATCTTTTAGGTTATTATTACACAATTTGGCCTATGGAATTCATATGTGAACTCCATTCGATAAGCACACATTCCTTCCCCATATTCCCCCTTGGTCGAATACCCCTTCTCTTAGGGTGACAAGTGATTTTCCTAATTCAATGCTTCCACATGTGTTCTTACAACATATTTTCAAGTAAAACAACATTATGAACACATTGGAATTAACATCAAATCAATGAAAATCAACCTCTAACAACATGCATTGGGGTCTAGCCGAACTCACCATCCATCACTTAAGATGGAGTTTTCAACCAATTCAAGAATAAACACCTTAGTCTAGCCTTTCTCTAACATCTAGACCATAAAACAACTCTAAATCCTCATCCTCTATGCTTGGTCGAAACATGGGCATTCCATATGCCTTGTGAACAACCTCTAAAACCATAGAAAAAGATAGGAGAATTAACAGAGATACAAGCTAGAATTTACCTTGACTAATTGTCAGATCGATGTAGCTTGAATCTCCTTTCTTTCCTCTTGAATTGATTGAGTTTTCAAATGGGCAGGACCTCCCTAAGGGTGCCTCTTGTGTTCAGCCAAGGCTACTAAGGGAGGTATTTATAGAAAAATTTGAGGGACATGGATGGTATTTTTAAATTTGTGAAGTCTTGTATTCACACTATGATTACTTCCTATGGTGACATGTGTCCCCCTCTATAAGCCTCTTGACTTCTCTCAATTTCTCACTAAATTGTGCCCCTTTTTCTAAATTGTCAAGGGATTCCCCTAACCTATTTTCCTCCAGCAATTTTCCACCGTACTGATTAAAAACCCATTGGCACTTAGAAAATTATATGTTTGGAGAAAAATTCTCAAATTTTCCAAATAAATCCCTAAATGTTCCATAAGCTTCCCTATAAAATTTTAGAATTTTTCTCAACCTAGAACTCCCAAGAATTAATTTTTCTTTCAATTTGGCCATCTATCGACAACATTCAGTTCCAATGATTTTACCACTTTATCTATACCTTTTTCTGGGCTTAGGATAATTTTATAAATTATCTAAATTCTCAAATTAATTTTTCCTAATCCCATTCCAAAAAAACAAGGCCCCTACATATCTAAAATAATTAATTTTTGGCCAAAAATTGGCCTAACCAAAAATATTAAAATATTTCAAAAATTATTTAAAAATTCATCAGACCTCAAAAATTTATTATGAGCCTCATATACAATTTAGGAAGCCCTCTTCTATTTTTGGGATTTTGGCAACTTTCTAGGCTTTCAGTCTTGATCGAAACTCAAACTCTGAGTTCACAATATTTTTTCTCTTTGAACACAGGTCCCTGTACTATTCTCAACCTAATTGTTATGAGATTTCTCTTTCCTCTACCTTCTATGGCCCTTTACCCATCCTGAATCCTTCATATAGGGAGCTAAAAATATTAAGATGTTATAGTGATAACGTATGTGTTGGACAATAAAAACAAGGCCTTTTAGTTCCCAGTGAAGTGAAAGGGATTAAACTTTGCTAGAATGGATGGAACAATTGGTAAGACCTTGGCAAACAAATAGGAATGGCAATATTGAATTCAAGAACCATCACAAGAAGGAAGAGACCAAGATTGATGAAAGCCCATTTGAACAAGAAGAAAAAGAAGGAAGCCACAACAAAGAATGCCAAGAAATCACCAAACAGCTAAAGGGAGATGTGAAAACCAGAGATCATTGTAAAGTTATTTTATGGAACTAAAGGCCTATTTTCTTGAAAATAATTCAACAAAAAAAGTTGGAGGTTATATTTTGACATGAAACTTTTAGGGCAATTACTTTATGTATTAAAGATTCTATTTAATAAAGAAAATCCTTAAAAGTTGTTGAGGATTAATTTCTTGAAATTATTCAAGAATTTCAATATTAACATAAAAAGGTAAATAATAAAATATTTACCCTCAGCCTAAAAATTTATTTTGACCATACTAGACCCAATTAAGAAAAGGAAGGGTGTGACTTATCCTCAAATCATGAAGAGGAAAAGTTACAAGTCCTTTTAGGTTAAATAAATCAACAGAAGAGACATAATAAGTAAATTAGTGACGTGGGTCTTTTAAGAATTAAAATATTATTTTCCCATCACATAAACACCCTAAACACTCATTTTCCTCTATTCATTATATTAGCTTCAGAAACATTGAGAGGGAGAGAGGGCAAGACCAAGAGAAACAAATAAAGAGGGCGAAGGAGAAGAGGAACCTTAATCGAAGTCTCAAATGATGTTTATGGTTGGATATTATTACACGTGGGTAGTCAAATGATTTGTTCATGATTTATGTCTATACAAGTGACATTATGGCATGTTGAAATAAAATTGAGATTGAAACATGTAGTGGTAAGCCACAATATTGTTTGGAAATTTTATCAATATGGGATAGCTTATGTAGATAGCTAAATCATGCTTGGAGACATTGAAATGATAATTTATGCATGGTTATTTAAACTAGAAAATTTTGAGATTAAAGTGGGTTGAAAAATCTCGAGGAGAGGGTTGTCTCTCTACTTTAAGGTGATGTTGGTTCTTCTTTGTTGCTATTCCTCTGGTTCTTAACTTTTGTCTTGTCTTTTCGATTTCTATTCTAGGTGAAATAGTTTTTTCCTTTGGCTATCTTTCTTGTGTTAAATTTCTCTTGCTTTCTTCCATTAATGCAACTATTAGCATGTGTCGAGCTCTGCTTGGCTTATTGCCATAGTTACTATCTGTTTGCTAAGATCTTTGATCACTTTCATCTTTATCCTTTGAAGCTTCAAGCTTTGAACAATCTTTACTAGTCCCTTAAGTAGAAAGTTAGCATCTTGCTTCATCACTCAAATCACTCCATCCTTCACTTTCAAGATGAGGGAGATGAGATGGTGATTCTTAGTCAAGGGATATGGTTGCTTCAAGGCTGACTATGACAGTGTTTGAATGGTCTCCTAATGTATCTCTTAGTGTGCTCACCTTCCCATCCTTGTCAGCTTAGGTCTAAGTGTTTAGCTTACTTGTGTAGTATTATAGTGAGATGGTAGCTCATTAAATTGGTGGGTTGTTTGGTTGTGTTATGGCTTTTGATTATTCTTGTTCTCGATATCCTAGTGGCTTTCATTTTAAGGTTTTCTTGTTAGACTGGATTCAATTCCCCAAGTTTCTCTCCTTTCAACTTAAATCCGGTGCTACTGTTGTAGTGTCACTTATTTCTTAGCACCTTGGTTGATATTTCTATCAATGTGGTAGTGTTGGCCTTCCATAGCTTCACTGTTTCAATGTGGTGGGCAACTCATGCTTATGGTTACATTAGGTGGATCCTCATTCTAATTCAATTATAGGCGCCCTATATTTCTATTTTTAAATAGAAATCTTGGGCTTCAACTTTGGGACTTTGATATGAGGTCTAAGAAGAGTGGTTGAACTACCTTTAATGAGAAATGAGATTCCTCTCCTTCTAGTCCATTAGGGAGCTCAAGTGGTGATTTTCCCAATTCTTCTATAACTGTAAATGGTTTAAAGTTGCTACTCCTAATAAAGAAGCTCATGACATTCTTAATACAGATATCTTACCATCAACACATGCATATCATCCTTTCTTCAGTTTGTTGTGATTTCAATTGCTCCTTCACAATTTATTCATTTGTCATATGGCACCTACATTACATAGCATATAGCACAACTTGCATTGCATTATACTGTTATTGGTTGTGGATTCATTGTGCTAATAACCTTACCCTCTCCACAATGTAGGTGAAGGCTTAGCAAGAGGCAAAGGAAAGTAAAGAGTTAAGGCATGTTGATCAAGCTCCCTGCATTTGCTTTTGACTTATATATATACATATACTCTGGAACTGTTGTATACTAGACACTATATCATGTGCCATTGTGCTGTAATAGTATATAAATGTTCATGTATAGATGTTATGATATCTGTGTTATGTTAATGATGAGAGGAAAGGGATAATAGCATGGCACTGTGATCGTGGTCTGTTGGCACATGATTTTTGGCTATTTCAGGGCTAAAATTGGGTTGGTTGCAATTTTAGCAAATGACTAAGTTTGACCACAGGCCTTTGTGTGCTAATAGATGTTATTTTTAGCTACAAATGGAGTGGTAGACAATATCTTTCGGAGTTTTGTAGAGAAAGTTATGCCTTCTCAAAGTTGGGCCAAAAATAAAAGAAAATTAGAAAGTGGCCAAATGAATAGTGACAATGTACCATATGAATAATGCAACTTTGAGAGCTTGCAAACACTAATTTCCATGTGATTACTAAATGAAATTATTTTTTCCTTAAAGTGGAATAAAAGAGATTTCTAATGAACTTAGAATCACCTCATTCTGATTTTTTTAGAATTACTTATGATTTTTCAAAGTTGGCCGAAAATAATGGTCAAGTGAATACTAATCCCACAAAAAGAAAAACTTTATCCCTTGTTTTTCCGACTTTAGATCGTAACTAGTGGTTCCAAGGGCCATAATAGAGTATGGTAAAGGGTATAAAAGTAAGGTGTTACAACTCGGGCTGCTTGATCTTTGGCATTTTCTTCTAATGTAATATGGCCCAAATTTGTGTTGTAATCGTTTTACTGTGTTTTATGAAGTTTTTTATATAAAAAAAAGAGATTAAAGTGGGTTATTGTCCAAATTATCTAAATGACGTAGATGCATCTAAGAGCTATGGTTATAGAGTATATGGTATAATTGTTGGAAGGGATGTATCTCTAAGGAGTATAAAAAGAAAAGGTGAAAAGATAGTGCACAATGTCTTTAAGGTGTAGGTAACATTTTCCTTTAAGCTTAATTTACCTCCACCTATACCTATATTCTTGGGTGCAAGTTGGATTGATGGAAAAATTTTCTACAAGATACAACAAAGACGTTTGAGTATAGATTCCACACCCAAAACTCAAGCAAAGCAACAATGACCTTTATAAAGTGATAATTTGACTTTATATTTGTGTGCACTCAAGGATAAAGGCAATAAGTTTGATCTCTTATTGTTATGTGATCTCTAATGATGTTAGAATGATATACGGTTATGGTATTTGTAGACCATAAAGTGATGTTTTGAAGTGGTGCCTCTTAAAGCAATACCTTTTCAATTAAAAGTCATAACAATTTATTGTATTCATGAATCTCATATGCATATTCATAAACATACATACCAAGTGGTGGCTACCACACCTATAGCTGTAACCTTTCACATATGTCTTTAGAAACTAAAGAGACATAAACTTGAAGACTTTTAATGTCATAACTCCTTACACAAATCTTAAATAAATCCTGTAATTGATGGATATGACTTTATAGAAACACATCTCTTAAGGAACACAACACTCATTCTTATAATGACCAGGTTTTGCACAAAAGTAGCAATTACCTTTCATCCTTTTATTCTTGTAACCTTCATGTGCTAAAGATTTATATAATTCCTTCCCTAAGTTTCTTAAAGGCTTGTGGGACTGTCCTTCTCCATAGTATGGATTTTCTCATGAGCATTGGTTTCTTTATCATCATTATCATTTTTTCTTAATTCTTCTTCCAAACTAATATAATTCCCCAACTGCTCAAAAGAAGTAACTTTTTTTTATGTTTAAGACTCTTTTTGAAGTTTTTCCATGGAGGAGGAAGTTTGTCTACAATTGAAGAGACAATACATGATTCATCCATTATGTTGTCTAATATTACTTAAAATATGTTCCATTTCATGTAATTTCTCCATGATAGATCTTCCATCAATCATTTTATTGTTATTAAAATGAGAGACAAGAAACTTCTCACTTGTGGCATCCTCTTCCATGTATTTTGCTTCTAGTTTATCCCATACTTCTTTTTCAAGGCTGAGTCTTAGTACATAATGAAGAGAGCATCACTTAACCTGTTTAGGATATGCCTTGTGCAGATAAAGTCATCATTCTCCCATTTTCGTTTCTCTTTGGTTTGAGCCATAATCTCTTCTCCTTATTGGGATTTGGGAGTGATGAGGACATATGCAACATTCAGTGTTATCAAGAGAAACTTGATCTTTCTTTGCCATCTTAAGAAGTTATTAACATCAAATCTTTCTAACTTGACTAAGTTTGTAGTCAACTCCCTTAAAGATGCTATTAGGATCATGAAATTAAGCCTAAAGATTATGGAGGGGTTGTATTTTTTAGGATTATAAGAAGAAAAGATGAAAAAAAAGGTAGGACATAATGTCTTCAAAGTTTGGGTAACACTTTTTTTAAGGCTTAATTCACCCTCACCTATATTTATTATCACACCTTACATATAGACCATCTTTTAAATCACTTAGCATCCATTAGACTAGCATTGCATTGCAAATAATGTAGAAACTCGAAACTAAAAATTTTGTTTCCAGCTATTCACTACCGAAACAAATTTTTGGACGAACTTTGGAAAATTAAAACTAAATATAAAAAAAATCAAAACTACGTGCTTCTAAGTTGTAAAAAAATCCCTTTGAAGGATATACAAGGAAAACATAGTTTCATACACCCATTTCATATGGATCAATGTCAGAACTGAATGGAATCCAACTCTATCTTTTTGGTAAAACAGTTGTTTCCCAATTTTAACTTTAACTTTAGAAATTCATAACTTTGCGCACGAAATTCCAATTCCTACGTTTTACCTATTACAACGAAGCTTAGCATGTAACTATTATCATACCAAAATATAGAATCTAGTTAAGTCATTTGGTATAAAAAGAAACTTATACAAGATTATTGTTCCAGTGCAATTTTCAACAAGCATTTTCAGCATATGTATATACATATAATAAGCCACAAAGCCTTCATCTTTGTACTCCCTTTCCATTCCTCTTCGATGATTCAAGCCCTAGTTCATGGTTATTAATGGAGGTGAGATTCTTGAGAATCCCAACAACAAGTTACAATAATACTAATCTCAAACAAGCAAGCAACATATGACAAGCATAAAATTAACTTAGGGAGCTAATATACTTCACATGCCCTATAGCATCATCATCTTATTGCACCTCACATTGAATACAAGATATAGCATTTACATGTTAGCAATGCAACATAACATAGTATTCATCATCATCATGACAACAAGAAAAGCAATCTTAAGCTCAACCAAATATGCATATGCAAAATCACAGGATAAGCAAGCAAGTAATGACATTAGAAATTATGTAACTATGCTACCTTGATCTTTGACCTTCCTCTTAGCTTTTTGATTTCAGCCTCCTAAGGGTCTCTTTGATAAATGTCAAATCCTAATCAAGACAAGGAGGTGCAACAACCATCAACAATATTTATAAAAACCAAAAGATTACTTGCTGGAATGTAAACACTTTCCCTTAATCTTTTTGGTGTCCTAGGGTTTAATACTTATTCCCTACGGTAAAAATATTAGACCAAACTATTCCCACACAAATTTGGGTGTAAAATCCATTTTTTAACTCAAAATTATAATCAAAACTCCTCTATCTAGTAATTCCTCAAAACCAAACAAAAGGTTAAAGTGGAGTTCAAAATCCCAATTTGTTTTTCCAAAATTCTTCATTGATTTTAATTTGCTTTTAGGGCCTCCCCTTTGGACTAATCCTACACAAAATCCTCATTTGAATCTAATGGAATCATTAAAACATGTAAATTCTAGTCACAAACCCATAAAACGTCCACAAACCGTACATACATCCTAGGTTCAGAATTTTCAACACAAGATTTCTACCTTTCAAAAATCCTATACTTGTTACTAATGCTCCCAAAATCATAGTGATAGGTAAACCCTACACAAAAAATATCATTTGAACACAATGAAAGCATCAACATGAGAAAAATCCTTCTCCTTCCCAGTTCCCTGTACTAACCAAAACTATAGGACTTGGGAGAACAAAGAGATTTTGCAACTTCCATTTCATAAACTATTATAGTTCAAGCTCTAAATACTTCCTTAATCATGGATGACTCTTAAATAATAATCTTTTCCATATGTTTTAGAGAATTGGACAGCATTTCTCCTTAACTTTCATGCTTACAAAAATCACCAAACTCAAGACAATAACATTAATAGCATCAACATATGGTAAAACACCACTTACCTTGACTTATAGCTTAATCCTTCCTTTCCTTTTTTCTCTTCTTTCTCTCTTCCTCTCCCTTATGTTTTCTCCCTTTTTTTATGGTGGTGGCTGATCAATTTTCACCGAAAATGAGAGATGAGATGATATTAATTTAATTGATAAACTTTTAATTCCTAATTTGCCCTTACCTTTTTCTAATTCTTCATGTATGTCATTGGTTACTTTTTGGCTGTCATAAATGGCATAAATCCCTACTGAATTTGAACCAAATTACTGTTTATTTGGTTACCATTAATTTCAAGGCAAAGTGTGATGTGCCAGATGAATTTTCTATAGAGCCGATATATCGACTGTCTCAGAAAATTCCAAACTAATTGTCATTAGTCTCCAAATAATTCAAGGGTACTCCCCAATTTTTCTTATACATTATTTCCAATATTTACTATTTTTCCTACAATTTTTCTGAATTTGGGCTCTTACCGATAAAATTTCGAATAGAAAATCTTAGAAATTAATCTCCATATTCTTTTGCCCTGGAAATAATTTCATAGTTTCTTATAACTCTTGAGCTAATATTTCCTTCATTTAGATCACTTTTTGGAGGAATTTGGGTATTTTCCTTATTTAATTCTGACTAATTATTCCTCTTTAATTAGCTAGAAATTCCTGTGAGGGTTAGAAAATTCATTTTAATTTATTTTCCACCTTCCTTCATCCTCTAGGCCTCATAAACTTCATATGCGGAATTTTTCTTTCATCCCTTGAATTTATGAGAATTTTTATTAATTCTCTATAGCTAATTACTTTTAATTAGCCATGAATAACTATAATTGCTATCGAAATCATAGTTATTTTTTCATTACTCTCTAGCCCTTAATAATCCTTAAATAATTCATATCTTGCATATAAAATATAGGATGTTATACTTATCTTATATGTGTAAGTTGGATTAATGAGTAAATTTTCTGTAAGATACAACAATGAGCCTTAAGTATAGATTCCACACCCAAAACTCAAGTAAGACAACAATGACTTTTACAAAGTGATAATTTGACTTTATCTTTGTGTACACTTAAGCCTCAAGGACAAATGTAATGAGTTTGATCTCTTGTTGTTGTGTGATTTCTAATAATATCATAGTGTCTTATGGTGCTATGTATTTATAGGTCATGAAGTGATGTCTTAAAATTGTTCCTCTTGAAGCAGCACCTCTTCAATTAAAGTTATAACTTAGATTCATGAATCTCATGTGCATATTCATGAACATATATATAAAGAGTTATATCTTTATATTATGTAGAGTTTTCTCATAAACATAGCATAACTTTTCATCAAGTGATGGTTGCACACCTATAGTTATAACCTTTCACATTTGTCTCTAGAAATCGAAGAGACATAACTTTAGTGACTTTTAGTGTTCTAACTTGTCAAACCCCTCTTTATATCTGACATTAATCAAAGTAGTTGTGCGTAGTTTAAATAGCAAGCGAAAATAGCATTAGCATGTACTGATACATGTATAGTGCTTAGGTATATTACTTATGTCCCATAGGGTTCACAAAATATTGACAGAGTGTTAGACTTACAAAACTAAACAAAATAGTGGACGTCGCTGGCAACTCAACGCAAGATTACGTCGTATCGAAGTTGGAGTCTTCATCTTTGCCCTTATGACCTATTTGTCTAGATGAGTATATTATATTTAATTGGAAAGGGATGAGATTCAAAAGAATCCCTATAGTAACAATATTCTATCATGCAAAATACGGTAAATAGATATGCAATTCGAAAAAATTATATTCAACAAAAATGTGCACATGTATTCAGGGCCAACTATCACTAAAACCCTTACTTGGTCCATACCACAGCCTGTCGTGGTTTACAAATAGAAATGAGCACATGCATTTAGGGTCAACCGTAGATGAAACCCCTACTTGTTTCATACTAAAGTCCATCGTGGTATTATGTCATCATGACATTGTGTTTCAAAGCACCTGCAAGCACCATTAACATATTTGTATTGCATAAAGGGAAATCAAGTGTATATATAAATTCACATAAAGTACGAAAGATAAGTGCTACTACCTGGACACCTTTCCAACCCACTTGTCCTTCCTCTTATTAGTCTTTCAATCTACCGGGAAAAGAATGAATCCTAAAATACCAAATGTATCATAAATGAGTTATTACTGATTCAATCTTCATTTCCACACACATACCATAATTATTTATCTCAAACACACACATTGACGAAATTGTCGTTAAGGGTACTGCTCTATTTCTTTTTATATTTATTGTACTTACACTACTCCAAAAATTATGATCCAGCCTATCCCTACACAATTTTGTGTGCTGAATCTATTTATGAGCTCAAAATTACCATATTCAAACTCCTTCCCCCTAATCCAACACAGATCCAAAATTGACATTATTTTTGCCAAAAATGTCATTTTCTATCCTAATGCTTCCAAACTTGTTTTCTCACCTTTACCCCATATAATGTCTCATTTTAAACACATTGAAAGCATCAAATGAATCAAAATCAAGCTCTAATAACCTAAAAAAGAATACACACAAAGCAACACAAAGCTTGGACTCAAGGTTCCATTCATTAGAACGCCATTTTTAATCCCCTATTCACTTGTTTAACCTATTTATTTCATCTTCCACATGAGTAATAGGAATTTGGGTAGCACATTCCCATAGGGTTTGTGCATCCAAATGAAGAAAATAGTCACCACAGCACAATAATTACCATAAACCACTTCAACCACCAACAAGCATCAAGAATCAACAAGAGATTTAAAGCTTTGAAGATTACCTCTTGAGTTCTTGATTTCTTGGCTCAAAACTAAACATCAAACCCTCTCTCTCTTGATTTCCTTCTTTCTATACATGATTTCAAGAAAGCCATGACCATTAGAAGAGGGTAGAGGTCAATAATCATGAAAAGATTGGAAGATTTTGGAGTTGGAACTCACATTGAACTTTGCCTCTTCTTCCTTTGCTTCACCTTCTCTCTGTTTTTCTGCAACTAAAGTGAGGCACTTTCTTGCCTCTTCAATTTGCTTTAAGTGGTCATTATCTCATGTGCTCAAATATTTAATTATCACATTTAATCATGGCCACACATTTGACTTTTCTTCCAATTCTTCTCACTTGCTTTTTTTTTCCTTTTTCTTTCCCTTAGTTCATTTGTCCTCCCCTTGCCTTTGTTTTGGCTGTATATAAGGCCAAATTTTGGGTCTTATGATGGCTTTTACAATCCTTAACTACATTGAATAATTGTTTGAATTCCACCTCCATTCTATGTAATATTATTTTATTTATACACATATCTTTAAGAGCCAATCTTAACCCTTCATTTTGGTATCCCCTCTTGCCCTTAAGATCATATTTAATCTTCTCTTTTTATCCTTGGATGATTCAAAAATTACAGGTTTGCCATCATATTTAATTATGGTAAAACGAAATTACCATAAATCCTTTCCTGCCAGCAGAATTTTCTGTAATATTTGAAAATTCATATCTAATTATATAGATGTCCAATTAAAGTGATTCAAAAGCCCAAATGTTCCTTATTGAGTCTAGTTTTGGGGAAAAATAAGTTCTTTGCTCAATTGAAATCGTAGAAGTCCCAAAAAATTCAATTTTAAAAACTACTCCAAAAACTGATGAATTCCATTGGGCAAACTTTCAAAATTCATATATCCTAACACATATATCCAAACAATGAAAATGACATATCAAATTGTATATTGACATGTCTAGTTTTAGACTGGAAATTTTTGTAATTTTTGGATCTCATTTGGTCATCCAAAATATTACTACAACTTGGCTGCCTCCACAGCAACCTTTCTAGAATTTTCCCAAATTCAATATTTATTGAAAATATGGTTTATTAGGTTTTCCATATAGGAATTGTGGAGTGTTACAGGGTCCACGAGAAAGTCAAGTGCTAGAGTAAAGACACGTGTGAAGGAAAAAATATCCTTCTCAAAGGCTAAGTCACGTGATAATATTAATACTTTGTTAGAGGGGGAAAGTCCTATGGTTACTAATTCTTTTAAAGCTCTTATGTGTGGGCCAGCCCAATGATGTGGGTATGAGTAATGGGCTAATTGTTGCACAAGTTATATTGGATTTAAATAAGCAACATCTCCCTCTTACAGCCAAGTCTGATGAGCAGAGGATGGATGCATGTCAGGACGAATTAGTGTCTATACATACATAATCCTTGGATGTCATGGTTGGGTTTGAGGATGATAGTATTATTAACACGGGCATTCAAAGGAATAGTATCCCAAAACATCAAGAGGTTTCCTCATGAATTTTCTTCTTTGGAATGTTTGAGGGTTAGGATTGCTATCATTTCCTAATTTAATTCATGATTTAGTTCATTTTCATGCCTTAGACTTTCTTGCCATTTTTGAAACTAGATTTAGTAGGGAGAAAGCTCATAGTATTGAGGCTAAATTGGGATTTAGAAACATAAAGCTAGTGGATGTGGATGGTTTTAGTGGCGGCATTTGGTGTTTATGGTCGGATAAGTTTGAGCAGGTAGATATTTTGAATGTATCAAACCAATATATTCACATGTGTATTACTAATCATGTTTTACAAGTTTGGGAGATGACTTTTGTTTATGCTAGGTTGAATGCGACCCAACGTCTTGTTCTCTGGCAAAATCTAGTTCAGTTGAGTTACTCTATGCGGGATGCACGGTGCTTAGGGGGCGATTTTAATGCCACTCTTGGTGCCCATAATCACATTTCTTCTAACTCTAACAAAGGACCTGATCAAGATTTCTGTAATTTTGTTGAAGAACTCAGGTTGAATGATATGGGTTTTATGGGACCTCAATTTACATGGAAGCAAACAGGTGTGGAAAGTAGATTGAATTGAATTTTGGGGACAACTAAGTGGCAAGAGGACTTTCCTAATGTTTCCATAAAACATCTTCCTTGGTATAAGAGTGACCACCGTCCACCTCTTTTTCAGTTGGAAGGTACAAGTAGGCCTTTATATTCGAATAGGCCTTTTCGATTCCTTGCCGCTTGGGCTTTGGATGAATGATTCACTCCTTTCATGACAAATAATTAGAAATTATTTGTAATGGAGGGATAATATGATTCAGTTCACGATAGCTTGCAGGAATTGGAATAAACATGTGTTCGAATATAGTACATCACATAAGAGAAAGATTATAAGCTGATTGCAAGGAATTACAAGAGTTGAAACTAGATTTGGTCTTAACTTAAAGCTACAAATATTTCTATGTCAACTTTGGAAAGATTTGGCAGAAATTCTTATTCAAGATTCTATTCTATGGGCTCAAAAAGCAAGAAGATAATGGACTTTAAATAGTGATAAAAAAACAAGATATTTTCATGCCCAATCTAATGGTCGAAGGAAGCATAATTTTATTGGGGCTCTTAAAGCGGAGAATGATGACTGGGTATATGATGTGGAGAAGTTAAAGGATATAGTAGTTTCTTTTTTCACTTCACTTTTCCAAGAAGAGCAACACGGGCGACATCCTCTTGAATGTAATGTCACATTCCCAAGTATTGAGGTAGATGATTTATTTTCTCTAGGTTGTGATTTATCAAATGATGAAATTAAAAAGCATTATTTAGCATAGGTAATTTGAAGGGACCAGGCCTAGACGGTTTTAATGCTTTGTATCATCAAAGTCAATGGTAGGTGGTAGAACCTATGGGTACAATTTTATCTAGTCTCTTTGGTCCAATCCTATTGGTATTCAAACTATTAATGATAATTCGATTGTGCTAATCCTAAAGAAGGACCACCCAAAATTTATTCAAGATCTTTGTCCCATTAGTTTATTCAACGTAATTTTTAAAATCATTACAAAAGTCCTGGCTAACATAATAATAGAGGTGCTTCCCTATGTAATTTGCCCCCAGCAAAGCGGCTTTGCACCTAGTAGGCTTGGCTCAAATAATATTATTGTTGCCCAAGAGGTTATTCACTCAATGAGGAATATGCAAGGGAGATGAGGTTTTATAGCCATAAAGACTGATTTAGAAAAAGCCTATGATCGCGTTAATTGGGATTTTCTCAAAACATGATTAGTAGATCTTAATTTACATGTGGCAGTCATTGATATTATTTATCCCTGTGTGTCAACTCCAAGCATGTAGCTAATGTGGAATGGAGAGAAAGCAGGTGTAATCACACCATCCAAGGGTGTTAAAAAAGGAGATCCTCTATCACCCTATCTTTTAATTTTGTTATCTGCATGTAGAAATTACCTCATTTAATTCAAGATCATAGTAGCACGGGAGCTTGGAGACCAATTAATTTGAGTAAGAAAGGACCTCCTATTTCTCATTTATTTTTTTCGGATGACATTGTTTTGTTTGTGGAAGCTTTTACTCATCAAGCTCTAGAAGTTAGGAGCTGTCTTGATCGTTTTTGTGAGGTATCGGGCTTGAAGGTAAATGCAAATAAAACTCAGGGTTTCTTTTCAAAGAATGTGAACGACATTAGATGAATGGAACTTTTTCAGACATTGGGGTTTTAAAGTACCTCAAACCTTGGCAAGTATCTAGGTGTGCATCTTCACCATGAAAGGATTACGAAACAAAGTTATCAAGCGGTGGTTGACAAGGTTCGTACATGCCTCTCAAGTTGGAAGATGCATTCTTTATCTCTAGATGGAAGGTCAACTCTAGTATCCTCGGTCATGTCAACTATTCCTAGTTATTCTATGCAAACTACTCTACTGCCATATGGAACTTGTGAAGATATTGAAAAACATAAATGTTGTTTCCTATGGGGTTCAACAGTAGAGAAAAGGAAAACTCAGTCGATTGGAATACAGTGTGTAAGACAAAGAGAAATGGTGGCCTTGGTTTAAAGCACTTGAAGAGTCAAAACAAAGCTTATGTGGCAAAGTGGGGTTGGAATATTATGAAACAAAGAGATGACTTGTAGGTAAAGGTCTTAAGGAGTAAATATCGATGTGGGGATGACATGATGCCAAACATAGATACTTATCGGTCAGGCTCTAATGTTTGGTCTGGGATTAAGAGAGCTGGGGGATTGTTGCTAATGGAACCATTATTGATCTTCAAAATTGCACTATACGATGGAAACATGATAGAAATGGAGATGTTAGTGTCAAGTCAGCCTACCATGCAATTGAGAACAAGTCGTCTGATAGCAATACTTTGTGGCAACATATTTGGAAGCTGAATACTATTCATAAGTACAAAATGTTTATGTGGCTTGTTGCTCATAATAAATTGCTTACTAATGAAGAAAGACTTCACAGAGGCATGAATGTTGATAGAGGATGTTTGTGGTGTAGTAGTGGATCAAAGACTATTTTGCACGTCCTTCATGTTAGATACAATATTAGTTTTGATGATGTCAAATATAGATGCATCATAATGTACAAGATTAGTTTTGATGATGTCAAATATAGATGCATCATA
>JBAGKO010000001.1:18669104-18694307 GCA_037177275.1 Acacia concinna | reverse complement strand
TAAATAATAAGAAAATAATCTCTACTGAATTAATTTATTTTATTTGCCCATTAATTGAATCTAAACCATAAAATTTTTAAAAAAACTAATGTATATAATATGCTTTAAAATATATAACTCTACCTATTTTTTTTATACTTCATTATTTTTCAATTTTAGGGTGATTTTTAGGTATGGATGCTCACCACGTCCAGCCCAACCCAAAATTACTCGGACTTTCATGAGGTAAGACTAGACAGCGGACTGCAAAATAACGCCCATTCATTTTTTAGGTTGGGCATCGGGCAAAGGTGATGCCGTGCCCAGCCCTTGTACACCCAATGTTGTGTCATTTTCATATATACGTTATTTAAATGCATATAGAAAACGGAGAGATAAAAGAGCAAATAAGGGATAAGATTGAGAAGTGAAAATTAAGATTTGGTTGGAAAGTGATCTGTTGTTCCTCGTGATGATACTTAATTACTTGACGGCTTGCAATTTGCTATTTATTTAAATGCTACGTACCATAAATAAAAATAGGTGTTACATGCCCACCCTTTTTTCCCAAAAATGTAAACAAAATAATAATTTAATATGAGGACTCGTTAGAATTTGAATTTAAAAGAAAAGGATTTATTTGATTTCCTACTTCAAACAACACTATGAAATCAAAATTCACTCGTTTGACACTTTTGTTTTAAAAAATAGGTAGAAAATTCCTGTTTTGATAATTTAATCCGGAAGACAATATACAATACTCCTATATCCTTGTATATAAAAAGCATAGGTATTTGTAAGATTTCTTACATAGAAAATACCAATACTTAGATCAATTCAAATCCTTGTAATCAATAAATTTTTTAAATAGGATGTTTTTATTGATTTTTTTGTCTAGAAAAAAAATTAATGTATTCATATAAAAATTCATATTAGTTGATGTTATTGATATACTCGTACTGTATATAAAAGACTATAAGTCTCGAATTTAGTGTGAAATAATAAATGATTGATGGAAATGGATAATCCCCCCCTTTAACTTTGCTGTCAAATCGTTGACAAAAACTTGCTTATTTGGCATCCTCTCGTGATGTTATATTATTGCTGAATTATTAGGTACGACGTATTATTAATAATTCGCTCGATGTTTCATGTTTCTATCAGATTGCTGATTTTGGAGAAGGGAACCATTATTTTTACTTTTATAATAAATAAATATATTATTTTTTTAGCGATTATTCATTTATTCTCTTGAAAGTGTGATCTCCTATTTTAATTATAAAACCTATTTAATTTTTTATAAAATCATAATAAAACTAATTATATCATTTAATCATATCATATGCTATATTTTATTATATTATATATCAATTTATAAGTCAAACAATATAATTTTAAAAAATGATAAATTTTAATATTTTAAAGTAATATAATTAAATTTTTAAAAATTCTCTAAAAAAAAAGTCAATAAGCTCTTATAATTAAAACAAAAAGAGTATCAAATAGCTTTATATTGTTCTTGCTTTCCAAACTATCAAACAGTTAGTTAATTTATTCTGTTAACAATTATCATTACTTAATGAAAGCATATTTCTTACCAATATTAATCAAATAGCTTCATTTTTTTGTGTTGTGTAATAATTTTTTATAAATTAACAGCTATATTTTAAATATTCATAAGAGGGAAAATATAATTTGTGTCCCTATAATTGTGATCGATTTGTGTCAAGTTTCATAAAATAAAAAAACAAAATTCTACTATTACTAAATGATATATGAAATAGTCCAAGTGGGTCATGGGCCCTGAACGAAATGCTATCAAGTCAATAAAAACAAGAGGGAGAAAAATACTCTCAACAAGATAACAGCAGTAATTACAAAATATTTAGTTTTTTATGGCGGATTCTCTTACAAAAGGGCTCTAGACAAAGCTTTTAAACCACAGATTCTCAATCCAGAGCTACACATGGAAATTTTAGCCCATATGATTTTGTTGTATCTAGGTTTTGCTTTTTATTTCTTGTGTATAAATAAAAATATGAAAAATTGCGTTAAGGTGACGAATAAAGTAATTTATATTAAAGAAGTCCCGTAAAATTATATATTTACAATAAAATCTTATAAAATTGTTGATAATGCTCATAGGAGTAGCATATAGGGTTGTTAATTGGAACTCCACTATAATTACACGATTTTATAGAATCTCTTTAATATAAAGTTTTTTACTTTAGACTTTAAGGTAATTTTTCCATAAAAATATGTTTAGTTTTTTATTTATCCAAAAGTTTTTTTAAAAAAAACACACACACACATGAATGTGATTTTTTCAATTTTGGAATTTTATTTATTTATTCCTTCCTTTATTATTCTATTCTATATCTTTTAAATTAAAATAAACAATAAAAATAAAAAGGGGGCAGTGAAGTAGGGGCTGAGGATAACGACGAAGGGATTAGTAATTAGTGGATCCCTTTGTGTGATTTTCGTCAGTCTTCTGTGGAAAAGAGATACTCTGACTCTCAGATGCCTCAAGGACGTGAACCAGTTCAACGTTTAGTTCACGGACATACATCTCCACATAATTCCACCCTATCATCTCTCTTTTTTCTTAAAAAAAAAAAATAATTATTATATTATATATTATATAAATAATTATATATATATATATATATATAAAAAGGCCACATGAAATGAAATGAAGACCCTCTCAAATTTCCAACCCCAATCCTACTCTGTCTTCTTCCTCCTTCCCTCGTCTTCCTCATCATTTCTTTTCACCTCTCTCTTCATCCTCACCAACAAGAAATCATCTTCCTCCTTCTTAATCCCAAAAAACACAGAGTTTCTGTATGTTACTTCACCCTCGATTCTACAACTTTCTCCACCAACTAGCTCTACCCTTGGCTTCTCTCGTTGCAACCACCTTCTGAAACTTTCAACAGGGAAGAGAAGACCCAACTGCTTCTGAACAACCATACCTTCTCTTCTGTGAGTTTCTTTTTTTTCCAGAATAAGGAAGAAATTCCTGCCTTATCTTTCACGTGCCTCTGATTGCTGCCTTTCCGTCTTTGCTCCTCCGTTAAACTCATCCCTTCTGACTTTGGCCTTTCCTTTTATTTCTATCCTCTGATAGCGACGGAAATGGCGGAAATTCCAAAGTTGGTGAGTGTTCCTTTTCTGGTTACCTATCTCAATTTTTAATCGCCATGACTGTTTCATTGAATTTCTGGATCATTCTTCATCAACACCTCATAGTTTTACAACTCACAGATCCTTCATGGCTCTGATTTATCAGGACTCAGGTTCTTCGGCGTCGTGGTCGCCGTCTCCTTCTTCACGCGGCGCCGCCGCAGAATCAGAACAGAACAGAGCCGCCCAGAAATTCTCTGTTTCAGATCACATAGACGCACATCAATACAGGCCTGAGAAATCTGATAGCTTCGTGATTGACATGGACGACTTCCCTTCCACCCCCATCAACAATAATAACAGTCACAATTCCAGAATTACAGTAAGTATTTTTTTCCCCCTTCTTTCTAATAAAATTTAATTAGATAATAGATTAATTTGAAGCTGTGAGTCCAATATTTAATTTCACAATAAATTAAACCTTGGCTTACATAACACGGTGGTGGTGGAGTTGCGGTCAATTTTGTCATCAACTTTCATTAAAGCTTTGCGGCCATTGGAATAGAATGTCTTTCTCAAGCTTTATTACTACTCATCTCCTTAGACTGTGTCTCCTCTTAATTTAAAATTAATGAAACGTTGAAATTAGAGAAACCCTTTTAATTTAATTAAACCATCTTTAGCTTTGTGTGCTTTTTACTTAACCCACCTCACCAACATGCCTGTTACTGTATTTAAGTTTTCAACATTCGAAGCAATTAAGTGAATATTAATTCTCATTCTCTTCAACGCACAATAGCTTTTAGAACAGAGGCAATTTCTTAAATTTCATATATTTAACTTGGTTGCACTGCAGTTTAGATCTTTTTGTCTTTTTGAGCCATTATTTTTTAAAAATAAATAATCTGTATTTATTTATATTTTAAAAAGTTGCAGAGGAACCTTTCCAGAAAAGGATCTCAGCGTGGGTGCGACAAGAAGATCAATGGCAGTGGTGTCCTTCATGATAGGGATGGTGTCCCTACAACAGGCTCACCTAAAGGTATCATTGCCCTTATAAATATATACAAAAACTCATTTATTGTTTTCTTCGTATTTTTAATATGATATCCCATCTTGCATATGGCCATATTATAATAATCAATGTCACCATAACCTGTTGGCCAAAAAAAAAAAAAAAAGTCACCATAACCTATTAGGCTATTACCGAAGTTTATGTTATGCCCGTGTGCGGTGATGCTGAAAAAAAAATTAAATATTACTAGTAAATATTAATATTAATGTTTTTCAATCACCAACCTGTAATTGTGTCAGGCCATGGTGGTGTCCCCTTAAGTGTCAGGTCTCATTTGTTGTTAATGTTAATGATGATTCTAATCTAATTAATATAATAAAAATTATAGCATAATCCCAGATCTATTATGTTTCCAGGAAACGACATTCAAACATGGTTGGCAAATGGCAATCATATACTTATTTACTTATAATTATGAATTTTCATTACCTTGTTCGTACTTAAAAAGATTATGTGTACACCAACCCTTTTACCACTTTATTAAGATAGGATCTACTTGTTATCATACCGTGGCAGAAACCGATTTGATGGAAACCAACCACCTTAGGATTCAACTAACTCAAAACCTACCTTCCACATTTGTGGAACCATCTTATTTCCTATTTTTTAAATTTCTCTAGTGATAAAAAAAAGGAAATGCCAACAAATCCTTGATAGGTACTATTTCCGGTCCTCAACACAATGTATCATTTATACTGCAACTAAATGTTATATTAAAAATCAGAAGTAGTATATGGAAAAATCAGTTAACTAGTAACAAGTTGGCCTGGGTTTGTGAAAAATACATGAGGAATTTTTTAAGCCCTTCTGAAAATATAAATGAGGACTTTCTGATACTATTAGATATATTAAAAAAAAAAGAAGCAAATACCTTTCTTTCTGGGTCAAGCATGATATAAAAAGGTTAAGGAATTTGGGAAGGAAAATCATCCTAGTTCGGTAAGGCCGTAAGAGTACAGATTAAAAGGGTGTATTTGTACTATAGTAGGAATACCCTAAGTGGGGCCACCAGAATTGGCAATGCCAGAGACTTGAACACAAGCTTTCTGAACCAGCAAGTATGTTGAATTAATGTTTGGGTGTGGTATAATTGAATTTGCAGCTACTCTGGTGGGGTCTTGCACGCCAGAAAAGCTCGGGCCGGTGGCCGTAGGGTCCACTGATCCCTCCACCATTTCACAGGTCCATCATCAGATTACCATCACGACCAGCAGCAATATCAGCAGCACCGCCGCTGCAGCCGCCACGGCCATTGAGAGCAAAGGAGTAGTATCCCGGCGAAACAGTTTCAAGAGGTCTTCCTTTCGGGTCCTTGATCCCAAGAGGGTTCTTCTGTTCTTTGCCACCTTGTAAGATATATAATAACAGCTCCATTCATGGCTTCGTCTCGTATAGGCGCGCGCGCGCGCGCGCACATGGTATTTTTATTCCCTTCTATTCCTAATTTATGTTATGCTCTGCTTGAACACAGGTCAAGCATGGGAACTGTGTTGCTGATATACTTCACCCTTACCATGAGCAAGCAAAGTGATGAATATGGGGTTGACTTGCAGCAATGAGAGGATCAAAATAAGTTAGAAACCCATGGATTGACCATTTACAATACGTCTCACCACGCGAATAGCAATAGAAATTCTCAGAAGTCATAATTGGCAACCAGATGGTACAGCGAACCAATAAAAACACATCGAAGTGGGTGTTTCAGTGACAGTCGACCTCCTTTGCCACCCAGAGCACCAAGTTTCTTGGCTGATAACACTCGACAACCAAATGATGCATTATATGTACCTAGAAATTTTATTGCAGAAGAATCATAGCTAAAGGCAGAAAAGAAATCAGGTCAAAGAAGACAAAACTGCTGGAGTTTCGACCAAAAAATAAATAAAAAAAGCCCCATGTTCACACACTGCTCTTGGGAGATAATCTCTTCGGCAAATTCAAGATACCCTTAGAAAGGCATAAACTGAAAGACGGAATTTTCCGTTTATAGGAATGGAAAACATTAGATGGCATGAAACAGATTCCATTTTCAAATATGTGGTGTTCGTAAGCATTGCACGGCTAAGTTAAGGATTAGAGTGTCACCTTTTTGCTCTCCCTAGCTCCTGTATTTATAGCCTTACCTGTTCTTTCTTTGGATATCTCTGTTATGTTCTTTTGTATTTTGTTCTTACATGCAATCCTAATAGTAGGTGAGCCTCTTTTGAGTTTGTGGCTTTCATGTGAGGAAATAAAACGAAAAGTGAGAATAAAATTATGATTGTGAGAGCTACAATCATGTGTCTGCTTGGACAGAAGGCATTGATGCATGTGTTCTCGAAAGCATTTACCTTTTTGTAAGAAACAGGGCAGGCCACAATTGCCTTTACAGTAACAAAGAATGTTTTTTGTCCATGGAAGCTTTAAGTACTGTCATAGATTAGGTAGGAAAGATCAAAGTTACTTTGACCAATTTCAGATGCGAAGTGTTAGGTTCTAAACTTTACCAACTCTACGTGCATTAGATACAACTGATCCAGAATCTGTAAGAGGTTAGTTAAAACCTCAAGATATAATTTAACAGGTACAGCCAATAAGATGGGCAATAATAAGGACAATTATGTTCAACATTTCATACACTTGGAAGGTTGCGTATGCTGATGTCTTAACAGTTGGTACATGAAGCCACTGAGGAATCTTTAATTGATCTGATATAATGGCACTTCCTTTAGCTTGAAGATTAATAAAGGCGCATTTCCCATTATCGATTAGCTCCATGAATGATAATTTTAACCGATGAAGAAATGCCACCAACATGCACTAAATGTATTGATTTGCAGTTTCACAGTTCCCATTTAAGTTCATCAAAGCAAACACCTTTTAGGTAGATGTTCGGTGTCTAGACCTATCAAGGTACTTTTCAACTTTTGGCGTGGCAGATTAACAAGCATTCTTTGTAAGGGCAAGCCTTTATTAATCAAAACCTTAAAATTAATAGCAGTCTACTTGAAAAAATAAAATTCGTGTTAGACAACTATACAATATACAATTCAAGACTTTTTTTGGACCTTGATACAATTCAAGACATTACAACTAGTGGTTTAACATCAGGTAAACAAAATTGTCGCCTCTAATAGCGTTTTGAGATCGTTGGCATCACGAACTTCTGCTTCCTGTCATGGTGGAGCCTCAATATAACCGCTGCAGTTTCTTCTATTGCTTTTCCCGTCACATCTGTAGTTGGATTAACAGATTACAGTTCCAGTTAGCGACTAGTTGAAAGTGTTGTTGTTTTTTTTTTTTTTTTTTTTGTGGGGGGGTTACTATTCTATAATCATGATATTCTGCCAATAGACATGATGGTACTAGATTTCTTACCAATCACTGGCCAGACAGGGTTTTCAGCAAAGATTCTTCCTGCACATTCCAGTTCTTGTCTAACATGATCCATCTCTGAGTAATTGCTCCTTGATTCAGAACTGAATCCCAGAGTTCTGGCCCTAGCTTTTCTAATGTTCTGTAGAACTACAGGATTTATAGTTAAGCCAAAAACCTTGTTTACATCTACCTTAAATAGAGCTTTTGGCATTTCCACACCCATCACAATGGGTACATTTGCCACTTTGTAACCTTTCTGTGCTAGATAAATAGATAATGGCGTCTTGCCAGTCCGCGAAACTCCAGTAAGAATAATGTCAGCCTTGTCCAAATTCTGGGGACACGCCCCATCATCTTGCTTGATGGTGAATTCAACAGCTTCAATACGGCGAAAGTATTCCTCGGACAGTGGAAAGTTCTGGCCAGAAGCCCCACGGGGAAGGCCAGATGGTGAAACCCCAAGATGAGAAGCAATTTCTTCAATTATTGGGCCTAATATGTCAGTGGATGGAACACACCATAACTTGCACGCCTGCTTAGCATAAATAGCCATTGAAGGGTCAGCTAAAGTATACACAAGCAAAGCACCCTCCTTGGCAGCCTGCTTTATGATCTCCACTAATTTCTCAGCATCATCAATCTGGTAACAACTGAGTAAAATCAGCACCACGCACCAACATTTATTACATGGTTGAAAAAAATCTGCTTTAAATAACCATGTTAGCAGAAGTTAGATTCTTGTCTATGTGTTCACTAAGTTAGACTTGTAACGCATGGCAAAAGGAACCAAATCAGAAGATTTCAAATTTACCACTAGTTTTTTGGTGTCATTTTGGAGGGCTAGCTCGACCTACTACAAACCACGTTAGTGTTGCCTGTTGGACAACAATTGCAACTGCGTATGAGACTAAATCCCACCCAAAAAATATTACCTGAGACTTGCTCATTAACTAGATGACACACCTTCATATTCACAGTAAGTGATATCAGAAAATAGAAATGCACCACATAATCAGAAAATATAAAGTACGAACAATGAAATGTTACCACATACCCAAAACAGAAACTAAATCGTGTTTGAACCTTGGAACTCAAGATTATTATAAAGATGTAGCAAAGGATAAGTGACAGGACAAGTTACCCCAGAAAACAAGTGGGTATTGACAGGGCATCCATGATCGACTAAGCAGTAATCAAACTGGCCCAAGGCAGCGTTAACACAGTGTTCGGCTGTCCAACCGGTTCCATCAGAGACTATATAAATGGACTTGGCCACTCTCACCTCCACGCCTTCCACAACGTCGTTATCGGACGCATCTGTATCACGAGACAGAGTGAGGGAAGGTGGAGAAGCATCGGATTGGAGGGTCTGAATTTGGGGAGTGGGGCGTTCCAATTTGCGACCGGAACGAAGGGCTCGAGCCCTGGACCAACGGTTCAGCTGCGGGCTGCCTTTGTGTCTCCGGCTAGGTGACTCCGATGCTACTTCTGGTGGGGCTTGGTTGTTGTGGCTACATCCTCTGATTCCGGGTACGACAGCTCCGATATTAGCCCATAATTGCGAAACCGCCATCCTAACCGTCCCAATGTTTGTGAAAGTGTCGAGAGGAGCGTCCCATATCATAACATCTCATCGTCCTCTGATATTTGTATGATTTTTAATTTTGCAATAATTAAAAACAATACTACTCACTTTAACTTATATCTTAAATATAAGATACATACAATTAATTTGAAAAAGAAATATTAAAAAAATTAATTATATTATTTTAAAATATTTATTTTTTCAAAAATAGGGTCTAACTTATAAATTAATATATAAGGCTTGTTTGTTTTAACTTATTTTAGCTAAATAAGGTTTTATGTACAAAGTACGAGAAATACCTTATTACATACTTATTTCATGGAAGGAGCTTCTCTCCATTTCCTTCCCATCCATTTCTTCTCCTTTACCTCTAATTTGGGGTAGCTCTTAAATATTTTTTGTGATTCTTTTATGACTAGATTCTACATAAAATGAGTGACATTTTGATATATTATGGGTAAAAACCATATATGTTTTCAATTTCTTATGATTTTTTAAAGTTATAACATATCCGTTTTTCGCCCATAATATACCAAAATGTAACTCATTTTATGTAGAATTTAATCATAAAAAAATCACAAAAAAACATTTAAAAGCTGCCCCAAATTAGAGGTAAAAGAAAAAAATGGATGGAAAGGAAATGGAGAGAAGCTCCTCCCCTTACATCATACTTCGTAAATCAGATCTTATTACCCTCAAATAAGTTATTCCAAACAAGCACATAATATATATATATATATATTAAATAAATTTATTAACTTTTCTTAATCTTTATAAAAAAAAATCAACTAAATATTATATTTGGTATATGAAGGAGTATACAGCAGTATTATTAATATAAATCCTTTTCTATTATTTTTGTCTTATGTTCTTGCTTAACATAAATTTGTTTTCAAGGTAAAAAATGCATAATCTTGTAAGAAAATTAATGACAACTTTTTTTATCCAAAACACCTGTATAAGAAATTTGGTTTGCATTTTTTTAATTCGGTTTCATGAACAATATTTTAAAAAAAACAGAAATAATAATTGATTCATTTGTTTTATTTTTTATCATCTGACTTAAATAATTCCGTTCAAAAAAATTATTTACATATACCGAGTTAAAGAATTGATGTGAGTCTAAATGCCGTTTTTATTTTTCCAGAGATATAATTGTATTGAAATAAACTACAGAAATAAACTAAAGATTACAGAAAAGAAAGTCTAAAACAAACACATAACAATAACATAGGTAAAGAGCTACCAACAACCTCTAAACTGTGTGGTATGATTAGTGCTCTATATGACACATAATCAGAATTCAATTCCGGCCACATGTAATAAAAAACAATAGGTAAAGAGCTCAAGCAGTAAGAATAAACCTAAATTCAAACAACACCTCCATCGCAAACCCTGACCATTGTTCAGAGTCAAAGAACCACACTAATTGGTCTAACACTAGTTTCTAAAGATTTAATTAGACTTTATATAGACTTAATTAGACTTTTTTCTATATATACAAGTGTAAGTTGAAAAATTGCTCTAAAGAATTCATGCACCCATCTATAGTAAAACTAGAGATAAGAAAACGAGTCGAGCTTGTTGAGCTGGCCTTTTTAAACATGTTTAAATCAAAAATTAGACTTATATTTTAAAGGTTAAAAATGGAATTGGGCCACAAAAGCCACCGTGTAGGGCTTCAAGCTTAAAATGGCTAGCCCTGTAAGGTCACAAGCCTAATACTACTACAAAAAAGAGAATTTACATCCTCTAATAACATCCATTTTTTTAAAAAGGGACATAAAAAACAAATGCGGTAGCATTTTTATAATTTTAAAAGTATTCCGATAGTCTTTGACGTCTCAAAAAGGATGGCCCCAAAAATCATTGGGGACGTTGAAAGTCCTCATGTTGGGGACTTTTGACTTTTCATGTCCCCAAATATTTTGGGGACGTGAATGGGGACTTTTACGTTTCCAATTATAATTAGGGACGTGGATTCCCACTTATACCATATCCCCAATTATAACTTGGGATGTGAAGGGGTTCTAAGTAAACTTATTCAAAAACCCTCGTGCGCTCGTACCCATTCCTTTTTTATTATACAAGTCTTATTTCTATATTATCTATCGAACACATATGATCTCATTCTCTCTTCTCTTTTCTCCTCCCCATTCTCCTTCGCGGTCATTGCTCATTCTTACTTATCATCTTCAATCCTTCAATGCTGTAGGTCGTTCGTGTCACAGCATGTCCTTCACACTTGCTGCCATGGATCCTTCTTGCTTGTTGTGGTCAAAACCTCCACTCTCCCTCCCATCACTATATGACGTTGTTATTCGGTGCTTCAACTGCCTCGATCTTGTCCACAGTTCTTCCACAGTCCATTTCTGTGCTATTAAGTTCTTCCACCATCGCTTTGCTCTCTACATCACTAACTTGCTAAGTTGAAGCTTCCACACTCCCTCCCGTCACTCCGTCAGAAGCCATCTCATTTAAGAGCTTGCTTGTCTCTATTTTAAATTTTAGAGCGCGTTCGCATTTTAAATTTTTTTGAAAAAAAAAACCTTCTAACGCACGTTCACATTTCAATTTTTTTAAGGACGTGGTCTGTCCCCACTCACAACATCCCTAATTTAAAATTAGGAACGTCGTATATGTCCTTTCCACATCCCTTTTTTATGAACATAGTTTATTTACTTTCTACATCCCCAAGAAAGGGACTTTAAAAACCTCTAAAAATGGATGTTAAAAGTGTTTTTTGTAGTAGTATAGCCTTTTTAATTTTTTTTTTAAAAAATGCTTTGCATAATTTAACTAATTCTCTTTTAGCGAAAGTCCTAACGCAATAAGGTAACAAGATTCACATGGACACTACCCCTGACTCTTTGAGCAAGATTATTAATAATTTATTTGTTGTAAAGCAATATTATAAATGTATTCATGATGTTTGAAAAGTAATTCTTGACACTTTCACCCTAAACCAGAGCCTACATGAAGTGAAGCACAATCAGATGTCCTTAAAATTGGTGATAGTGGAGATGATAATCATCATATTTATGTTGCTTAGTGTTTAGCTTTTTATGTTTTGTGTGTATTATTTGTATTTGTAGTCTGTTGGCATTTGACGATGGTGTATCTTAGACTATGCCGTTTGTTTGCTTATTTGTTACATATGCTTTGTGTCATTTATAGTTTATGTTGATACAATTTATGTGTTAAATTAAAATTTTAATTATTGTAATTTACTAATTTTATTTATTAAAAAATATTAAAAAATGTTCAAAAGACTTTCGGTCATAACCCTTATATTGGGTCGGGCTTTAAAACATGTGTTTTTTTTAAATTGGGTTTTAAGGGCTAACCCCTTTAAGGTCCTGGCTTTTGAAAGGCCTACCCTAAATTCCAATTCTAAGTAAAACCTTACTGTTCAAACATGCATTAACCAACATGATGATGCGCCTGCAAAATGCAATACACATTACAAGCAAATCCTGTACTCTACATGCATTTTTATTTTCCCTTAACCAGAAACTAATCTCAGCAACAAACTCAACCACAAACATATTTTGTAATCTTTTGATGTCATAGCAGTAAGAGCAGACGGCGTTTTTATTCTCCACTACTATGTATATTTTTTAAAGGAAAAAAATAGAATCTGCAATATAAATTTAAATACTAAGAACATGCAGAAGGCATGCATGCATGTACCGGCAAACTAACAAATTTTCTCCTATTGATTATTATATAGTAGGAACTCAAAACCTCCAAAAAAGAGAGATTATAAATGAATTAATTAATTAAAAAAGGAAGGAACTTCATCAACTTTTTTACTTTTCCTATTGGAGTTTAGGAGAAACTCCATATAATGCAAACCTAGCACAGTAATTTTCTCCAATATCTTCACTGAACAAAGCCACTAAGAAATAAATATGTAGTCAGATGACACAGATCAATCATATAATTAAAACAGCTCATCCATCAGCTCCATAATTACACATTGATTATTATTCTTTGCCCATGCAACAGTCACGTGCCCTTGCCCCCTTCATTCTCATGGCCCCATGTATCAGACATTGTTTCCCTTTTACCGACCTCGTAATCTCAGAAATTATAATTATTTTCCTATGTTGCACGGTTCACTAGACCAAAAATGCAGACACAAATCAACTCTCCCATACCTTTCTTCTGATTTCACTGATCCAAATCTTTTATAGAAATAACCTAGTCAATTAATTGATGCATGAATACACATGATCGACTCTATATATATATACCTATACATATACTAAATAGCTACTAATACTCAAACTAAGATATTTAATTTGCATAATGGAGATTATTTAACAAATTAAGCAGCATGCGTAGTTTGCATGAGAAATCTTGGGAGGCCAATTTTAGAGCCCAAGTTTCGAACATCTTCTCGAACTTGTTGCCTATATTCAATGAAGCTGAACTTCCTGTACACTGCGGGTTCTGTGGTAGTGCAGCTCTCTATCACTGTCTCGTTCGAAGGACAAAAGAAATAAGCCGTTGAGAATCTCTCCACTCTCGTGTTCGTCATCACTCTGTGCTCAACACTCTTATATGCTCCATTACTCCATGCCTACAACAAAACATATATATATATATATATAATTATGTATGAGACTTATTATATATGTGTGTGTGAGATTACAAGCTTTTTAACAATTGAGGGTTAAAGTGTAAATTTGTCTCTTTTAAGAGTAACTTTTACGGATTCCGAGATAAGTATGTGAGAGGAGTTTTATCTTGACTTACGCAAACTTAGGTTTGAAATCTAAGTTTGGGGTTTCCCAAACACCCCTTAAAAGTTTTTTTTAAATTTAATGTTGATGAAAAATATTAAAAGAGAGCAATGTTGCCTTTTACCATTCAATGTCAATTTTTTGACTGACAATGTTAACTTTTTAACACCATGGAACAAAATTATTACGTTTTGAAATTTTTGGGGTATTATTGAACCAAAAAAACTTCTAGAACAACATCACTCTAGCAAAATCTTCCAAAACAAATTTGTAGCTTAACCCAACAAAATAAAACTCATATATATCAAAGTAAATTGGGAATTAATGCGAGGGACAAGATAGAATGTACTTGGAATAAGTCACCAATGTTGATGATGAGGGCATCAGGATTTGGTTTAACTGCAATCCACTTGCCATCTTTCACAAGCTGCAACCCTCCAACTTGATCTTGGTGCAATATGGTGAGGAAATCACTATCAGTGTGAGGCATGAGCCCATGGATTTCTGAGAACAATGGGCATGGAGGATACCGGTTCAATCGAAGATAACAAGTGCTGGGCAAACAGTTTTCCTGGAAGAAAGTAGACTTGTGACCCATTTTCTCTTCGAGAATTTCTGCTAATCTTTGTGCAAGACTTGACACTGTGCTAGCAAACTGTTCTATGGCTGAACTGCACATATAATATACATCCAAAAAATATTACATTAATTGTATGCTTCATATATATTTACAAACAATATTATCTAAAAAAACGAAAAAGAAAAAGCATTTTGCAAATGGACTTAGATCAATTCATCTTTTTCCACTTATAGACTGAAGGTTCGTTGGAGTATATAACATCAAATGACAATAACATTCGAAGAAAGTAACACATACAGGCGCATGTACACACACACCATGCATGTGTTATTTTTTGAGTGTGACTAATCATCCAAATACCTTGTTAAAGTCATATATTAATCCTCAAAAACTTATATATTAGGTGGTTATCATTCCATGCTTTATTTTCTCTCTTCTTTTGGGCGATGCACCTAGCATCTTAAGCCAGCCTCTTTCTCACGGACTCTACAAGCCTATACTATACTCTCCATTCAAGCCCTGTGGGGGCCTTCCAAAATGTGGTAGCCCTAGTGCTCAACCACATGTGGTGTTGTATTCCCATATCTAGATTCGAGATGTTTGGTTAAGTTAGAACAACCACTCATCTTGCTGATCCAAAGCCCATGCTTTTGTTTGTTACTAAGCAATTGTCCTTTATTTAGGCATTCGAATACATGCAACTCATCTCCTATTTATACAATATCGTAGGCCAGCCTCTTTCTTCAGGACTCCATTGGTCTAAACTACTCTGGAAATATTGAGTCATGTGGGGACTCATATCATAGCATTGTTACATTTCCAAGTTCAAACTAGTGACCTTATGATAAAGCTGGAACAACCCTCTATGTAGTTGATCTAAGCACTTGATGTTTCTATCTTCTATGCTTTACTTTGTTAGTGACCAATTGCCCTTTATTTAAGCGTTGGAATACGTGTCATTCATATCTTAATGATCCATTTGTTGCATATGAAGCGCCGTACTGTTGCTAACTTTAGCTAGTAAGCTAGGGAATCATTTATCAGAATGAACACTACCACCTATTGCTCTGTCAGCTTCAGCTGCTTGCGAGGTTCATTCAAGTGAGAAACAGATATGGGGTAGACGGAAAGGAATATAATGATGAGAAATGGCAGGCCATGTGTGCATGTAGAATTTGTGTAAACGAGTTTTCTAGGGGTTAGGGAAAAAGCAAAAACGTGAATGTGAAAGTGTGTCATACTGTCATGTGGGGTTTCTTTGTGTGTGAACTGTGAATGGTTGCAAAAGCCAAAAAAACGGTGGTCTGATATGGCATATCTTGAGTGGTGTGCTGACGGTGGCAGCAGAAGTTGACTATACATAGAATCGACTTTTCTAGAGATTGAGTCCAGACAGAACCCTGTGATAGCAGAAAGGGTCTCATACTTTCTTGTCTGATCACTGACACTTTTAGCTGCATATTGTAACCAAGTCTAAAGAAAGAGAGATGCGATTCATGTGAACACTCGAAACATCTGTCATGGCCGAAAATGAAAAAGCGTAACTTGTAAAAGGTGAAATGTCTGAGCCCGGGTTCGAACCGGGGACCTCTAGTGTGTGAGACTAGCGTGATAACCAACTACACCACCCAGACAAGTTGTAAGTTGTTGCTAGTATCATTATTTCATTAATATAGAAAAACCTATAGGAGTCAAAGAGCAAAAGGTGCGTCTCCTGCCAAAGAATTCTGGAAAACATTGGATGACAAATGAATTTTGAAAAACCACATGCCAAATTTTCCTTTTCTACAAAGAAATTGTTAATCAAGAAGAACATCAAAAGAATATGTCACTCAAATTAGAGAGATGACCAGAGAGGAAAACAAGGGAAGAAAAGCCTCCTTCACCTCATCTATTCCCTAGTCTAATTCTTTCTATCCTCATTCCTCGTAGAGCATGCATAGCACTTACACAGACCCCGTAATAAGAAAATGAGGTTATTAATTTACTTCTTTTTCTTTATGTTATTGATGCTTCCCCGGGGACCACATACACTAAAATAAGATAGACATATCAAAATGTTAACCCCCTATGAACATATTATAATTAAACAACACCATGTATGTGTAAGCGAAGCTATATTGCCATAAATCCTTATATTTTGAAGATGAAATGTACACACATGCACATCTTTATTGCTATATATTGAGTAAACAATACAAAAAGACAATTAATAAAACTGGAGACTAGCTAGTATTAATTATGAAACCATATATATATGCTTGTGTGTATATATCTATCCAGAACGAAAGTAGAGAGTCAGGCATGATATCGATGATGTTACCTGAGACTGTTGGATCCAGTTGAGTGTAGTATATCAGTAAGGGGAATATGAAAGGCTTCAGACCAAGACAACTGTCGAATGCAGGAAGCAGAAGGAGTTCCCCAACGGTAAGTACCTGCAGAGAAGTTAAAGAACGTATCTTCCTTCACCTTCTGCTCAAACGGCTGCTTAAACACTTTCTCTTGCTCAACCCTCATCTTCCTCAGAATCTCACTTGAAATCCCATGATTCACCACCTGAAAAAATCCCCACTCTTTTGAGGCCCTAGCTATCTCCATCTTGCACTCCTCCCTCTCCTTCTCGTCTTCCTCCTCCAACCGCCTCAGGTCGATCACCGGAAGCTCCCTCTCCTCCACCACACCATCGCCGCCGCCGCCGCTACAACTAATAAAACTGTCATTAAGGTTGTTTTGATTCTTTTCGATGAGGACCTTGTAGGCATCGTAAAAGGGTGGGTCTGAATTCGATTCCATCATGCTTGTTTGAGGCTACAAAAAAAAGAAGAGAGATGAAGGTGTTGATGAGATTATATATATAAACGATAGTGTGAACAAGGGCTTTAAAGGGACAAGTGCTTTTCGGTTGCTTTGAGTCTTCTGTTTTATTGTGGGTCCTTGATGAAAACGTTTTACACTTAGGAGACTAAGGCAATATAAACGTCTTTATGCGTTGAGACAATAATCAGTTTCTCTAACTTCGTTTCTTGTTTATCTTTTCTGCACGGTGCTTAGTTGTTTTTAGTTCCATATATAACATTGCATAACATCCACATGTCCAAGGATTTGGTAAAAAAATTATACAGAAAAATTAAGTTCTTTTGAGAACTCATGGTGGTTCCATCTTTCTATATGTGGTCAGTGTAGAGTTTTTTTTTTTTTTTTACTTTCGCAAGTATCCCAGCCTAATAGGCTTCTATGAGAAAGTAACGCTGCTCTATACCTAAGAGCAAGGATCAAACCCTTGACTAAGATTAAGGGTGAAAAAGCCCTTACCGCTTTAAAGATTTTTTTTTTAATGTAAACAGGTGCTATATTTCCATAATGATACAATCAAACTTTGACTATATTGCAAAGCTTTATTTCCAGAGATTTTCTAATTATAACAATTGTATCATTACACAACTAAAGTTTTAAAAGATCAAACTTGGTATAGCTAGTTATCAAAAAACCAAAAAACAAAACAGCAGAAGTGTAAGAATCTAAGCAATTAACTTATACAATAGGAGTACATACAAACGCATAATGTTTTCTTCATCTATCTAGCATATAGCTTCTAGGGAATAGTTGATATCTGGGGATTCAACATGGGTGGGTTACCTCCACAAAGGGCAATAGTGGAGCCCATGTCTCTGTATACAAGATCTAGTACATAGTTAAAGGGAAAGAAAAAATTAAAAATTCAAAACTTACGGGAACTGAACACTTCAATTATTTACAGAGAAAATAACCCTTGTAGTATTATATTCCAGCATGAATATTATTTAATACAAACACGATACCCATTTGAAACTGGCGACCTTATTCAGTATAAATATATACACCCTATTAGGTCGGTGGATAGATCAAGACACGCACTTCCTTTGACAAATCAAAGTTTACTGCAAACCAGAAGAATCAAGTAACTAAACCCACTACTTTCAATAACTTAATGTTCTAATACTAATTAATGTAATATGAGAGGTAGTTTTCATTATGTTTTTTTTTTATAGGAATCACATTTCTACAAGCTAATTAAAATTGACCAAAACAGTATATTGTCTCCATCACATTATGGGAAAACAGTACAAGGAAACTTCGACAAGTCCCGTAACATTAAAGCTGATGTAAGAGGCTGATTGATCATTCGGACATTTCTGTCAAGACATCTCAAAAAACCTGTGACTGTGTCTTGGAAGAGTCTAGATCGTTTATCCTTTTTAATATTTTATTTTCCCACTCCACTTGGATTTCCCAAAAACAAAAAAAATCAAATCTATGGCATGTTACATGCAAAACCCTATGATCTCCGATCCTCCTCCTCAATTCAATACTCACCCAGATTAAATATACAGACAGTAACGAGTATATATCTAACAACATATCTACATATTTATTCATGGTTGTCTTGGTCGCCTAATTAAAAATTACTTCGCTGTTCACCAAGCAAAAGGCAGTTAGTATTATATGGTGAGTGGAAAAAGTAGTATAGATTCTTAAACAAAATATGTATTTATTATTCCCTCTTTCTAGGTTGATCATGTGGCAGGAAACCACATGTATGTTGGAATTTGAGAAGGGTTAGTATATAGCAGCAAGTTCATTACTCAAATTTTGAAACCCTTGAATAAATAAATCTGTGACTGACATTCACATGGTCGCATCCCTAGAATCAGATCAGATAGTCAAACCTAGTGACTCGATCTGTTGACTTATAATAAATTAATGATCTCTAAAATTCCATCACAAGGACAAATCAAAGCGTATAGTATAATTAAATATAGTTTCTTAATTACTCACCGGATTCAATCTGCTCATCAACAAGCTATGAGACTCTTGAGAACAGATGGTCTTCATAATATTGCACTCACCTAGTCCTGCAAATAAAAAGCTTCACTGAAGTTTGAAATCAATAAATAAACACAAACTTGAAAAAAGTCCTGAAAGTTACTGCTATTTATTTTGGATGTCCTTTAGCTGACTATATAGACTGGTTTCTTTCACTAGAAACTGAATAAGACACCAACATGTCATATATGTTCTTAGCATCTAGTGGGAAATTTAGATTGAAGCAGTCTATATATATGTGTGCTGATAGAGAAATGAAGAGTGATAGAAACAGAAGAAGAAAAGTACATATATGCAGAATGGTTGGAATTCTAATGATTAGAAATGAAGAAGATAATAACGGCACTCACCTATAGGAAGAGAATGATATGAAGTAGTGGGTTTTAAGCTTATGAGAAATTGAGTGAGTTCATGTACTTATAATATAAAGGGTTGGGCGAACAATAATTTATAGGCGCGGAGGAAAGCCCATCAATTATTGTCATCACAAACACTGATGTGTGTGTGTGTGCACCAAAAGGCAATAGTTGAGGATTGAAAACTTCTGCTCAAGAGAAGGACCACGCGGCTCATGTTGCGATCAGAGAAAAAATATATTGCAGACTAATTTTTATATTTACGCCAAAATTGTTTCAGCGTCAATTATATCTATTATTTTTGTTATAGTAGAAAGAACAGGGGACAGTGAGAAAAAGGCCTGTCGACGACAAAGGAAGAGATGGAGAATGGAGAGACTTGGAGGAATGAGAACCATACTCCTACTACAAGAGTCCTATCTGATTCAAATGACAACATGATTAGTGTTTGGTTTACTTTGTTTTGGTCAATTTGAAAGCAAACCCAACAGTGTTTAACCCAAAGTGAAAAGTAAAATCACATGGGATCGGAAAAGAGAAATACGCACATGGTTGTTTAGTACACTGAAAAGTTCCAGCGACTTAACCATAATCTGTGAGTCCATGTCGGCACACAAACGTGGCTCCAACTTGGTGGTCACATGCATGTCCTCCTCCTTATTTTTGTTTGGTTAAATTGGTTTGGAATTCAAATCTCTCTGAGTGTTAGAACTTAATTAGACGTGAGAAGTAGTGAGGCTATTTAGTGTGAAAAGGTCTAATTTTTAAAAGAGAAAGAGAGAGAGGGAGAGAGATTATTGAGATGAAGAGGGCATGTGATTTGCTTACATGAGAAAGGACATGGGAATCAGTCTGAGAGCATAAGCGTCTCAAAATAATGAAAAATATCCCATTGAGGCATTTCATCCATCACCATTGGTCCTTTACTTTACCCCGACAGAGACTGAGCTTGTTTCATTTTATTTTATTTTATTTCAAATTTCTTGTGGGGAAAAGAATCAAAACTTCCCCTGTTGGTTGGCATCTTGACTTGCTTGCGGCAAATGGGTCAACAGCTTTTTGGATTCAAATCCTCCCACCATTTGATCAGATTATTATGAAGCAAGAGATAAAAAAAGGACATGAAAAAAAATCAGGGTAAGTATAATAGTATTCTTCTGAACAGGTCCAATGATTTTAATTCCAAACTTTATTTAAGAAAGATGTTAAATACTCATTCCGTCATTAATATAAGATGTACAAGATTTATTTAATTTGATTGGATAAAAGAAGTTGATTAACTTAATTAGTTAATATAATATGTATTTTTTAAAATACAATAGTCACCTTCTTTAATTTTATTCTTCTCTCTCTTCCTTAATTATTGTTGAGAGAGTATCTATAGGAGTAAATAAAAAATTGACAAATTTAAAAAGTTTGTCTTATATTTTGGATCAAAATCAACTCTTTAAATATATCTTATATTAAGTATAGAAGAGTAATAAAAACAACAATAATTTACATGTAATTAAGCCTCTGGATGGGCCCATGTCATAAAAGAGGTGTCAAAACATAAACAAAGAGAACAGAGAAAAATAGAGTCGGCAAAGAGATTTATTTTGGGAAAATTGCAAAGAAATTCTGAGTAAAAGAATATATGTCAAAAAGGCCCCAAAATATAAAATATTACTATCAAGTCTTAGATGACAACCACATGTATTGTTATAAGATTATTATTAACAATATCTGGGGTGTCATTGATAACTCTACAGACCTGACAATAGTTTTTTCATTCTCGAGACCTCTTTGACATAAATTCTTTTAATTGAGACGTCAACACCATTTTCCCATTTATTTGCTTCTTTTTGAGCAGTAACAATGTGAAAGTGAAAATGATTAGAGATAAGCTAGATGACAAATAGGGTTTGTCTCAGGCGATGATTAATGAATGAGTAGTGAGTAGTACGAAGCTAAGTCTAATAATGGTGTATGATTAAGTTTCTAACCTTTCTCCATCATTGAGACTGGTGAAAGGGATAGGGAATCAATGGGGAGGTAATAAATCTCCACTACAAAAAACACGACTGTCTATATCTAATTTTTATATTTTATTTATTTAAATTAAAAACACTATTACATAAAAAAATTTCCAGTAGCACTTTTTTTCTTTAGCCGGAAACTGGATACCATACATTAATAAAAGAGTTTATAAAAGCAAGTGCAATAATTCATAATCTAGTCAAAAGAACAATCTTTCATCTACTTCCCTTTTCTATGAAGGAAAAGGAGGTTGATCAAAGACACAAAAATTACCTTTTAAAAAGTAAGAGAGTTTGGCTACCAGTAGCACTTTTTTAAATTAATATCTAACGCCTCAAGAATTTTAATATATTTTTTTTAAAAAAAATAGCTTCCTATAGCTCTTGAAGGTGGGTGGTACTTTAGGTGGTACTTCCTTAAAGAAATGCTACCTAAAGGCTTTTTTTTCCCTTCAGAATTCAATATTATTTTTATCCAGAACACTTTAAATGTAAATTTGAGAATTATATTTATAGAATAAAAATGAATATACAGACAAATTAAACATTAATGAAATATAACTCAAATATAAAATATAATATAGACAAGAAGCTAATAAAAAATACTTACTAATTATTGAAAGTCAAGTAGAGACTTAAATTCCACCCAAACCACAAAACGTGAAAAATATTAAAAATTAATTTAAAAATTCTATGAAACGAAATAATAATCTATAAGTAATAAGAATATAACATAAGAACAAAGTGACAACAAGAAAAATATGAAAAGTACTCATGTAAGAGAACAAGAGAATAGGAGGGGAAAAAAGAAACAAAGGAGAAGCGAGTTGTTCGAAAAACCTTTTTAGTGGAGACTAATAAGATGAAAAAATAATAGTGGATCTCAAACTTTAATGAAGATGAATCTTCAAATAAAAAAAGATGAAACAAAAAAAACAGAGACAATGTTAAATTGAGTGAAAGTAAAAAAAAAAAACTAAAAAGAGGGCAGGATGGTAGAAATAGATGAAAAAAAATTTCACAATTAAAAGAGTGCCCAACTAATAGGGATAAAGTGACACTTTGAGGTTGCTCTCGGGAAGGGGGGGGTCGGACACCCCTTTTGAATGGCGCTCCCTACCCAAGGTGACCCAACTAGTTCCCCCCCCCCCTCTTGGGGGTGCTCTTATGAGAAAACGCCCCTAATGATGGTAAAACTATAGTTGGGTTTCATTTTCTTTTTTTTAATTAAAAAAATATCTATATACATTAATTTAGCTTCCTAGGGGACTTATAAGATATTTAGCAACCATGACACTCATTTTAAAAAATGCAACATTTTCTATTTTCTTTTTTTTAAAAAAAGAAAAGTAAAAGTTATAACACTTTTTTTAAGAAATGTCATAATAGATACACTAACTTTTACTCTTTTTGTAATAGTGAAATTTATTGTCAATACTTTAGTTAAGCACAACGAGTTCTATCCATACCTATATCTATATATTATATTAATCTTATACAAATTTGATGTGGTTAATGTGACTTATGAATTAATAAGTCACACTAAGTATTATTTTCATGGTTTAATGTTTTTGAAGTGCATGTATCCACTTATAAAAAAGAATCACATTCGAGATATTGTGAGACATTGCATATAATCATTTCACATTTTTCTTACTGGAAATCAGAATTATTTATTTTACATGGTGATGCATGCTCATGTAAACTTCTTTACAACAAAAACTTGTTGAGATCGAGATGAGTTCTCAGTAACTACAAAATCATTGATTTAGTCGTTAACTATTTTTTTAATCTAATGTATCACGTTTAATTATTTTAATACTCTCATTTATACCGAGTAAGGGAAAATAAATTCAAAAGACACCTCATGTTCATATGATCAACTTCATGCATATCATATCAATCTTAATTTACTCAACATAAAACTTTTGTCATATTTGAGCATTATTAAAACTAATTGAAGGTAACTTTTCATAAAGTGTTTTCTATATTTATAGGGCTTGAGTTCAATATCTTTTATTTAAGTGATCAAAACCCCTTTACAAATGACTAGATAGCGTTCGTGGGTTAAAATATTATCTTTACATTTATGTTGTATCCATCAAGTCACGAGTTCCAAATGGCACTTTGTTAAACCAAATCAAATGGATTTAAACTATCCCTCTAATGAAAAGTCCCTTCATAAGTACAATTAATAGGAACACTTTAAATAAATGTATGAATGTTGGGAAACAAAATGTATTAAGATGTTATACTGTATTTAAAACTATAGGAAACGCTTGTCTAGCCCCTCTAATATATATCAATGAATTTAGTAATAATTCATGGAGTTTACTACTACACATTAGGGATTACATGACTTTTGAGTAATATAGACTAAGATTAAGGGGCTTACTAACAATGATAATAATAAACTAATTAAGTATTTGAGACGTTGAAAAAAAAAAAGGAAGAAATAGGGTGTGGAAAACAGGAGGAAGGGGAGGGGGACCCACAGGAGTGATAATTTTTGAATGAAACCAAAAAGGAGGGAACTATTAAATATAGGGGTTGAAGGGACATAATATGGAAGTCGGCATATCCTAATAAAGATTTAAAAAGAAAAGTCCAATGAATTATTAATAAGTTGTGAATTAATTAAGGAAAGTTTCGCGAAGCTCATAGAATAATTAAAAAGAAAAGCATGTGATGTCTCTTGTTTAGTGCCAACATTATTTGTCCAACCTTGCCTCCCCCTTCCCTCTTTCATATCATCTTGTCTCTCATGTCCTTTCCCTCTCTTCTCTCCACCATTCCCGTGGCCGTCCAATTTTTTGTCCTTTAAATCAATCCTCTATCATCATAATACCTTGTTTCATTATATTTAATAATTCATGTTTCATGATTTTTAAAATCTATAATACTTCCTCAAATTCTAAATATAAAATTCAATTGATTTTTTTAAAAGATTAAAAAAGGTAAATAAATTACCTAATCATATCATTTGAAGTATATCATTATATATATACATAAGTATATAAATTAGACAAAATAGATTAAAAAATGATAAATTTAAATGTTTTAAATTAATATAATAAACTTGCTTAAGATTGTCTAAAAAAATTAGTTGTATATTATATTTAGAACTGGAGATAGTATATATTACTCTTAAAATTTACAAATTTTGCCCCTAATTAATTCAAACTTTCCTTATATAGGAAAGAGACACATATCTACCACATACTCACTTGAGATTTGATCCCACAACTTCTCCGGTTTAAATAGGTGTGGTGTCATACTTAAGGTAAAAGCTCTTAATCAGACTCAAATTTTGACTAGGATAATGAAAATGCCAAGAGTAGGACCATGTTTGAAGTGGGGGTATATAGCCACCCAAAATATGACTTCGTAATTTAGTAATGCTAATAAAATAATACTACCTCCGGTCCTATTTGTAAGACCCAGTTGACTTTTTTGGAGAATCCTAAGAAAGCTAATTACATTACTTTAAAACATTAAAATTTATCG
>JBAGKO010000001.1:18566488-18579194 GCA_037177275.1 Acacia concinna | reverse complement strand
GGAAAGGCCAAACTTGCCCACCCTTCTTTCTTTTTTGTCAAAACAACCCCCCCCCCCCCCCCCCCCCCCCCGAGATCCAGAGAGATTTTGCCCACAGTTGATCTCTCCAGAAAAATGTCAATTTCATCTTTAGTGACTCAACCACTTTGAACTGAGAGAGAAGGAGGAAGAAGAAACATGCGTCAGAATTGCAAATGCATGCCACAGAATTTCAAGCAAAGAAAGAGGATTATTCCCTCTAGCGATCATATTCTTCAAGGCTAGCTAATCAATAATCAGATCTTCCATACGTTTCAGGTGAGCTTATCTTTTCTCTCTTGCTTTTTCCCCTAATAAAACAGATGATAGTACACTGTTGTACGGATATTTTAAGTTTTTACAAAGTTAGAAAAACAGAAATTAAATATTTGAATAGACACGAAAACTAATATATATGTATATTCTCACCTACAGCAGCATTAGTTATATATGTTGTGGGAATTTTGTTTTCTTAGAGAAAACATCTCGCACAATGGTTTTTGTTATGAATATAGTTGATAATATATCACAGAAGCAATAATGTTTTGGTTTCTGTTTCTTCTGTAATCTTAAAATAACCAAAAAATTTTAAATAAAGAAAAAAGTGAGGGGTTTCTTTTGGCGAGGAAAAGGGAAGCTTCCTTTATATGGGTTCTTTTACAGTGTAAGTATCTCTTGCCCTGCAATGCAAAATCTTCCTCTAGTCTTTTAGATTTCTTTACTCCTTTTCCAATCCCAAAACCACCCTTTTATTTTTATCTATGTTTTACCTTTTTTTCTTTGTTCAGTTCAGCCTGCTTCTACTCTACATGGTGCTTTTATTTTATTTTTTATTTTTCGTTTTTGTTGTTGACTTAACATCTGTGTTTGGCAGGTTGGAAAGTGCAAACCGTGCGTAGTTTCTAGAATTTAGGGATTTGTGTGTTGCGAAAAAAATGTTTCAACAGCCAAACATGTTTGATTCCAATATGCTGGACATGTCCCACAAGATGTCGTCGGACAGTGATCTAATGGGAATAAGGAAGACCAATGACGACGATTTTGAGACCAAATCGGTGACTGAAACAACCATGGAAGCTCCTTCAGGCGACGACCAAGACCCCGCCGACCAACGTCCCAAGAAGAAGCGCTACCACCGCCACACGCAGCGCCAAATACAAGAGTTGGAAGCGTATGTATTAAAATTTCACCTTTAATAAAATTTGAGCCTGAATCCTCAAAACTAACTTACAAGTTGATATAACTCTGCTTGTTTGGTTTCTTATAATTAATAATATGTGAAATTTTCTGTTTCAGCTTCTTTAAGGAGTGTCCTCACCCAGATGACAAACAAAGGAAAGAGCTGAGCCGTGAGCTGGAATTAGAGCCTTTGCAAGTCAAGTTTTGGTTCCAAAACAAGCGCACCCAAATGAAGGTAAAGTTGGATTTACATTGAACATTTTTGGTTAGATGGTTTCAATGTAAAATTCCATCTCTTTAAATGGCTTAATCATTATAGTAGCAACACCGTTAGATAATCATTCTTTCTTATCGTGGTTGACATATATATATATATATATATAGGCACAACATGAGCGCCATGAGAATTCTATTTTGAAGGCTGAGAATGAAAAGCTCCGTGCTGAGAACAATAGGTACAAGGAAGCCCTAAGCAACGCTTCATGCCCTAACTGTGGAGGCCCTGCTGCTCTTGGTGAAATGTCCTTCGACGAACAGCACCTCAGGATAGAGAATGCTCGTTTAAGAGAAGAGGTGTGTGTGTGTGTGTGTAAATCTCACATTTCTAACACTTCAAACTTACATAATCAGATCATAATAATAATCATCTTGACCTTTCTTTTTCTGCCTCATCAGATAGATAGGATATCAGGAATTGCAGCCAAATACGTTGGGAAGCCAGTGACATCTTTTTCACATCTTTCATCTCATCACCTTCCTTCACGATCGCTGGAAGATCTTGGAGTTGGTGGAGATTTTGTGTCACATTCAGGGACAGTAGGGGAAATGTACAGTGTGAGTAACAGTGATCTTATTAGGTCAGTACCAATGCCTTCTGAAGCTGACAAGCCCATGATTGTGGAGCTTGCTGTTGCCGCAATGGAGGAACTCACTAGAATGGCTCAGGCTGGAGAACCCTTGTGGCTTATCTCTAGTGACCATGAAGTTCTGAATGAAGAGGAATACTTTAGGACTTTCCCTAGGGGCTTAGGTCCTAAACCATTGGGACTAAGATCTGAAGCTTCAAGAGAAACCGCTGTCGTTATCATGAACCATGTTAACCTTGTTGAGATTCTCATGGACGTGGTAATTATGTGCTTATTCTCACATTTCATTATATTATAATAATTAAATGTTAAGCTACTAATATATGTGTGTGTGTGTGTGTGTGTTTAATTGATTGTGGAATTCAGAATCAATGGTCAAGGGTGTTTTGTGGCATTGTTTCAAGAGCAATGACACTTGAAGTCCTGTCAACTGGAGTGGCTGGAAACTATAATGGAGCTTTGCAACTGGTAATTAACTTATATTTCTTTTTCTTCTTAATCTGAGGATTGAAATGAACCAGACAAAATACATTAATATCATCTAAGAATTTGTTTGCTCTTATGATTACTACAGATGTCTGCTGAGTTCCAAGTGCCTTCACCTCTTGTTCCTACAAGAGAGAACTACTTCGTAAGGTACTGTAAGCAACATGTAGATGGGACATGGGCAGTGGTCGATGTTTCCTTAGACAACCTACGACCAGCTGCTTTATCCAAAAGCCGACGAAGGCCTTCTGGTTGTCTTATCCAAGAATTGCCAAATGGATACTCTAAGGTGATATTTCAGACTACTATTCATATATGTCGCTGATATAGTTCAAGAACTGCGTTACGTTGTCTGACTTGTTCTCTTCTTCTATATATATATATATATATATGAATCTAAACGCATCGCTGCAGGTTACTTGGATTGAACATATAGAAGTGATGGATGATAGAAATTTGCACAACATATATAGACCCTTAGTCAATTCTGGCCTTGCCTTTGGAGCTAAACGTTGGGTGGCCACACTGGATAGACAATGTGAACGTATTGCCAGTTCCATGGCCTGCAACATACCTGCCGGTGACCTTTGTGGTATATATGAGACTAACTTATCATTTAAAACAAACATAAACTCAAAAGTGTGTGTGTGTGTGTGTGTGGTGTACTTTATTATATGTCCATTGATAGTAATGGATTAACATAAGTGATTGATGAACAGTGATAACAAGTTCAGAGGGAAGGAAGAGTATGCTGAAGCTAGCAGAGAGAATGGTGATGAGCTTCTGTGCAGGAGTAGGGGCTTCAACAGCACATGCATGGACAACACTATCTGCAACTGGGAATGATGACGTTAGAGTTATGACCCGAAAGAGTATGGATGATCCAGGTAGGCCTCCTGGTATTGTTCTCAGTGCTGCCACTTCTTTCTGCCTCCCAGTTCCTCCAAACAGGGTCTTCAATTTCCTCCGACACGAAAGCTCCCGAAGCGAGGTACTTCATCGTATTGCTTCATTAATTAATTTACAACGACTTCTAGTTCGTTCTTGTTATTAGAATACATCAAGAAAAGTCCCTTGTTGATTACATGAACATTAAAATGAAGGTATATAACTAAAGGTAGGTACTATCAGATTAACTTAAGCCATTTTTTATACGAAAGGCCAGCCTAGCTAGTACACCTAAATCACTAAATCTAACACTTCTGGATATCTGGCTATTATAATTATTAGATTAGAAGAGTCTCACCTCGATTCACTAGAGAAAGACTTGAATCTATTTTATACCTATATCTCAAAAATCAAATCGTAAGTCGTCTGATTTTGTTTCATTTGCACGCAGTGGGATATTTTATCCAATGGAGGTATGGTCCAAGAAATGGCTCACATAGCAAATGGTCGTGATCCAGGGAATTTTGTGTCTCTACTTCGTGTCAATGTAAGAAGCTTAGATTCTTTGTACAACGTAAGAATCTCTTGTGAATCATATCTCATGAGTGTGTGTGTATGAATTATTGCAGAGTGCAAATTCAAGCCAAAGCAACATGGTGATACTTCAGGAAAGCTGTACAGACCCAACGGGTTCATATGTGATATATGCTCCGGTGGACATTGTGGCAATGAACAATGTGCTTGGAGGAGGAGACCCTGACTATGTTGCCCTTTTGCCCTCTGGCTTTGCCATTCTTCCTGATGGCTCCTCCTCACTAAACAACAATGATGGAGGAGGATCATCAGGGATTGTTCTTGATGATGTTGGATTATCATCATCAGGAGGTTCTCTTCTCACTGTTGCATTTCAGATCTTAGTTGATTCAGTCCCAACAGCTAAACTCTCTCTGGGCTCAGTCGCCACTGTTAACAGTCTGATTAAGTGCACTGTCGAAAGGATCAAAGCTGCTGTCATCTAACTTCAAAATATGGTAATCTTACACACACACACATGTTCAAATAATCACTCATTTTGTGGTATGAGGAGGAATCACTGTGAATCTCCAACGAATGAATATAATCACAAAAAAGTTTCAATAACAAATTGGGACTTTTTAGTTATTATATTCTTTCTTTTATACCTTGTAGTGATTTTCACTCCTATAAACTACTATTCATTGGTTTTTAAATTATTTTTTCTTCAATTTGTTAGGGCGAAGAAATATATATAGGGAGAGGAGGGAGAAAAGGCTGGGGCAGGAGGGAGAAAAGGCTGGGGAAGGAGGGAGAAAGTCAATGAACGCACCTTGAAGTATCCATTGAAGAAGCTGCAAGTTAATATTGACATCTTCGAAGGATATTCGGTTCGGGTATTGACTTCCCAATATTATTGAAAAGGCTGAAGTAGGTTTGATTAATTAGGTTACTACTATCAGGATTTAGTATATGTTACTTAGAGAATAATTATAAATTTCACCATCTTCTCTCTGTCTTTAATTAATATTATTAGTTTAATTAGCCTTTTGATCGTACCTAGCTAGCTAGTTTGTATTGTAAACTTATGAGAAATATATTAAAACCTAGCTCTTAATAAATATATACTATCTTTGTTTTTCTATTTTCAAGATGTTTACTTCTTTTGCTAGCACTATCCAACACATAACTACATTATCCTTGTTTTAATATCATTTTGATCCTTTCACAAAATGAATTATGCTCAATTACAATACATGCCACAAGGTTTTTTTGGGCATAGCTAACGAAACAATTACGTTGTTCTTAAAGAACTTTTACCAAGAGTAATTAAGTTGAAAATAACAAGTTAATTTTTTTATTGTCATATGTGGCATTTACTCTTACAATTTCAAGTTATCTTTAATAGTTAACATATTCAAAACAAGAGATCTTATCACAGTTATAAGGAACAGTTACTCATCTTTCTCATTCAATGTGATGAGCACTGAATGTGAACCCATACAACACCCTTAAAGAAAAAGTTTCAAAACTGTTTAAACCCAAATGTCATTTCTTCCTTGTAGACCCTCAATGTCTCCCTTTGAAGATTATTACAACTTATTTAATTAAGACATGGATGCAACCAAAAAGATTACGTAAATATATATATATATATATCGTTCTTCAAAATTTAGTTTTTCCACCGAACAGAAATTTCGAAAACTAAAACCATCATGTGAACAGTGGATAACATTTGTGCGCTGAGAGGAAGATGTGAACTTCAAAAGTAGCTACTTTTTCCTTTTAATTTTTTACATGCTAGATTCAATTAGATTCAATATTAATATATAATGTGAAGAACCAATTTATGCAGTTTGTGAATCTTACCTTGTACATGGACATATTTCAATTAAATACAGTATGTGTGTGTGTAGATGGATATACCCGCTAAAAACTCCATCTAAGATTTTTACAAGCAGTTCTCTCTCTCACACACAATCTTAAATTAGTTTAATTATACTCATGAGTTTGTTAGAGAATTGGGTGTAGCTAGGTCCCAAGTAAAAAAATAATAATATTAAAAAAATCCACATTGATAAGTGAGGAACTATCATGAATAAATTGAGGAGCTATATTAACAAGTTTGAGGAGTGTTTGTTTTACCATCAGGTTTCAAAAAAAATTTCTGTAAGTTGAGACAAAATTCTTCTCATATACTTACCTCATAAATCATAAAAATTATTCTCAAAAGCTAATTCAAACATAAACTTAATCTCAATCAACATGTAAGTCTCTTTTACCTTGTTTTTTGTGCTAAAGTATCTCTTTTACATATATCCTATTAATTATCCTATCAACATGTATATGAAGGCTAAATGAAAAATATATATTTAAAATTGAGTTATGCATAAATAAAATAGGATCATACTTATATCAAGTTTCTTACATATATTTCGTTAGGTTTTTCAATCACATGTGACCATGTGTCATATTTATTGTATTTGAATTTATAATTAATTGATAATAATTCAAACATGAGATACAGTCACATGTGATTGGAGAGCCTGACAAAATGAATTAAAGAACTTGACCTAAGTTTTTTCAATAAAATACAAGGAAATATACAAATTAATAGGGAAAATTATTATAGACCTCAAGTTATGAATATAATTACAAAAAAAACTAATAATAAATAAATGATGAATCTATTATCATTTATTGCATTAAATAGGATAAATAAGTTATTTAATTAAATTATATATAGTGTATCATTATATTATATATTAATTTATAAATTAAATAATATAGTTTGAAGAAAAATATTAAATTCAAATGTTTAAAGTGATTTATTATTTTTTTTTAATATTTCTATAAAAAAAAATAAAATAGGTGTTATGTTTAAGAATGAGGCAGTATAAAGCCTTTGAAGTTACACAAAGTGAATAAATACTTGAAGAGTGTCAGGGATGCCCATGATCTATCCCTTTAGTGACGGTGTTATTTAAGCTTCTTGAGTTGTGCTCACATCATCAATTCAATGAAGGAGTTTGGTGAAACTATTCAATTTCATTGTAAATAACCAAATGACACATTCTCAGAGTTTGTCTGGGAGTACATTTCAATTTCTTCCAAGAAATTAATTAATGAAATTGGGAATCTCTGCAATTTATACAAAAGGGACCCACTTCCGCTTTTTGGCTGCAGTTTTAGAGGACAAGCCTTTCCCTTATTGATGATTTGTCTCCAAAACAACAGAGATTTTTCCACTCATCATCAAGTTCTGAAACATCTCTGGTTCTATGGAAGATTCAAAATTTATTTGATGAGTTTTTTTAGTGTGGTTTTTGTTTTGGGGCCTATGAAAGGAAAATTCAGATCTTATGAAGCTAACACATGAAAATGAAAAGGGTAATCACATATCCAGCATCTCTGGTTGAATATATGATGTTCCTCTTGAAATGGAAGAAAAGAAGCCATTTGATAATTCTTTGTTTTTACTTTTGACCGTTTATATTACAGAAAATTCTCTTCCCTCACGTTCACCGTCGCCGCCATCAGTCTGTGGCAGCCACATTCATCGGAGTTGTTAACGACCTAAAACAGACGTTGAATTTACTTGTCATCTGTGAATAAATTTGAACTTCTTTAACAACTTTAGTTGACAGCTATACTACAATAATTAATAACTTTGTAATTTAGCGTTCTAAAAACTCTATGTCGTAAGTGGAAGAGCCACAAGATTTAATTTTATTTCATTTGTAACCTTATGCTATTAGTGATTGCCATCCTAACTCAGGGAAGAAAAAAAAGAAAAAAGAAACAACTCTGTACTCACTAGCCTGATCCAATTTATATGTCATTCCCAACATATTTTGTCTTAATCAAGAAAAACCTTAATTCCTGTTAATTTAATCTTAAAATTTAACAATTTTGTAACCTCTTATTTTATTTAACATATGCTTTACTCGATCAGGATGAAAAAATTAATAATCTGACTTATAAATAAGACATACATTTTCTTCCTCTGGCTTATGGATAGGAGAAAATAAGTACTTATGATCAAGCTAGTTTACCGTGTACCCTAGGACAGGAAGGAGAATGTAATAAGTTTTATTTTTAACTTTTTGCCAGAGAGGAGAATGTAATAAGTTGCATTATATTATCTTGCGAATTAGGTGGCTCAGTGCCCAAAGTTCATTCATAACTTAAAATTTCTCTTGGTAACCAAGTACTCCAAAATATTCAATACATACCAAAGTCAGTAAGACACTTCACCACCTTGTCGCTAGCAGTGGCGGCTCTCTGCTGTCTAAATCCTTAGTTTAAATTCTTACTAACTCTGATTGCTTGACCTGACCACAATTTATATATTTAGTTATAGCTTTTTACTATATATATAAATGAAACTGTCGTGGATATTTAGTGCGGGACACATCAAAGATATACAAGATTTATTACTCCCTCTTATCCTTTTTATAAGATCTTGAAATTAATTAGTTGTCTTGGTCCTTATTATAAGATCTTAATTACTTAGAGCTATATGAATAATTAATGAGTTTTTACTATTTTTATCCCTCGTTAATTACATATATCTCTCTTCATTTTCATCCAAATGGAATTTTCTTTCATTCCCTTATTATTATTGTACTCTACTTCTCTCTCTTGTTTGCCATTATGTTAAGGGCATATTTAAAAAGAGTTCATTTCTTACCTATTTATTAGTTTTAACTAACTTTAATTGTTTTATTACATGGCATAACTTAGTTATCAAGCTTTTGTAAAAATGAGCCGGTAGAGTAATATATATGAAAAACAGACAATATTAATGGAATAGATAACATTATTCTGATAATATCTCATAGTAGTCAAGTTTTGATGCTGTTATCTCATACAAATACTAAACATAGAAGTTAAGTTTAATTTATAACAATTTAATATTTGTATCAATATGATAATCTTAGATAAAATATTTTGCACACTTAATTATTTATTAAAAAAACATAAAATAAAAATCATAACAGTCATCAAATGCAGCCAAAGATATGAAGAAGAATCCGTATCTTTGTCTGAAGAGATTCCAATAGCACTCATCAGAGAATTAAATGGGAAAGAATAGGAATCAAACAGTTCATAATTAGGAATTATCCAAAAAAAACACATAAAATGCTCTCAAGTTTATCTTGTTACCCACAACGAGTGCTCCCTGAGGAATTGGCTTTTTATTACTTTGTCAGTGGAAGGAACAAGAAGAAAGACACTGTAAAAAGTAAAAACCAGAGAAAAAGATACCAAAAGAAAAAGCTGAAACAACACAACTTTTCTGGGATATCTTACTGTTTATCGTTATGCATGTAACTGTTCATCACCTGATAATAAGGAGTTTGTGTTTTTAACCCCGATTTACCACAATGGCCTTCAATGAATATGCTTTTTTTGCACCCTGCACATCTTACTGCCATATATGTCAGGTTTATCAGTAACTCTACTGCCACCACCAAACAAAAGTGAATTCTTAAATACCTGTAATAACGGATAGAAGTAGCCAGAAAAAAAAAAATTAAAGAGCAGTGTACTGTTCAGAAATTAGGCCATGGAGTGAAAAGACGCCATGTATGCTTGAGCTTCAACGTAACGTTCGGCTGGTGAGAGAATGAATAGGTTATTAATGGCTGTTGCTGGCGAAGGACGAAAATTTATACCACTGTTTCAGTGTTAAGTCTTCTTCTCCATCGTTTTGGTGAAGTTCTTGGATTTTCTGTGAGGGTTCTGATATAAGAAACACAGAGCTAGGCAGAGAAGCAGACGATGGTAGCAGTGACTGTTGGGTCTTTTATTAAATTCACGGTGAAGGAATAAAGTTCCACATATTATATTTATGAGCCGACGGTTATTACTATAATCTTTTGGACGATTTGGTTTGTTTTTTATTCTCTGGAAAAGTTAGCTGTAATTAATTAGATATTTTGTTATCTACTCCTTTGGTCTGTATATAGGGGAGAGAAAGAAGAAAAATTTTGATTCTATTTAGGACCTATTTGTATAGAGCGTTCCTAGACATTAGGTGGCGTTGACTGAAAAAGAAAAATAGCTTATGGTATTTAAATGTTTGGTAGGAGCTTATGAAAATAAGTTAAATAAAGTAGAAAAAGTGGCTTATTTATATAAATCACTTTTTCTATCTCTAATAAGTCACTTTGTTTACTTTAAATCTAAAGACAAATAACTTATTCTACTTCTAATAAGTTACTTTTCCCACCTCCAATCCAAACTCAATTGACTTTTTATAAGTTATTTATTTTTATAAGTTCCTTATCATAAGCCACTTATAAAAATAAGTCACTTATGATAAATTACAGCCAAACGGGCCTTTAGAAGGAGAAGAAAGAAAATTTTTATATGAATGTACATGTTTAATCTTCATTTATTGTTATATTGACTTTATTCACATGTGGTATAATATATATTAAATAAGAGTAAAGTTAAAAAATTATTAAATTTTATGAAAGGGAATGGAATTTGAGGTTTTTCTTAGTTTATGTAAAAAAATGTTAGAAGTGTCTTATATTAAAGACTATTGTTTTAGCCATTAAATATTGATCTAATTGATAATGTGGCACAACTTACAAAGTTGTGGAAATTCCGCTGCCAACCAATAAAAATTAAGCATTTATGGAAGAAACTAGTCATTTACAACATGACAAATTAAAGTTTGAATCTCCAATCTCCACTAATAAAGATCCCGCATTTACTGTTATAAGGTGGTTTATCTTCAATAGCAGAATACTGCTCCTATTATCTTATATGAAGACTTGTGTAAGATCTATAAGCACTTCTTAAGTCAAAATATCCTATAATTACATTTGTCAAAAAATTTCTCCCAAAAATTGCAAGTGTAATTGTTTTCATATATGCATTTATTAGATATAGAAAATCAAACTATAACATTCTTCCTCCGGTCTTAAATATAAGGCCTAGTTGCCATTTAAAAAAAAATTAAAGAAAATGGCAATAGGGTCTCAAGGACCAAAGACAATGGCAAAAAAGTCCCACCAATTTAAATTCTCACCAAAAAGTCCCAAGGGACTTTTGAGAAATTATGTTCACAAATGAAAAAACCTGCATACCCATGTCCTTTTAGCACATACATGTTAGAGGAGAGAGAAATTCAAAATTCAAAAATCGAGCGAGTATTATTCATTCAACATGAAAAATTTTAACAACTTATCAGGCTATATTACAACTTCATAAGCACATTTTGACAACTTCTTAGGCTGAGGTACTATACACTCTGCCATAGAAATTTTAACAACTTATCAAGCGTGATGATAACTTTGTAAGCACGTTTTGACAACTTCTCAAGTTGGGAACTGTTCACTCTGCCATGGAAATTTTAACAACTTATCAGGCCAGGACGACAACTTCGTAAGCACGTTTTGAAAACTTGTAATACATGTTATGACAAATCCACCTGAACATGCATTACAAGTTGTCAAAACATACTTACAAAGTTGTCATCACAGCCTGATAAGTTGTTAAAATTTCTATGGTAGAGTGAACAGTACCCGGCCTAAGAAGTTGTCAAAACATGCTTACGAAGTTGTCATCATGACTTGATAAGTTGTTAAAATTTTTGTGGCGGAGAACAGTATCCCGCTTGAGAAGTTGTCAAAACATGGTTACGAAGTTGTTATCACGCTTGATAAGTTATTAAAATATCTATAGCGGAGTGAACAGTACCCCGCCTGAGAAGTTGTCAAAACGTGCTTACGAAGTTGTCATCACGGCATGATAAGTTTTTAAAATTTTTCATGTTAAGTGAACAGTACCCGCGCGATTTTTGAATTTCTCTCTCCTCTTACATGTATGTGCTAAAAGGACAGGGGTATGCAAGTCTTTTCACTTGTGAACATAATATCCCAAAAGTCCCTTAGAACTTTTTGGTGAGAATCTAAATTGGTGGGATTTTTCTGCTATTATCTTTGGTCCTTGGGACCCTATTGCCATTTTTCTAAGAAATTAAGTAAGGGAAATAAGTTATTTAATCATATCTTAATATATTGTTATATTATATATTAGTTTACAAGTTATACATCATCGTTTGAATAAAAACGATAAATTTAAATGCTTTAAAGTAATGTAACTAGTTTTTTAAAGATTTTTAAAAAAAATTAACATGGTTTTATATTTAAAACAAGAGGTAAGGAGATGGTACACGCACGCACTCTCTAACCTACAAAACATTCAACTTTTAACCAATATATATGTGTTGTTTACCAAAAAAACAAATCAATACCTATTCTTGGAAAAATGATTTAGCATCCAGAAATTTAAAGATAAACATTTTCCATTGATATATAAGAAGGGTTTGAACACTTGATTTGTGGGCGCACTCAATCTCATTCTTGCAGGTGGGTAAGCTACAACATCCATCATTAGTGATGCTGGTAGGTTTAAAGGTTATAAAAATATACACTGATGTTAAATAAAAGGAATAGAGAGAAGTAGAGGAAGAAAAGGAATATCAAGATAATAGAATGTGGAAATGAGATAAGTCAGTCTCTTCTCTCCACATTCTATTGTCTGTCAGTTTGCATATTCCAACACCACGCACTAACTTCTCAAATGTTCTAGTTGGAAGTGTCTTGGTAAACAAGTCTGTAAGGTTTTCACATGAGCAAATTTGTTGAACATTTATATCACCACTCTTCATAAGATCATGTGTGAAAAAGAATTTTGGAGTAATATATTTTGTTCAAGAAACAAACCACATGTTG
>JBAGKO010000001.1:18530805-18542785 GCA_037177275.1 Acacia concinna | reverse complement strand
TTTAGTGTTGTTTTATTTTATTTATGTTCTTTTATCCTTACTTTGTAATAATTATTTGTATCATTATGTAATTTAATGTGCTCATCCATTTTTGTATAGAATAAGAATTAGATGTTACATAAAAATTCAGTCGCAATTTTGGTTATTATTAATAAAAATTACACAAACATTTATTTGGAATTTCTCGTTTTCCATCCTTTAAAATTGAATTTCTTTAATAATTTAGGATTTTTCTTTTATTATTTATCATTTTTATTACATTTTATAAAATATTAATAAATTTTTATAAATTAATTTTTTTAAAAAAAAATCCTTCACTGTTCACATGAACAGTGCACAAATTGTTCCAAGGTTGAATGATTTGCCTCAAATTTTTTCCCCCCGGCCATTTTTAATACAAGTCGTTCTTATTTGAAACGATTTACAAAAATTTTTTTAAGGTTGTGTGATTTCTAGTGTTATATATTGTTAAATACTTTTTTTTATTGCATTTCATTAATAAATATTACTGATTATATTATTTTATTAAAAAAACCTCAAACGCTTATAATAATTCTTAACAAAGTCGGTAATACGATTTCAATCATCTGTTGGGGTACATACATACGTACATATAAATTATTATTTTTATAATTTTATAGAAAATTTATAGCTAGAAACACAAGCCGATGTCAAGATACTAGGTCTTATATATAATTAGGAAAAATTAAGGATCTGATCAGGGTCCCTATTCCATCCATTTAATTAATTGGATAATGTCTTTTGGAGTGGTGAAATAAAGGAACTCTTGTACATAGAACAGTGTCGTTTAATGCATAATTGCATAGACCCCAAAGCCAGGAAGATCTCTCTCTCTCTCTCTCTCTATATATATATAGTCATTTGTTTTTCGGATAAGTATTTTTGAAATATATATTTCATCTGTTTTTTAATATAAAATTATTTACTTAATTTAAATACATTAAAAAATTAGTTGAACTACTTAATATGACATGCAGTTGAAACTTGAGAGAACATTAATAATATAAATTAAAAAATATTGAGAAATATAGAAACTATATTTTATATGTATGTTGTAGAACTAAGATCAACTATGTCTTATATAAAAATATATAAGGGAGTAATAAATAGTATACTATCGCTATATATGCACTTTCTAAAATACAATCAAATGGGAAATAAATGAATATCAACATATTGAGATCCAGAATTAATTTCCAGATCCTGATACTCCGATCTGGGGGCCAAAAAATGAAATAACTGAAATAAATGAAAATGCTCTAAATATCATAAATGATCAAGATAATAATTATCACATTTTACATGTTTTTTTATTACAAGTGGTCAGGATTGAATTCGGATTGAATACTATATAAAGCACTAACCAGACCACACAGCCTAAAGGCCGTTCGTTCACATTTTATATGTTTTGAATGATATGGAGAAAAGTTAAAAATTAAATTTCACACAATCAGCCTAGAATATAATTAAGAAATATAACATTCTTTCATGCCTTAATTATAAGTCTCATTAGATTTTTTTTACTTTTTGAGAAGTGAAGGAAGTAAAATAAGTTATTTAATCATATCACATATTGCATTTTATTATATTATATATTAGTTTATAAATTAAACAATATAATTTAAAAAATGATAAAATTTTAATATTTTAAAATAATATAATTAATTTTTTTAAAATTTTATAAAAAAAGTTACTTATTTTTAAATATTTCTGTGCAAAGGTTTGGTCCGTTGTTCGTTGTTCGTTGTCACCAACCATCTGCATGTAGTCACTTGTCATCTTGATAAGCCCTTCTGTCTCCTTCTCCCTCTCCTGTCCACTTGGTTCACCACAATTTTTGTCTTTGTTTGGGAACCTTTAAAAACACCCTTTTTTTTAAGGACAAAATTACTTTTAAGCATTTCTAAAAAATTAAAACAAACATACATTTTGTATTACTAATTCTTATTCCTTCCTCTCTTTAACATAAAAGACCTACAAAATATATGTTTTGATGGTAAATATGATATTTTAATACATCTTTCTCCTAAATTTATAATTTGTTTCTTCTCAAATTATTCTTATTCTACATATATTTAGTAAGTTTAAGTAGTGGTAATTTTAAAACACATGATTAAATATAGTAACTTAGAAAAATCAAATTACTAACTAAATTCATTTTTTAATATCTTTAAATTAGTCCTCAGGTAACTGAGAGAAGGAGTAGCACAACTAATATATGGTTTAACCCAAAATAACTAATAACGGTCGAAATGAAAATTTTGATCCGTCGTCAACGACTCAACGCTTTCTCAAAATAGTTTTTTGTGGGGTTCACGTTAATACCCTCCTCCATCGCTATCGCCATCCTTACAGGAAAAGCCGTTTCCAAATTCTCAATTTCCTTTCATTTAGCTATCGCTTCTTCTTCTTCTTCGTCTTCCTCATCGGCCCTTCTCTGTCCAATGCTCACTAACCTCTTTTCCCTCATCATTTCATGCCCAGAGTTTTGAACTTTTCTTCGCCTACCTCCTTTTCTTTCATCTTCTAAATCATCCACATTGTACACACCTACCACCAGTTAAAGCCCCCTCCTTTACAATATCCTTTTTGAGCTTTCTTCTTCGCTGGAGAAAATTTCGGTTTCTTATAGGTGTGCACCTTAACCATGAGCTCTGCAATTAGGTGTGCACCTTCTTCATCTTTGACCTTCTCTGCTTTCTCAAGCAGAAAGCTTCCTGAGAGGACCACTAAATCTTTTTACACATTACCCTCAACACAAAATGCACGTCCCAGCACAAATCTCTCTGTTTCTTCTCATAGACCTCTTCACATCTCATCAACTGAGAATTTCTCGTTGGTGGCAAAGCCCAGAAAGAGGGGTTTAGAGTGTGCGACCTATGAGGCAGATAAGTCAGGACCATTGGAGATTAATGTTGATGAAGTGGCTCGAGTTCAGGCGGCTCAGAAGCTCAGAATTAGTATCTATTTCGGTTCATGGTGGGCTTTGAATGTGATCTTCAATATATACAATAAGAAAGTTTTGAATGCTTTTCCTTATCCGTGGCTCATTTCCACTCTATCATTAGTTGCTGGTTCGATCATGATGTTAATTTCATGGGCCACAGGAATTGCTGAAGCGCCGAAAGTCAATTTAGATTTTTGGAAGGCCCTCTTCCCTGTAAGTAAAACTTGCTCATTTCTGTTGCTTTCACCAAATAGCGTACAAGTCTCGATTCTATGCACACATTATGTCACCGTATATGTAGTTTTCCAGTGAATTTTAAAGTAGTTTCATATTTGATGTGTGCTGGATACATAATAGTTTTATTTGTGTGATGTCAGTATTTCATCCTGGCACTGAGACATAACCAGATTTGAATGATATGATTCTGTATCAATAGATGCTTAACAGGATGGGTCTTGGGTAAGGAATATAAAACTATGAATGGGGATCAAACAATAAACATGGTCATTAATACGACAGAATCTCTTAAAAATCATGTGTGGCAAACTTTGATTAGTGAGCTGATATCAAGAAGATTAGGCCAGAGACTGATTAGTGATCAGGGGATGGGATAGGATTCGTTTTGTTGCATATTTCTTACAATAATCACTGATATGATTTGTTTTTGCAGGTCGCTTTGGCTCACTCGATTGGTCATGTTGCTGCGACTGTGAGTATGGCTAAAGTTGCAGTTTCATTTACCCATATCATTAAGAGTGCAGAACCTGCTTTTAGTGTCCTGATTTCAAGATTCTTCCTTGGAGAATCATTCCCTATGCCAGTTTACCTATCACTTATCCCAATTATTGGTGGTTGTGGTCTTGCTGCTTTGACAGAACTCAATTTTAATATGATTGGTAAGAGAACTTATTCTAATATAGTCATATGCAGATCAGGATCCTCTTTAATATTAGATGGCACTGTAAGAAAGAGAGACTGAAAGGGTTCTATTCATACTCTACAGTGTACAGTTTGGTTAGGAAGTTGAAAATGCAAGAAGAAATCCACTAATTAGACAAATTTACATAATGTTTCAGGGTTCATGGGAGCTATGATATCAAATTTGGCATTTGTCTTCCGGAACATATCCTCAAAGAAAGGGATGAAGGGGATGTCTGTTAGTGGAATGAACTACTATGCTTGTCTTTCTATGATGTCTATTCTAATCCTCACGCCTTTTTCCATTGCTGTGGAGGGCCCACAGATGTGGGCTGTTGGCTGGCAAAACGCTCTATCTCAAATTGGTCCCACTTTTGTATGGTAAGTTCAAACTTCAATTCTTAGTGTGTGTTTTTTATACGCTAATCTGCCATCATCTTTTTGCCTTTGTATTGTTGGAATTCTATTTTATTTTTGGCTCTTGTGTGCCCTTCTCTATTGGCCTAAACTTCGCTTTATTATCAAGTCGCAAGTTTCATTGCTTGACAATGTTTGATTTAATGGTTTTCTTCCTCTTATGTTTATAACTAGTGAACTCTGGTTTGGAAATTTCACAGGTGGGTGGTTGCCCAGAGTATCTTCTACCACTTGTACAACCAAGTATCTTACATGTCTCTTGATCAGATTTCCCCATTAACGTTTAGTATAGGCAATACAATGAAGAGAATTTCGGTTATCATCTCTTCCATTATCATCTTCCGCACACCAGTCCAAGCAGTCAATGCCCTCGGGGCAGCCATTGCTGTTCTCGGTACCTTCATCTATTCCCAGGTGCATTCTTGTGTCCTTTTTACATCAAGGTTGATTCTTTATCACTTTGAGAATTGAGGCTTCCAAGGGCCACAAATACTTTGTCATCACTCTCTGCATCAACGTCAACTGCAAATAATCTGAGTTGGTTAGAATTAGTCTTCTTTGTATCCAGTGCTCATACGAGCTTTAGATATTAGAATTAGTGAAGTTCTAAGGCATTCTTCTATGTTATACTATTCTGACCCTAAATGTAGGACCTTTACACTGTAAACTAGGCTTTTTATTTAAGAATGGAGGTAGTACTATCTTTCTATGTTTACTTTTCGAGCTAAACTGTATAACAATATCATAACTAACAACTTCCTTTTGATCCTATGAACAGGCTGCACGGTAAGAAATAGTTTGGAGCTGAGATTCACGGGGATACAAATGCTTGTTACAAGTTTTTGTGCCTCTATATGATTAGCTTGGTCAGTCTGCCTTTTTGTAGAAGAGGATTTTACTTTCCAAGCCACGTGTCACACCAAATGAATGATGAGTTATGACTGAAGGTGTGACGTTGTTATTGAGCTTGTATTTGAGTTGTGGTGGATGGGATATATAGCTGGTATTTTTTTTTTCTTAAGGGGAAAATTACCATGAAGTCTCAGAAAAATTATCTAATTACTAAAATGTTTCGATAACAAGTGAGCAACATAGGTATGTTATCATTTTTTATTATAAAACTAGTTATAGTTATTACGTGCTTCTTACTTGTTATTGGATTTTTGGTGATTAAGTCTCTTCCTTAAAATTTTATAGTGATTCCCCAATTTTCGCCCATAATTATAGCTTTTGTGATCAATATTTTAATATGGTTTATTGATTTGATTGTGAAGATTATTTTTTTCCCCAATTCATTGATCAATGGAAAGTTTTTTTGTCTCTTGAAATTTGAGAGCTTGTTTAATTATAAGTTTCATGGCTTGAAGAGTACTTAGAAGATGGTTATATATTCTCACCAAGGTAGCATTTGATAGGAATTCATTTTTTGGTTATATATTTTTTGAAAGATATGACGCTGAGGATAATTAATTAAATATGGTTAATCAGAGCAGGGGATAAAACATAGAGAACAGAGGCTGAAATCATAGAGTTCAGGACTAATTTAGGCAAGTATTTGGAGAAATCAGACTCAACCTACCACGAATTGGTTAATCACACACATTTTTTCATTGGGGCAGGATGTTAAAAAAATGGAGTGATTTGTTTTTATTATATTATTAAAAATAGTATAAAGAGTATTCTGGCAAATACACACACATATAAAGAGTATGAATATAAATTCTTTGGTGATGGCAAGCAAAAAAATTATTTGATGATGTATGGCCAGCCCTGTTCTTTTAGATTTATTTCAGCTGCAAAATTTATTTTCCAATGTTTCTTTTTTTTCACGTCACTTGACTTTGAGACGTTTACTAAATTCTCTGTATTCTGGCCTATGGTCAGGAAATTTTATTTTTTTAATGTTTAGTATAAATTGGCCATTGTTACAAGAAAAGTTCAAGGATATAGTTTGTTGAAAACTGATTTTTTATTAATAAATAAATAATTTTTTAATCATGCTATAATTTGAAAAGAACAAAAAGTAATTATAAAGGAAAATGAACCTCAAAAAGTTATTATAATTTTTTTGTCTGAATAAATGAATTTATATGAGAAAAATGGAAATTTACCATTAATACTATATTTCAAAGATTTTCAATTGTGCACCTCACATATCTTTTATAGGATGTCTGTATATTATTATGTTACTTTCTATTTTATGTTTTTTACTATTAAAAATAAGAAAAGGATTTTCAATTGTGATAATGGATAAGAATGTTTATGAAAAAAAATTCATTGGAGGCCATTGCCTACCTTATCTTTCTAAGTACAACATCGCGTCAGATTCTTCTCGAAGAGAATTGCAATTTGGTCTATGGAAGAAAATTTATGATACAATGGTCTCATGAAATTATGTATTTATAAAAAAATCTTACATAAAATTATGTAACTGTAAAAAAATTTCGTAAAGTTGTCAATACTTAATATAGAGTTGTTAATGACAACTCCATATTCATAATATGGAGTTCTCATTAACATTTCCATGATCTTCATTGACAACTTTAAGACTTTTTTATAAATATATAATTTCGCGAGACCGTTTTATTGTAAAGTTTTTTTTTTTGGGACCAAATTATAATTCTCCCGTATTTTTTCTTTTATCACGTTAAACATCTCATTGGATTTGTGTCCTTGTCCATTCTGATTCAATGTTCTATGTTATTGCATCAAACTTCTCATTGGATTTGAGTATATTTTGATCCAAAGACAATGGGCGTTCATACTCTTAATTAAATCTTAACCATTTAAAATTTAATTGATATGGATAATTCACACTTTCCTATTGAGTAAGGTAAGACTGTTGTTGTTGTATAGATAATTTATATTTAAATTTTTTAAGAGAAAATGATATATAAATACTATTTAAAATTATAAAATCTTAAAAAGTTTATTAATACATGCAAAAGATAAATAGGTATTAAGGGACTAATTTGAGATTTTGAAATGTTATATTTTAACTAAAATGATCCTAAACATTTTTTTTTTATGAAAAAGAAAGACAGCACAGGCACTGGAGCTCTGCTGCCACCACCATTAAGATTAGCTATTTAAGTATATGGATTGAATACTTGTACTCCTTAAACCATATTTAGTCTTATTGACAAGTTGAATAAAGACAGTGTCAACTTGAGTATTAATACTAACAATTAGAGTATAATTATTAACAACATGAGGAGCATACGTTGTTAATCGCTATATTTAAGTTGTTATTGTTTTTATTCAACTTGTTAACGAGATCGTGTTTAAGAAGCTGAAGTACTCAAATTGGCAATGCCAATACTCATGTTAATATTGCTTTTATTCAACTTATTAATAAGACATGATATGGTTTAAAGAACACAATTAGTTAATCCATATACTCAAATAGTTGATCACATTACTCAAGTTGTCACCAGAGCTTCAACGATAATTATTTCTTTTTATTAAAAAAATTTTTATAAGCATTTTTAGTAAAAAGGAAAAATTTCAAAATTTCATATTAGTCTTTTAGTATTTATTTATATTTTATAAGCATCAACAGACTTTTTGGAATTTTACAATTTTAAATAGTATTTATTTGAGATTTTCTCAATTTGTAATCTACAATTTTTAAATGATGTATTTTTTTTAAAAAAAAATATTATATAAATATATATTAAAATAACATAATGGAAGTGATATATTTTTTACATCATCAGAAATTTAAATTGAACATGTAGCATTTTCAATCTGTACATATTATTATTTTAACAAAATAATTTTAAATATTAAATTTGTATAGATAATTTATATGTAAAATTTTTAATCTACAATTTTTAATGACATTTTTTAAATAGTTGTTTTAAAATTATCCTGATTTTAAATTTTATATATATAAATATATAAGAGTAACATAAATAAATTTATTTATTTTTTGCCAGCATAAATAAATTTAAATTGAACATGAAGTATTTTCAATTTGTACATATTATTAGTTTAACAAAATAATTGTAAATATTTATTTATACATGCACATAAACTTGTTAAAACAAATAAATTCGACTTCAACAACATTTTATTGTATGAACGTCTAGCCAACGTACTCAAAGGATAAATATAGACAAGGTGCTAATCTTTTTATTGTTTTATGCGACCCAAAAACAATTGTAAGGTTAAATTCTTGGAACATTAACTTTTTTATAGGCCTTGAGAAGATAATTAGATGGCGGATTATTTGGCTAAGTTAGCCCATAGTATGATAGATAATTTCTGTATTCTTGATCAACCCTCATCTATCCAATTTCAAAATAGGTGGGAGTTCGATGAAAGGAAATAAAATTTAGTGGGTCTTGATAACTTATCCTGTTAGTTTTCAGTATATATTAAAAAAAAAAAAAAAAGGAAAACACATGGTCTACCTGTTTTCCCACCATTATAATATAACCTGAAGTCCAAGGAAATCTGTCCAAAGTCAAACCTTGCAAGTTGAAACGACGGTTTGTTGGAGAAGGACAGTGACACTGAGTGACACTAACATAATTAAAGATTGAAATGAAAAATCTAAATCATCAGCAAATAATGGAGTGGCCCTTGTTGAAGAGAGCTCGATTATTATTGCCGATAGTACTGTGGCTACGTTATCATCCCCAGATCTGTTTTGCTGCTTCTGATAGATCTACCTTCCCCCCCGATTTCCTCTTTGGCACTGCTTCGTCTTCTTACCAGGTTCTTTCTTCTTCTTCTTCTTCTTCTTCTTCTTTTGAAATTGATTTGTTCTGCTTCATATATTTCATTTAATAATGGTGGAATATATAGTATGAAGGTGGCTGCTTGGACGACGGCAAAGGACTCAACAACTGGGATGTCTTCACTCACCTATCTGGTTTAACATTTAACTTTCCTCTAGTCCTCTTTCTTTTTCCTTTTTTTTTTTCCTTTCAATATTATGTTTTTAAAATTATTATTTCTTATTTGGCATCATTTCAATATGATCTTTAAGTATCTAGATTAGAGTATATTAGTTATCTGTGGTTGGTTGCAGGAAGGATAGATGATGGAAGCAATGCTGACGTTACTGTTGATCAATACCATCGCTATCTTGTGGGTTTCTTTATTTAAGATTAGATACTATAAATATCTGCCTTTGTTTTTTTTTAAAAAAATTTAAATTCTTGATATAGTGACATATCTTTCCTTAAAGAAGTAGAATTCCAAATTCTAAAACTGTTAGTGTTGAAACTTTTGTTTATTTTTCTGTTTTTTGACTGAGGATTAAAATAGGAGGATGTGAGTCTGATGGAAGATACCAAAATCAACAGCTACAGGTTTTCAATTTCATGGGCAAGAATTTTACCAAGTATGCTTTGTCTGCCCTTACAGCTGTGTGTATTATTAGCCATAATGAGCCTCAAAAACATACTTTAATTTCCATTCTTCTTTTTAACTTAATGATTGAGAACAGAAGGAAGATTTGGTGAAGTGAACTTGGCAGGTATCAACTACTACAATAATCTCATCAATGCTCTCCTCCTTAAAGGTTCAATTTTTCTTCTCGATTTCCCTCCCCTTCTTTAATTATAACACCATAATCACTGCCAAAATAGGCTTTGGTGGTGCAAGTGGTTTTAGCCGCTTAAACTCGAGGCATTCAATTCGAGTCTGTATGAATGTAAAAAATGTTTTCAGGAGAGCTACCCCTAATTGAGTCCAACAATGTTTGAATCTAACCTATTTAAATAGTTGTATAAAAAATATAACTCACTAGTCACTCCATTTCTTTGATACGGGCTTATTCTTAAAACTCTGCTAACTAATCACAGGGATCCAGCCATTTGTGACGGTGTCACATCTTGACTACCCTCAAGAACTTGAGGATAGATATGGAGGTTGGCTTAGTCCCCAAGTCCAGTAAGTCAGCCATAATATTGGATTGTATTTTAGTCATTTTTTCTGGTAGGTCACATGTCTACACAGTATTGTGAGGTGTTTTGACATTATTATTGCAGGGAAGATTTTCAGTACTTTGCAGAAGTGTGTTTTAGATGTTTTGGGGACAGAGTCAAGTACTGGGTGACCTTCAATGAGCCAAATCTTTGGGTTCCACTTAGTTACCGCCAAGGGAAGTTCCCGCCAAGTCGTTGCTCTGTTCCATTTGGGAACTGCAGTGAAGGAGATTCAGAGAAGGAGCCCTTTGTGGCTGCCCAAAATGCGATCCTATCTCATGCTGCTGCACTATACATTTATAAAACCAAATACCAGGTACTAAATACAAGGTTGACTCTGAAACACTAAGTGTTCTGACATGTTTCTCAGTATCAATCTATGAAATACGTGTACTTCCTCTCGTCTTTAATATAAAAGCAACTTAACTAATTTTGGGTAGATTAAAAAAAATGAAATAAATAAGTTAAGTTTAATCAATGTAACCTGGTCTCTGTCAAAATACCCATGTGTACTATCGGATTATTTTGGTGAAGAATGATAAATATAGGAGATAAAATAGATTAAGGTCTACACAACTGACTCTTATATTATGGATTAGAAGGAGAATATTGAATGCACTGTCCAAATGGAAATAGAATTTAGGATTTTAGGTTTACACAACAAAGACACAAGATTAATTGTGTTATTAATGTCATATCCAGAAGGAGCAAGGAGGGCAAATAGGCTTTGTCTTACACTGTGACTGGTTAGAGCCATTCAGCAATTCTACAGCAGACAAACTGGCTGTTGAAAGAGCACTATCATTCACCATAAATTGGTATACCTCAGTACAACAACCAATTATTTTTGTCTGTTCATAGAGTTCATAAAGGCAAAATCTAGAAGTCCTTCACTATTCTGCAATGCAGGTTCTTGGACCCTATTCTATATGGCAAATACCCAGAAGAAATGGAGAAGGAACTGGGATCCACATTGCCCACATTTTCCCTGGAAGACAGAGAGAAACTGAAGCATGGATTGGATTTCATTGGCATCAATCATTATGCAAGTTACTACGCCCGAGACTGCATCTCTGCTTCACTTTGTAAACCTGGGGAAGGAGGCTCAAGATCAGAAGGTTCATATTCACGAATTGCGCAAAAAAATGGTGTCCCCATGGGAGAACTTGTGAGTACACAAATTTCAAAATCTGATTTTTTTTAATTCCCTCTCCTTGCCATTACCGAGCTACTTCCTTCTGAAGATTCCGTTATCATGATACAGACCCCACTTGAATGGTTAAATGTTTATCCACAAGGCATGGAGAAAATGATTACCTATTTCAAAGAAAGATATAATAACATTCCTATCATCATTACAGAAAATGGTAAGAAGAAACCTAGTAAGTTCTTTAATAAACTTTCTCTGCATCTCAGACCATCCAAACGTTTTGTAGGGTATGGAGAACTGAAAGATCCTAGTAAAACCCGAGAAGAATATCTCAATGATACTACTAGAATTAATTACATGGAGGGTCACTTGAAAAGTGTTCTGGCAGCAATAAGGTAAGAACACAGAACGCATCAAATGAAATTTAATGTGTGGACAACTCAAGCATAGGCATTGATTAACACAGAATTATTATGTATCAGGAAAGGAGCTGATGTGAGGGGTTACTTTGCTTGGTCTTTGTTGGACAACTTTGAGTGGTTATATGGATTTGATGTGAAATTTGGACTGTACCATGTTGATTTT
>JBAGKO010000001.1:18502268-18520144 GCA_037177275.1 Acacia concinna | reverse complement strand
ACCCGTAAAACAAGAAGAAGAAGAGGAAGAGCATTAATGGGGATCTGGAATTTTTGTTTGAGCTAATGGATGCAATCAAAGTCAACAGTTATCAGTTCTCTATCTCTTGGGCAAGAATTTTACCAAGTATGCTTCTTTCTATTCAGTTTAATTGATAGAGTTGATTAAAATTTTACAATTGTAATTTCTTTCACGTGGCAACAAAAAAAAACTGATCACTACCATACTATAAAAACTCAAACAAAAATTAGGCGAAAATGAGGGCTTTGTAGGTGAACAAAGAATCTAGTCTCAGCCTCACAACAACTACTACATGTAAAATTTAGATACTGCTTTATTTATATATGAATTTGAACAGAAGGGAAATTCGGAGAGGTCAACTTGGTTGGCATTGACGTCTACAACAGACTAATAGATGCTCTTCTCCTCAAAGGTTTAGTTTCAATCTTGAATTATTATCTTTTAAAAAAGCCAAAGCTGTGTGAATCTATCAAAGGAATCAATTTCAGTGTCATCACAATTATAAGCATTGAAAACTCAATTCAAATGAGCCTTTAATGGTTGAGATTGACAATTTTTAACTAATGACTTTTAAATGAAGAAATCCCTTTTCTTATTTTAGATACTGTACACATTAAAATAATATTTCTTTTTTGGCAAAAGTTAAGTAAGAAAGTTCAATCTTAACCATCCAAATAATATAATAACAATTATTAGTAATGAATAGCTTTCAGTACTCATCATTGTAATTAGCATGTGAAATTGTTTCCTAATTTATCAATGAAGAAAGCAAATGGGTCCAATTCATTCACATGTATATGTATTTGCATGTTTGGAATGTTTCACTCACAGGAATCCAACCCTTTGTGACCCTCACTCACTTTGACATCCCTCAAGAGCTGGAGGACAAATATAAAGGCTGGCTTAGCTCCAAATCACAGTAAGCAATTTAGTTTCTTTTCAGAGATAGATGTTTAATTAAGTGAACTTAAGTTTAAATTAAGTTCATGATGAAATATATGTTGTGTTGTGTGCTTAATGAGCAGGGAAGATTTTGCATATTATGCAGAAGTCTGTTTCAAATGGTTCGGAGACAGAGTAAAGTATTGGAGTGCCTTCAATGAGCCAAATATGCAAGTAGATGTTCTAAACCATTTGGGGATTGCCTTGAAGGAGACTCAGAATCTGAACCCTTCATAGCAGCCCATAACATTATCCTCTCCCATGCTACTGCTGTTGACGTCTATAGAACCAAGTATTAAGTAAGGACTGTGCATCACATGAAAGGGAAACATGTGTGTGTTTCTTTGTATGAAAGAGAACATAGAAGAATAAACAATAATGATTAGGTAATCTTAACCGACTTGTGGATGAAACATGCATCTCAGAGAGAGCAAAAGGGGAGAGTTGGAATAGTTTTACAAACTCCATGGTTTGAACCTATCAGCAATTCTGCAGCAGACAAAATGGCCAGTGTAAAAATAGCTATGAAGTTTGTTCAGAAGTATAAAAATAACTATAAACTATTTTTAGGTGCAAAACTAATTATGAACTTTAGAAAAAAGTATGCAAAACTGTTAAAGTACTATTCAAAATTGTGAACTCACTGTTTAAAACCGTTAAAGTACTGTTCAAAACCGTTAACTATAACAGCCTGATATTTTTAGCTCCCTAGATGAGGAATTCAGAGTGAATAAAGGTCTATAATCAATAGAGAAAAAAATCTAAATATTCCAGGAAGCTCTTATAAAAATTTCAGAATTTTTTCTCTAAAAATTTTTTATCAGAATTTGGGAGTTATAGATGGCAAAAAATTATGAAATCATAATAAGAGCCTATTAAGATTGTTTATTTTGTTATTGGATTTAGATTATTACAATTGGATGATTCTTAATTATTTATTTCTTATTAATTCATTGAGACTATACTTACTATGTGATTACTATTTTGTATAGTTAATTTGGGTTAATTTGAGTGTCGTAATTGTGTACTCATATTAGATGAAGCAATTGCATTAATTTAATCTATTTCATACATCAAGTGGTTCTTTAATAATATTCCTGAGCAATAATAGTTACGAATGCGATTGTAGGAATAACTATTGATGATTAGGAGTGTTAGACCCAATGTGATTATTTAGGGTTTTTAATTATGACTTGATGAATTTTAACTCACATATTATTAGTGAATTATGAAAGTCATTGAACTAATTTCTCAAGAGATTCATTTAATTCATATTTCATTATCAAAATACCAAAAATAGTAGTTTTAATATTTTGATTAAATTGCATTCTTCTTTTAATTATTATTTTGAAAACCTCAAAACTAATTTTCTCCTATTTTCATTGCATTTACATGATACTTAGATTATTTAGGAATCAATAAAAAGCTCCTCAAGAAGAGAGAAAGATCATAGGTTTGCTTATACGCAATCCTTAATCAATTTTTTATTATGGACCCTAAGGCTAATGATAAAAAGTCCTCATAAAAAAGACACACGTGTTAAGAGGGAAAATCATGAACCATGAAGCCAAATGCTCTCTCCAATTTAAAATATAAGCTTCAAAGAACTAATTAACCAATGCAAAAAGTTGTTTAAACTTGGTTTAAAATAACAAATATGTAAAGAATGTAGCTTATTTTCCTAAAACACATTTATGTATGGAGAAGGTGAATCAGACAAAGAATGAGTGGGAAAAGATATCCTAAAAAAATCTAACCCTCTCAAAAGCTTGATATTAAAAACTCTAATTAATGTGAGGCATTTTAAAATTATGCTATGATATAGATGAACATTTTCTTATATATGTGTTGCGGTCAAAATGAATGCATGCAAACGGAATCTTTTTTATTAATATTCTATCTAAGAATTTGGTTATTAACATATAGAACCAAATGACATAGTGTGATCTATGGGTTAGTTGAAGTCATTTTCAATCACGGATTTAAGCTTCTTCCTTTTTTTCTTAATTTATTTTTTTCCATGATTTTATGATATCTTAACGTATACGTATAGCTGTAGGGACTTATCGCGTTATCATTGTAGATTGAACAAAATCTGAGATTTGATTTTAATTATTTTTTCCCTATTACGCTAGTTTGCTGTAAAATGCCGGCATTGACTTGCTGGAAAGGAACCTAATAGAAGTTTTGCTTCTCAGACGTTTAATTTAAATTTAAGAAAAATGCAATAATAAGAAAAAATGATTTCAAATTGAAAGTGACTTCAAAAGAAAAAATTATTTATTAAGAGTGACTTGTGTTTGAATAAAAATTAATAAAAATGACTTTTATTGTGATGAAACATTTTGAGAAAGAGCTTTTTGATGAAAAGCTCTATCACATCTAAACAAATACTCAAACACATATATAATAAAAAGCTACTTATTTTTCATACTTATCACCCTCACCCAAACACCCACTAAAGTTTTTTAAACATATACTTCACTTCAACTTTAAATAACATCATTAAAAAAAATATTTCATTGAAGATTTTAAGATACCTTAAAATTATGAGGTTAGCCTTCACATATTAATTAGGACTGAACTTCTTACACAAGAGAGCTTCTTATATACCGTTCCTGTTAACTGACTTATAACCTTTTTGTTTCAAGGCTCTCAAAAGAAATACATTATAAAAGTCAATTGCAATTTTAATAATATATCATGTTTTAACTGACTTAAAACATACACGGGGAAAAAAACATTTTGGGTGGGGGTGGTGGAGATGGATGGGATGGGATGGGATGGCAGAAATTAAAATAAAAAGGGAAATTAGTTGGGGCCAAGAAAACCAAAAAAAGAATGTGAAAATTGTTTCAATCAAACCTGATCTATGGAAGATCTCCTCCACCCCACCACCTTACTTTTTTTAAAAAAAAAAAGTAAACATAAACACTGTGACATGTTATCATTTGCACGCAACAAGAAAGCCCTCACATTATATATTGTCTTATTAATTAAGAAAAACCTATAAAATACAATGCTCTTTAGCTCTTATGCTACGTCTAGCTTAGACACTCTAAAGCAGAAGGCCATTAATGGGGATCTGGAAATTTCTGAAGAGAAGAGTTCTTCTTCTGCAGATACTACTATTAGTTTCTGATCTTTCATCAAATGACAAAGTAGCAATTGCTCTTTCCACTCTTCATTCTCCTTTGCCCTCTGACTTCCTTTTTGGCACTGCTTCTTCTTCTTATCAGGTTTCTGATCTCTCTCTCTCTCTCTCTCTCTCTCTAACAAGCACGAGCCTCAGGAGAGAACTCGTTCGAAAGACTAGTTTGATGAACTTATAAAATCCACTTCTTTTATAAGGTTTCTTAGCTTGATGTGTATGTGACTTGTAACTCTATCTTTCACTCATCTCTTGAACGAGCTTAGTTTATTTGATGAACTCATAAGGCTTCTTGATGTGTATGTGACTTATAAATATTTGTGAGACTTCTTAACGTAGGACTCATCACACAGTTAATGATACTCAAATTTGATACTAATACTTTTGTAATACCGTTCACTTTGTCTTTGGTTATCAGTATGAGGGAGCGTACTTGAGTGATGGCAAGGGACTGAACAACTGGGATGTTTTCTCTCACATACCTGGTAATTAACCTCACTTCAACTTTACACTTATTACTATATTTGTTTTCCTTTTTTGGCCAAGAACTTTCTATATTTTATGCAACAAAATACATACAATTATTGGAGGCTGCAAAACTACCGACAACCGTTGTATTCTCACTATGGTGCTTTTTGCTTTTCTTTTTTCTGATCTTGATTTGTTTCCTTCCAAGACCGGACCTCAACTTTCTCTTACCTTTAATTTCAAGCTTCCCCTATTATATTTTTAATTAATTATGAATTATTGCAGGCAAAATATTGGATGGCTGTAATGGGGACGTTGCGGTTGACCATTATCATCGTTATCTGGTATCATTTACTGTACGACCCATGTGTTTGTGTTTGTGTGTGTGAGAGTAAAATGTTTGATGATCTTATGATGCCCTACGACAGCCTACCTGCCGGGGACTCTCATCTCATGCACGTTCTTTTTAATTCTTTTTTGTAATCCAAGATAATATAATTAAATATGTATCCAGTTATTATCCATGTAATACTAAATATAATTATTTAGGAAAAATTACGATTAAGTCTCAACCAAAAGAAAAAATAATTAAATGATCCTGTAAAATCTCATAATTGCACCTAAGTCCAGTTGACAACTCCATAAGCGTCGATTAACAACTTCATAAGATTTATATACAATTATGAGATTTTACAGGACTGTTTGATCGTATTTTCTCTTAGTTGAGACTTAAACGCAATTTTCCCAATTATTTACCATAACTAATAGATCTGCCTTTTCTTGTGGAGGCATCTGAATCCCCTATAATATATCTGTCTTCGTAATAATATATTTGGAAAGAAACAATGATGAATGTTTAAACTAACATATAATTAACGTGGTCATACTTAACAAATAACAAGGTAAGGGCCCATTGGAATTGAATTTTATTAATTATATGTCCATATTTTATAATCAAAGTAATGAACAGGAAGATATTGAGCTCATGGATGCACTCAAAGTCAACACCTATCGATTCTCTATCTCTTGGGCAAGAATCTTACCAAGTATGCTTCTCTCTATACAGTTTAATTGAGATGCATCAGTATTTAAATTTTAATTTAACTTCATGTTAATTGATTACAATTTTACAATAAAAAAAATTTTGAACCCTGCCATACTATAAGAAATGATATCTTATAAAATTCGCATCATCTACACCAATAAAAGCAATAATGAAAAGGAAAAATAGAACAAAGCCTTTGGGATTTATAAGGCGACAACTACATGTAAAGCTTACATACTAATTAATAGTATATGATTTTTTTTCTCCAAATAAAAATCTAATAGTATATGATTTTGAACAGAAGGGAGATTCGGAGAGGTCAACTCGGCTGGGATTGACTTCTACAACAGACTAATAGATGCTCTTCTCCACAAAGGTTTAGTTTCAATCTTTGATTATTTTCTTTTAAAAGAGCAAAAGTTGTGAGTGTATCAATGAGAAGAAGTCAAATGAGTCCATTTCTTCACATGTATTTGCATGTTTGAAATGTTAAACTCACAGGAATCCAACCCTTTGTGACTCTCACTCACTTTGACATCCCTCAAGAGCTGGAGGACAGATATGGAAGCTGGCTTAGTCCCCAATCACAGTAAGCAATTTAGTTTCTTTTCAGCGATGTTTAAGGGAACTTAAGTTTAAATTAAGTTCATGAGGATGATATATATATGTTGTGCTGTGTGCTTGATGAGCAGGGAAGATTTTGCATATTATGCAGAAGTTTGCTTCAAATGGTTCGGAGACCGAGTGAAGTACTGGACTACCTTCAATGAGCCAAATATTCAAGTGACATGCGGTTATAGAACAGCAAAGTGGACACCAAGTCGATGCTCTAAGCCATTTGGGGATTGCGCTGAAGGAGACTCAGAAACTGAGCCCTTCATAGCAGCCCATAACATCATCCTCTCCCATGCTGCTGCTGTTGATATCTATAGAACCAAGTACCAGGTAAGGACTGTGCATCATATGAAAAGGAAAACATATGTATGTATGTATGTTTGTGTCAAAGAGATTAATTAACAAGAATGATTATGCAATAACTTTGTTGTGGATGAAACATGCAGAGAAAGCAAAAGGGGATAATTGGCATAGTCATACAGGCATTATGGTATGAACCTTTCAGCAATTCTGCAGCAGACAAAAGGGCTAGTGAGAGAGCCTTATCATTCAATTTAAATTGGTATGTTTATTTATTCCCTTTCATTTTTGTACTCCCAAACCCATAAAGCAGCAAACATAGACAGATTGTTTTAATGCAGGTTTCTAGACCCAATCATCTTTGGAAAGTACCCTTTAGAGATGCAAAAAATTCTAGGCCCCATCTTACCAAAATTTTCCAACGCTGAAATAGTGAAACTCCAAAAAGGATTGGATTTTATTGGCATCAATTACTATTCAGCTTTCTATGCCAAAGACTGCATTTTCTCAACATGTGAATTAGGAGAAGGGGTCACCAGAACAGAGGGTTTATATACACGAACTAGAGAGAAAAATGGTGTGCCCCTTGGCAAACTTGTAAGTAGGCTCAATATTTATGCTTATTAACTAAACCCATTGACCATGTCCATTCATAATTGATTAGTATCTTCCTTTTCGTCCAGTTCTAATGAATTTGAAATCATGCAGACCTCAATCGGCTGGTCTATTTACCCACAGGGTATGGAAAAAGTGATCGGACATGTAAAAGACAGATACAACAATATCCCCATGTTCATTACAGAAAACGGTAGAAAATCTTAGTATCTGTTTTATTTAATCCAGCTTCAGTGCATTTATTTACAATCCAAGCCATTCTTTAGGGTATGGTGAGACGGATAATCCAAATGCCACCTTGGAAGAACATACTAATGACGTTGAAAGAGTGCACTACATGGAAGAACACGTGAATGCCCTGTTCTCAGCAATAAGGTAAGAACCTTCAAGAAACAAAAACAGGAACACAAGTGGATCACACCATTTGCACGACCTTTTATGGTTCAATAAATTTTCCTTTTCTTCTTAACATGTGATCAGGGGAGGAGCAGATGTGAGGGGATACTTTGCCTGGTCCCTGCTTGACAACTTTGAGTGGACATATGGATATACAAGAAGATTCGGGCTATACCATGTCGATTATTCTACACTGAAGAGAACTCCAAAGTTATCAGCAAGTTGGTATAAGAAATTCATTACAAAGCATAAAACAGAGACCTTGAGGCCAGAACATGAGAGGGAGCAGGAAAAGCAGTACAGACAATTCAAGACAATCGCCAAAGTTAAATCGTTTATGCCAAACACTGATCAGCTTCGCTTCAATAATTTGTAACTTTTGCTGAGTGCTTCCATATCCAAGCAGCATATATGAACTTAATTTTCTCTCCATAAAACTACTGCGTTTAAATTCAGGAATCACCTCGGCCATTGCTTGTCTGTTCAATTTAATTCTGAAGTAATGTATACTACAAGGTACAGAAGCATATGATACTATGATTAACACCTCTGATTGTCTTCACCCTTTTACTGTCTAACTTCATCCCATCTTCAAGGAATCCTTGCCTCCTTAATAGGATGATGAACCCTTTCAATTAGAATGACAGCACACTCAAAACCTGGAGGCAAAAGAAATAGGAATTTGACAATGCTTCTTGCCAATAAGCATACACTCTTAAGCATTTTCACACCTCCACCAAGGAGACCCAGCTTTGTAAAAGTGTTCACCATCATCCCACGATATTTGACAGGCTTGAAGGCCAATTGCAACACTTGGTTCCTTCCCGTGTTGTTCAACCCAAGTTAAAGTAGCCATTTCCTTCTCACCCTCACCACTGAGATCTTTCTTGTGTTTCCCAAATGGATTAACTCCAGGGTTGGCCATCTCTGCAAGTGCAGCTGGCATGTACATAGAATCACCAACTAATGGTGCCTTACACGCAGCAAATTGGGCTCGAATCTGCACATTTAAAATATATATCAGATACAGTTTCACAGGAAAGAAAAAATATGAGAAAAAAGGGCAAGTAATCCATAACAAAGCATTAGATATTGAACAAGGTGTGCGTGTGAGTTTTAGGGTTACAATTCAGAAAATGTAACCTTTCCAGGTTCTAAGATTAACCAACATCTCTAGAATGAAATTTTTCTTAAGTATTGTATCAGCTGAACCATTGTTTAGCAATCAAATGCTGTTGACCAAAAAGTTTATGACTCAATAAGTGAAGATAACCCAGAATGGAAGAGATCAGAACCAAAGCAAAAGTACATGAGCAAACCTGATGGGTTTTGCCGGTAAGAAGGTTGATTGTACATTCATACGCATAATCTTGGGAAGACCATCCACAGTCTTCAATGCAAAAATTGTCTTGAATAGAAGTGGTTGGCCAGGGGACCTTTCTGCATTCCATGACCTCAAGTTGACACAAGTGCCAACCCTCAACGTAATCTGCATCACTTAAACCAATAGGGTTTTATCTCCATAATACACTATTCTTGTCTATACTCTAGTGCACAGGACAACAAATGTTACATAATTCAACTAAGCAAGGAAAAAAGCGTTGTTAATTTCCATATCATTTTATATTGAAAATACAGTTTATTAATAATAGGACACTAGGGGGTCATAAATATCAAATTAGTATCACCATACAAGATGGAGTACTTACGTCCTTCATTATTAATGCATCCAAGCAAAATCTAATGGATAAGAATTTGATCTTTGCATTGTTTACCAAAAAAACAAAATTCTGCTTATTTTCAAGATTTCACTAAATAACTAGAGCAGCAGCTTTGTACATATTCAAGAACATCACTATATCTTCTTCTGTTAACTTTAAAGAAGATTGCCGCTCAAGTTCAGCTGATGAGACAACCAGATAGGCACAGGTACATGGTCATCCCTTCTCTATCTGACGATGTTCTCATCAAGGTTACCAACCCCTGTTTTCAAATCATACCCGTATGTATATTACCTTCAGAAATAAGTCGAGGAGCCCTGTTAACTGGACGCATATAATGGCTAATAATTCCACATGGCACAGGAGCAGCTGCGAGAGCAAGATAAAGCTTCTTCACCTTTTTCTCCTGGATAAGAATGAACACCCAAAAACATGGTAATAATGAATGGACTTTATCTGTACGTTATGTTCACTTAGTTAAGAATGCACTATTCCCTATGGAAAACCATTTCACCAAAGGCAGGCCCTTCAGCTTATGTACTAGAAATGAATATACATGTTTTCATGCACTACAAATCATTCTAACATGATGTAAGAAATTATACCACAAAACTTACCCTGATTTTACCATGAAAGACAGAGCAATATTCTTTAGTCCGAGCCAATACTACACTGCGTGTAAATTACCATCCCTTACAATCTATGACAGATAGAATGATGATGAGCAACAAAAAATTCAGCATAATAAAGTACCAGCCCTCCGTGCAATTGTCTATCTGATGAGTAGTCAATAATGGGGTTGTAAGTGCCAAGGCACGAGTTGCAAAGGTTGCACAAGTTTCTTCAATGTTGTCAGTAGTGCCGCCTACCTAAACCAAGACACAGCAAAACTTAAAGGATATGACATACTGTTTCATAATCACAGATAAGAAATGTAAAAATAAATTTCCAAAATTATCATAAAGAATCTGGATTCTTCAAATCAATCAACTTTGTAATTCTATCCAAAGCCTGCACTGAACAAACCAAACACACTCCTAAAACCAGATCTTACTCTTATGATGTGTTTGGTTCAACAGAGATGAGGTTCATTAAAATTAGGTTAAAGAAGGTTATGAGCTTGTTTGTTTCAAGGAGAGTGGAGGTTAGGTTAGGGGAGAAGTCATAGAATATCAAAAAATAGCTATGGAGAATTTAATCAGGTTAAGATACAAGTTTTCTCTCACCTAGGAAAAACCCCAAATTCAGAGATTTGAGGAATGAGGGGAGGGGAGCACTACAAGACAAAATTTTTTCCCACCCCTCACCTCCCCTCCTTCCAACCAAACAAGGTTTTATCATCTTCAACCCTCACATAACCTCTCATAACCTAGAAAAACCTCCAACCAAACACTAAGGTTATGATTGGCCTTGGATTTTTGCTTAGTTTATTTACATAATTAAATGTTCTTTACTACATCAGGAGGTCTAAATCTTCAAAGGATAAGTACATCATTGCTTAGTATTGTATATTGAGCTATAAGAAATCTATCAAGACAGTTTTGACCTATAAATCATCAACAATTCAAAAAATACAAAGAAAGAAACATGTCCTTGTCTGATAAATGTCAGACTGTATTAAATAAGGTACAGCATTGTAATTTACATATCAACAATTCACATCACATCATGCCACTGTATCTGCATTAGAGCCCATGTTCCCTTGGCCGTGATATCTTATTCCAGATTCAGCGTTTAGTTTTACAAGTTACTGAGCAAATTGCTAGGTTATTAATGGTGCAATGCCTGAAACAGGATGTAAACTAAATGAATTTTCCTACGCTCAACTTCCATGACAGTTTCTTCAATGTCATAACCTGTAAAGACCTTATTTTCTGAGAGAAAGTATTAAAAATCCTTGCCATAAAAATCCTCATCTCTCTCTTGAAATTTCCCCAAAATCCATTAAACATAAACCCTATCCAGAGACTTTAAAGTAAAAGCATTCAAAAGATTACCAAAAGCCCCTACTGACCATCCCCTTTCCTTCAATATCATAAAATTAACCGTCAATTCACTGTCTTTATAACCTTAATGCATTCTCAAAAACAATTATGATGTCACTCATCAACATAAGTGTCATATTGCAGCATTGACTACATACTGATGTTCCCGCAGGTTTATCCAAAACCACATATGACTCAGCCACAGATATGATTCTTGATCTCCAGTCAATCTCATAACACCTAAAAAGAGACTAAATGTCAAACATGATCTTTTGTCCTGTACAATCAACAGATAATTCTAACAAAAACTCAGTATTACCTTGGAAAGCGTTTGGGGTGTACATGTACTCTTAAATAGGTACCTGCTTCCACAAACTGATCCACATGAGTTATACGACAGGTCTTCTGTGCCTCTCGTATGGTTTTCCCTTTAATCGAAGATCTCTTTCTCAAAACTGATGGTTCAGTTGCTTCTTTGAATATCCTAATCTCCTCCTGAGTAGCACTAGGTGGGGGCTGAGGGCAGACAAGTGCATAGTATACAGCTCCAAATTGGATAAGATCTGCAACAAACCTTCAAAAATCAAACTTTCAATTTATCATGCTACACAGTAAGTGTCAGAAATTGATTGATTAAAAGAGATACAGAGTATCACTTACAAAGGAGGGAAATCTAGAGCTTTGCAAATATATTCTGAGACAGGTCCTCCTTCTGAAATAACTAAGTGTTCAACTCTTGGAGCAACATTTTGTGATGGACACGGTAGCAAGCGATCATACTTCGGGTAGCTTAAACAAGACCAAATCTCATTAACAAGCCAAAAGTGGAAGATGTGGAAATCAACTTCTAGCAACCATGAACAAAAGTCAAGCTACTACTAATAAAGATAAGTATGAGATCTGTTAAATAAAATCATGCAAGTGACGTGATCCAACAACACCGTCGAGCTATTAAGTAATAAATGCGTGGTTGAAGAATTTAACATAAAAGCCTTATAACCCAAACGGTAGCCAAAATGTCCCGAATGGCTGTCATCATGCCAAAGGGCATATTGTAGCTGTAATTTATCCGCATTTCAAGAATCCAGCTGACTTAAACTTCATGTTCATCCCAGTATAATTCAATGAGGGCATTCACACACATACACAGATATACAATGAACAACAGATTGATTAGAAAAGAAATTGATAAGGACCACCTCTTTATCAATTTAACAATTACTGGTCCGACTAAATCGCAATAAGAAAAGAAACACAAGAGCACATCGTGTTAAAACTGGAATTCAGCACAGAAACTCCTGGAAAGATGCGGCGATTAAGCTCAAAAGGGCACATCATATAGATAATGATTAAGCCACACATGCAGTGTGAAGCCTCTATAACCAAAAAAGGAAAAAGCTTTCATGCAAGAAAATAAATCACGAAAGGAATTTATGTTATTACAAGAGGAATAACAAACACTATATCAAAAACAATTTTTCCCACTGAGTTTTCTGGTCCAGAAAACAAAGAGTTCTATGTGAAATATATCTTTCAAGTGAAAATAGTTAAAAGAAGAAATTAAACAAGAAAAACGAAAGAGTGGGATAAAGGTACTCACCCATTAGATGATGAAGTAGTGGTTGAGTTGTTAGAGTAAACTCTCGAGGATTCACTGGCAAGTGCACTGTTATGCGAACTCCTTGGATGACAACATTTCAGAGAACGTTTGTTGTAGTGCTTGATAAGAGCCGAATGGGAGATGTCAAGTGTTCGCACGAGAGCCATCGGCATACCTAAGCTCCGGCAGCCACCGGCCAACATCGCGGCCATAGTCACAGACCCCATCAAGGGATCTTCCTTTTAAATTCTAGAAACCAGGAAGTGCTTAGCTTCTTTGCAACGTCCCTGACTTGACTCTGGGCAGGAGTCAGGAGGCACACAGCGGAATAGTGAGCATTATCAAGTTGACGTGCGACGGCGAGGGCATAGAGCGTTGCATTAACCCCGGGGAAAATATTAGGAGGGAAAGAAAATGAGGAGAAAAAAATTTTTAATAAGTTTTTTTAAGTATTTACAGAAGTTTTTAAATCCAATATTCATTTTCCCCCTCTTTCTCTTTAAATTTTTTTCCATCGGTTTATTTAAAATGATTTATTTAGATGTAATTTATTAAGACGAAATAAATATGTGAAATGAGTCTTATCTTAAATTTTATAGATAAGATCTTATATCTTTTCCTCTTGAATTTTCAAACACAACCTAAATAACTTCTATATTGGCTATTGAATATGAACTGGTATTGTAGGGCTCTTTGGCTTATCTTCGGAAATTGATTTTCTCCTTTTTTTATATGAAAAAATTAATGATCAAGCTTAGTACAGTAGACATTTAGTTAGATTCCGTTGAACATCTAGTTAGTGGAACCCGACAGTTTGTATGAAGAGGACCTTATAACTAGCATTAAAATCCCTTTTGGTAGTTTACCTGCCGTTAATAACTTCAGGCCAAACCCAACAACAAAATTCTAACAAAAATTATATTACCAAGTACCTAAGCAATGATTACTTATATAATGGAGGTTTGTGATTTCATTTCTCAATGTAAGTGATTTCTTTGAGATTTGAACTTAAGATACAAGGATCTAGCAAGACTCGAATTCATTAGTTCCATTGCTAAATTAATAATGCCTGATGATCCAAGGGGGAAAAAATAAATTCATTTTTAGAAATCAAATTGAGAGTATTTTATTTAAAAAGTGCCAAATTCTAAAGATAACATTGTGAGTGGTTAAAGTGAGACTTTTCCGAGCTGATTATGCCACTCTAAAATGAATACCAAAATCAAAAACACATTGGTGTGAAAACTTGGGAAGGTAATAGGACATCAATCCAATAATTCAATTTTCAAGCAGGACTATTAACTTCAAACCCTTTCCTGAAAGGTCAATTAAATTCATGAATTACCTATTTTATGCTTCAAGCATAAGAATATACAAGTATATATCTCTTTTTCAAACTTGGGAAAATCTTGGAATTTACATTTTTCACCCATACTTCTTAGGATATGTTTGGATTTCTGTTAGGCAGATCCATCTCTAAGAATGGGGTTAGGAAAATGGATTTTTTATTTTATCCCTACCCATAAAACAAACTCACTTACAATAAGAAAGCAACATAGGAATTTGAAGCTAATTCTTGTCATTGAGCACTAACTCCAAGCATATTCACTACTCCACCAAGGTGATCCAGCTTTGTAAAAGTGTTCACCATTATCATCCCAAGATATTTCACAAGCTTGAAGCCCAATTGCCACACTTGGTTCCTTTCCATGTTGTGCAATCCAGTTCAAGATAGCCATTTCCTTTTCACTCTCACTACTAAACTCTTTCTTGTGCTTGCCAAATGGATTAAGTCCAGGATTAGCCATCTCTGCAACTGTAGCTGGCATATACATAGAATCACCAATCAATGGTGCGTTACTTGCACCAAATTGGGCTCTAATCTGCACCCAAAAAAAAAACTTAGTGTTCATCTTTCAAATGTTGTTTATCAATTCATATGAAAGAATTAAGTAAAGTGTAGATGACAGACCTGATGAGTTTTACCAGTAATAAGGTTGATCTTACACTCATATGCATAATCTTGGGAAGGCCATCCACATCCCTCAATACAGTACTTGTCTTGAATAATATTGCTTGGCCAAGGGACCTTTCTGCATTCCATGACCTCTAGTTGACATAAGTGCCATCCCTCCATATAATCTGTATCACTTAAAAGTTAAAACCACCACATATAGTTCAATCCTCATTAGAAAATTCAAAAAGTTCATCTTTAGAATAGGTCAATGCTAGTAAAAAAGCATTCTAGTTATTAACAATCATATAAGTGAAGTGTGTTTATGAATTATACGGGCTCTCCGTTGCAATAAGCTAGTCTTTTAGTATTGACTCTCTATTTGGACTTTTGTTCCTAACAAATGTGCTTTCATTGAGAGTCCAAACTCTTAGAGAGGGTGCATTAGTCTCACAAGTGAAGTATAGTTTATAAGTTCAAGAAACTCTCCTTTTTAATAGGTTAGTCTTTTAGGATGGATTCTCCTTTAGAAGTTAGTGAAACAAAGGCATGCTAAGATATAAATCTGATTACATTCAGAAATAAGACGAGGAGCTCTTTTTACTGGACGCATGGAGTGAGTAATAATTCCACAGGGCAGAGGAGCAGCTGCAAGAGCAAGATAGAGCTTCTTCACTTTTTTGTCCTGAAACACAAAAAACACTCAAAAAGCTTATGATTTTTTTACTTTCACTTCGTGACGAAGAAACTATTTCCAAATTAGAAACCCCTGTACAAATGCTAGATCCTGCAAGTTATTTTCTTGCAGGGCAAGTTATTTTCTTGCAGGGCAAGTTATTATATCATTAACGTACCCTGATTTTGCCATGAAAGATAGAACTATACTCCTTAGTCCTTGCAAGTACCACACTGCATGGAGATGACAGTACATTACAATCTATGAGAAACTTACAAAGAGCAACATATATGGCATAACGGAATAAACTACCATCCTTCTGTGCAATTATCAAGCTGATGGGTAGTGAACAATGGCGTAGAGAGTCCCAAGGCACGAGTTGTAAATGTTGCGCAGGTTTCTTTAATGTTATTAGTAGTGCCACCAACCTAGTCAAGCAAGACAAGAAATTAAAAGCAATGCATAAAATAATCATATAGATCAGAATGCACCAATGAGATTCAAACATGTCATGAAGAATCTTTAAGGCTCCTTATCACCTTTCTAGACGGAAAAAAGATTAAACATGCTCCAAAACTGAGGAGGAAGAAACCAAAAGAATAATGGTAAATGATAGTACCAAAATGGCTCATAACGGTGTGCAAAAGCCTATTTCCACGCCCTGTGGCTCATAAATGGGCCCTCAGGTTATGTGCCAAGGTTTATTTGCAAGTTCAAATGTTAAATTCAAGGATAACTTGAAAACAATTATGTTGGATATCTACTTGAGGTTAATTTTTCCGAGGTCGTCCACCAACAGAATTGAGATATTCTGGGATTGAAACTACATACTGAGGTACCAGCTGGTTTGTCCAAAACCACATAAGACTCTGTCACAGCTATGATTCTTGATCTCCAATCGATCTCATAACACCTAATTAAAATAGGCTAAATGTCAAACACAGTCTTCCTCATCAAAAATACTCCTTTGATCCTAAATGTAAAATTTAGTTTGCAGTGCAAAGGTCCTGCATGTAGGACCGGACAGTAATTCCAACAAGCTATTCAAATTATTACCTTGGAAATCGTTTGGGGTGTACATATACTCTTAAATAGGTTCCTGCTTCCACAAACTGATCCTCATTGGTTACACGGTAAGTCTTCTGTGCCTTTTGCATGGTCATCCCTTTGACGGACAATCTTTTTCTTAAAACTGAAGGTTCTGTTGCTTCTTTGAATATCCTAATTTTCTCTTGAGGAGCAGTAGGAGGAGGCTGTGGAGAGACAAGAGCATAATATACAGCTCCAAATCGGATTAGTTCTGCAACATACCTTCAAAGAATGAAACTTTATCCATTCATCTTGTCATATAATTGACGAAGAAGATTGCCATACATATTGGTCGATGTTGAGACATGAGAGAGATAAAGAGTATCACTTACGAAGGAGGAAAATCCAGAGCTTTGCAAATATATTCCAAGACAGGACCATCTTCTGAAACAACCAAGTGTTCGATTCTTGGCGCACTATCATGACTTGGACATGGAAGAAAGCGATAATGCTTTGAGTAACTTAAACAAAGATTAAATCTCAGTAATAACCAAAACACCACAGTAGGGGCAGTTAATTTCCAGCAATCATTAAATGAGTAATGCCAGTTAAATAAAATAAGATAAACGGTTTGTCCAAGAAAAAACAATTAACATAAGCGGCTCCTATAAGATAAGAATATGATTTAATTGACGCCATTCGACGACAATGTCCTGTGAAGCTCGTAGCCAACACATAGTTATAGAATCAATGTAGATTCCCTATAACTCGAACAATCTCCAAAAATATCACACTTGATTGCCATCAATATAGATAGCAAGGATGAGAGAAATTAAGGTCAAAATCAATGTAAATTACAGAAGTAAAACGAAGCTGGAATGTTGAAGTACCCAGATGAAGAACAGGAAGGGCGTGTGCTGGTCAAGTCTGATCTTGAGGACTCACTGTCGCTGGTGAGGGTCGGGGAAAGATTATTGATGGGAGAACAGCATTTGATGGTAAAATTGGTGTCGTGATTGTTAAGAGATGAATGGGAGATTTGTAGCGTTCGACCCAGAGACAAGGAAACAACGAAGCTCCGGCAACCACTGGCCACCATCGATGCCGGAGTCGCCGACCTCATCCTAAATACTATGAAATATGAAGCACCGACATTTTTGGAACGTTGCGGTGGGTTTTTAGACGAAAATAGAAAGATAACGAGAATTTGAAAATCATTGGTAATTACGGCATCTGTCCTAAAATCTAGTTGATTTAAAAAAAATGAAGAAAATAAAATAAGTGGGTGTGTTTGGAATAATGTAAGGAAAAGTAATTTATTCACAACCGAGCTTATGAATAAGTTAGATTGTGTAATA
>JBAGKO010000001.1:18468956-18479268 GCA_037177275.1 Acacia concinna | reverse complement strand
TTAAAAATACAAAACCAGGGGGAAGGTGGCTTTGCAGGAATCCCTCCTTTGTGGTATTCATAATCCCTGACCCAATCTCAATCCATCGTACCAAACGATACAAATGGCTCAATCCATGTCTCAATCCCTCTCCCTGCCCATCAGTCCCTCGTACCAAACAAGGCCTGAGGGTAATTAACGGCTCACTCTGCCCGACATCGATATCACCTAGAAGGAATGGAGATTTTGCTATACCCTTAGATCGTGGGTGAACCCGACCCCCTTCAAAAAAATTCTATACAGAAAAAAAATTCTTATTACTTACCTAGGGTTAGGTATCGCTGTGTAAAACTTTAATGATTGATAGTGTCTCAAACATGATTTCTCTTAATAGAAGGGTACTCATGTTTATCAAAAAGAGAGAATTCCTTATTCGTAACAAAGGGTTAGTCCCTTATAACTTAGCAAATTAAGGTCTGAATCTATTATGAGGGATATGTTCACAGCTAGTACTCGATGATGTCATGAACAAGAGAAAAAAAGGGAAATTTTCACTTAAATACCACATGGAATTTGAAAATCTAAAAAAAAACCTGTTAAAATTTTAAAATGACAGAAATGTTATAAGAGGGGGAATCTTAAATTTGTAATTTTCATTGAGAAAACTAAAATTCTAACATGCCTTTTTTATTTTTAAATTTTATGTAGTATTTAAGTGGAATTTTTCCAAAAATAAAATTCTTTACTCTAGTCAATCAGAATGTGAAGAATCAATGCCTTTTATCTAAGCAAATGCCTTACTTGAATTCCAGCAAAGAGACATATCTACCTTTAACAAAATGAGAGAAACTTAGAGAAGAGAATACCAGTAAAAATATATATAATATTTATATATGAAAAACACATATAATATTTTTAAGAGTGTTTTCTTATCCTAGTTTTTACTCCCTATTTTTCTTCCTATCTAAAAGTGAGGATGGTATTAGAGAAAATCTCATAAAAAATTAGGGAAATATATAAAAGACCGATTAGAGTTGTGAAATACGAAAATCCTAGACTAAGCCTTTTTATACTTTTTTTTTTGGTAGAATTATGAAAATGCGATTGAATTTTAGCAACATGAGGCTTTTAATTCACAACAAGACTATCTTAATTAACAACATCATAACAATAATTCACGGCGTAAATACGTAATATCTAAATATTTTTGGTATTGTTAATTGATATAGTCTTGTTGTAAATTAAGAGTCCCGTAAAATTCTGTGGCATTTTTATAATTTTAAAAAAAACATAAAAATGCATGATCTGAGATTTCCGTATTTCATAGCTCTGATCCGTCTGAGATTTTCCCACAGTATTAGCCTGTGTTTTAAATGGAATCATGTTCAATTAACAAATGCCTATGGAACAGAAAAAGGTTGGAGTACTATTTTGAACATGGGTGGTTGATGAGCTGAGAGCGGAAGACAAGACAAGGAAGCAGCAGAGGGAGAAGGAGGGGAAGGGGGGGCCTGCTTCCTGAGGTAAAGGCTCAAGGGATGGATCACTTGCTTACGTCATTTGGAGTGTACTATTTTGAACATGGGTTGTTGCTTATGTCCTTTGTCCCCATCGCCATCCCCAAATCCATGCAAAATCTTCCCTTACCTAACTCTCCTTGATTATTACGAACGAATATTACTATTTTCATTATCTTATCTTTTCGCCTTTCCCATCAGCGCTCTAAAATTCAGACGGCTGATTGAATTAGTTTGATCATAATAGGTTAAGAGAGGGCGGATTAGACTGAAGTCAAATTAACACTCAATTAATAAAGAAGGGGAGATCCGGACCATTTTGGGTTTTGGGCTCACTGCTTCCTATTATCCTATCCAACCCTTTTTTAAAAATTAAATTTTATACCCACTTCGTCTATCATCTCCTTGTCTGATCATCATACTCAGTATAGCAATTAAAGACATTACAAAAACAACACCTTCATATAAGATAAGACAAACTTGGTCTTACAAACTTACATCATATACCCTAAATCACATTCAATAAGTAAATATAAGATATTACATTCGTCTAATTTAATTAGATTAAAGAAATTGATTCAATTAGTTAATATGATATGTGATTTTCTTGTATTAGTGAATTATTTTTAATATTTAAAAAAGGCGTACCATTTTTGACACACTGACTAATTAAAGGACTTGAAGGAACATATATTTAGGGAAAAGATCACTTCAAAAAACCCTTCCTAAAAAAAAAAAACAGGGGTGCGTGACAAGCTTTTAAACCAAATCAAAAGGCATGATGGACATAAAAGGTGGGAAAATAATAATGGTGGGTGACGTACGGAGGATGCAATTCCAACACATGGACATGGTGTACCCTTCTCATCACTTGTTTCTGAAACCGTGGGATAACCACACTAAAATTGAGAGGAAAAAGTTAGATATGAAAAGAGAATCTTAAGCTATATACTTACTATACGGACTTGAAAGTGAAAAAGGACCCAAAAGAACACCTCCGAAAATAGTCATCCTAAAGGAGACATTACTTGCTGTTAATTCAAAACATTTTGAGAGAAAAAATAGTGGACAAAAAAGTGAAAAAGGTGAGGAAGTTATCAAGCAACTTGAGAGGTGGGCCAGTGGTTTGAGATTATAATGGATTCAAAACTATATAGAGTTAATTACACTAACTCAAAGTGTAAATATTAATTTACAATCAAATTAAAACTATAAAACTAAAATATTATATTTTTCTTATTAAAAAAACACTTACAGGAATAGTGATCACAAGAGAGGCATTAAATTGATATTAAGAGTAGCCCAATACACAATACTTTCATTAAGTGGGGGTGTAAGGAAAGATAAATGTAGGCTGTCTTCAAAATTTGATCTTGTAGTCTTTAGATTATACGGAGACAACTTTACTATTGGGCCAACACTCATGCCAGGAAATGTTGGTAATTGAAGACTTGAAAGAAGGAAAAAGGGGTCAAAAAAGTAGAAAGGGTAAGTATGCTAGGAAGCAACTTGCGAGGTGGGGGTCCAATCAACATGAAATAAACAAAATTCAAATAAGATGCAAAGTATATAGTTATTTGATGTTGGACAACCTGTCTTGTTGGAATATAGTGCATTTCAACTTGTGATCAGGACAACTCTGGTTTCAACACTTATAGCCTTGTCACATCCACAAGTCATTCCTGAGCCTTTCTTTGTTTCCCACCCAAATGCTGCATTCACCTAATATATACCAGAACTTGCATTATTTATCAAACAAAAATGGAACTTTTTCTATATTTCATGAATTTATTTGTGTTTCTTTCATCCACCCAACTTGATGCATTTTTTGTGGGCTCAGTAAAAAGAACAGAAGTGGGGTTCGACTAGTTTCCACAAAGACAAAATCTTTATTTCGAGTTTTTGATTTTGTGAAGTTTGACCTCTGGGTCCTTGATTTCTTGAAAAGAAAGGAAAGGGGGGGAAAAGCTCATTTTCCACGAGTAACTTGGGCTTTGGACGGAATATAGACTGTCAGCTTTCCGTTTGCGCGACCCGTAATACGCGTATAAGCAAACCCATCCTCTAGCGGGCAATTTGTAATCTGTACTTCAGGTCAGCACAAAACCATTGACGAATCCGTCAACCCAGTGAGAAGATTAGTGAGAGGAAGAGAAGGAGAGGAGAGAGATGGAGTGTTGGGTCTCAATGCCAAAGGTGGAATTGCATGCCCACCTTAATGGATCTATTAGGCACTCCACGCTTCTGTGAGTTTCTTTCTTTCTCGCTTTCAATTTTTCTTGAACTCCTTAATTGCTTAGGTTCCGATTTTTCTTTCTTTCTTTCTTTCTCATTCTGCAGAGAGCTTGCTCGAGCCTTAGGCGAGAAGGGTGTCATAGATTTCTCCGAACTTGAACATGTCATCCTCAAAAGTATGCCCGGCCATTCTTCTTTTCGTGTTCATTTATCTGTTTATTTTCTGACAAGAAAAAAGCTGGAAAATAAGAGTGCGCTACTGGGATGAACTAGCAATTTCACACCTAGATTGTCCTCTGGCCGATGCAGCTTTACTGAGTGGACCAATTAGTCTGAGAAATAGGGAAGGAGTGATTTCTTGTTTTTGGAACTAATTGACGCACTCACTAATATTTAAGGACTAAAGATAAGTAGGTCTGGACCAAATTATTAACTTCTTAAGTGTTCATACATCTATCAGACCCTGCCATGATCTATAAGGGAATTCATAGTGTATATATATTTTTTCAACTGTTTTATATGCACAAGAGTCTGTGCTCTATGTAGTTTCTAGCACCTGAAGGCAGTTAAAAAGATAATTGAAAAGATGAACCGTTTGACTATGTTTCTTTATACCAACGTTCTCCTGTAAAATTTACTTAGAACAATTTTTTTCCTAAATCTAGAGTCAGGGAGGCCCTAATTTTCTCGGTGTTCATTTGCTTCCTGACTTCACTTGTGATGATCCATGTTTACCTATTGATGTTGAAAAACACAATGCTGGTGTTGTTTATGGCTTTGTAAATACAGAGGATCGTTCATTACGGGAAGTATTCGAATTGTTTGACCTAATCCACATTATTACAACTGATCACACGACAGTTACCAGAATCACCAAAGAAGTATGGCTGCTGATTTACTGTATAAATTATAATGCCAATTTTTTTGCCTCTGCATTGATATTATTTTCATCCAAATGCAGGTGATTGAAGATTTTGCAGCAGAGAATGTTGTGTATCTAGAGTTGAGAACGACTCCAAAGGTAATGCAAGTAGTTCCATTCTGAATTTGGGCCGTACTTATATCCATCGAATTTATCTAATGAAGAAAAATGTTTTGCGAATTCCATTCAGGCAAATGATTCGATTGGAATGAGCAAACGCTCCTATGTGGAGGCTGTACTGAAAGGTCTGAGAGATGTCAGCTCAGTTGATGTGGATTTCATGCCGGACTATGAGAATTCTGAAAGACTTGTAAATTCGCTAGCCCCAACAGCAAATCATAGGTATAGTGTAAATACTAGAAAAAGAATTGTTGTTAGGCTTCTGCTGAGCATTGACAGGCGAGAGACAACTGAGGCGGCAAAGGAAACTGTAAGCTGAAACTCTGAGTTATCTGAGCAAATGTTGAGTCTTTTGAGGGTATTAATAGACTCCCTTTTTTTTTTCCGCTTCAGGTCTCGCTTGCTCTGGAAATGAGGCATTTAGGGGTGGTTGGAATAGACCTATCTGGAAATCCAGTTGTTGGTGAATGGTAGCTAATCTGAACCATGACTCTAGTGGATTACTCTTTTCTTTTAAAATGATGGTTAAGCTCAAACTCTGTTTATATCTCTTGTAGGATTACATATTTGCCAGCATTGAAATATGCTCGAGAACAAGGTCTTCACATAACCCTCCATTGTGGAGAGGTGCGTTCATCTATAGCTTTCACCTAGTATTTTTGGAGTTTACCTGACTCCTTTATTTTTTCGACTTAGTGTTTTTAGGTACCTAATTCAAAGGAGATAAGGGACATGCTTAACTTTCTTCCCCAAAGGATTGGACATGCTATTTTCTTGGATGAGGAAGACTGGAAAAAACTAAAATCCTACAATATTCCGGTTAGATTTTGCTACATCTTTTTTCACTTTATTACTAGTGAAGTTGAGTAGTGGTATGTTGTGGCTAGTTTGGGAATGTAGAAAAATATTTTAATGTATGCTATTGGGTAAACTGTCAAATTTCTGAATTTCTTACCGATAATCCGTATAAAGGATTTGCAGACCCTTAAACTGTTGTCTGAAGTTTAAAACCTGATTTTATCTGTAAGATATGGGAAACTATGACTGCCCGTTTTGATTGATAATTTGTTTTGCGCTTTTGCTAGTTTTCAGTGCCTTGTGTAACACTATCACTTTGCTGTTTATGATGGTTCAACTTAATCATTACATATTGCATCTTTTCTATTTCAGGTTGAAATCTGTTTGACTTCAAACCTAAGGACATTGTCTGTTCCATCATTGGATGTTCACCATTTTGGTACGTTAACTTGTTTATATCAGAAGATGATGAAGATGATCTTTAATTTTGAATTGATTAAGAAAACTACTGTCTATTCAACTTTACAAGTGTGTGTGAAATTACTGTCAGATATTGGCAGAATCACTGGATATATGTTTGGTAATGTCATCCAAACAGTTCTGAGCTTTTGTTGCTGTTAGATAAATTCACTTTTCGCTGTCATCTTTAAGAAGGGTAAATAAATGATGCATTTGTGTCACCAGACTCGATTCTAGGAGAAAATTAGAGACAAAATGTGTGGTAAATAACTAAATAAATCTTGCCATAATAAATCCAGAGGCTAGGCTAAGCCAAACATATGATTTTCTAAGATATACTTGTTACTATTCTCCACTTGCTCGCTTGCTTTCCATATGAGCTTATTTGCTATCAGTTTTTCATGTTGACTTTTTTTGGAAAATTGTTCTTTTGGTCCCTATAGTTTTGAGCTGCTTGTAATTCAGTCCCTAAACTTTGACTCAATGCAAGTCAATCCTTATAGTTTTGATTTAGTTGAAACTTGGTCCCTAAACTATAAATCACTACAACTTGTCCTATAATTTTAACATTCAAAACTTTAGTTCCTAGGCTACATGAAATATATAATTTGAATGATTAAAACTGTAAGGACTGAGTTGCCTCAAATTAAAGTTCAAAGATTGAGTTGTAACCAAGTTAAAACTATAAGAATCAAGTTACTGAGTTCTTGTTTAAAGGCTGAGTTGCCATCAGAGTCAAAACTACAAGGATCAAGAGTTTGATTTTTTATGGATATGCTCTGTTCAGCTTTTCCTAACATGCTGCTCCTGCTGTGCAGTTGATTTGTATCACGCAAAACACCCTGTAATCCTTTGTACCGATGATACTGGTGTGTTCTCTACCAGTCTCTCTGATGAATACAGAATTGCTGCTTCAACATTTGGTAAGTTTTACATTTCTGTTGCAACTAAATGAGGTCAAAGTTTTTAACAATGTCACTGTACTTACTGTTTTTGCTTGGTTTGGCTTATGTATAACATAGGACTTGGAAAGAAAGAAATGTTTGAGCTGTCCAAGAATTCTGTTGAGTTTGTATTCGCAGATAATGGAGTAAAGGAGGAATTAAGACGTATTTTCGATTCAGCGGCTAAGTGTTTCGATGTATAAGTACACAATTTCATCTAGGTAGTAATTTGTATTCAGGATTTCAGGTTATATGACTTAAAACTAGTTCTTCCTATCATGGGGACATAATTTTAGCAGTAAAGCCTCCTGCTTTTAGCTGTTATAGTCAAGAATGACTTTGGACCTTGATGAATTTGTTGTCTGTTGTACTATTGGAGACCGTTAATTCATTAGAGGTATATGTTTATTTAGTTGCTATTTGTGCTGGTAATCCTGCATCTAGCTTCATTTGTGTTTGGCCAAATCTTGGTTGGAGTTGGATAGTTGCTTATAGAACTCGTCCTTCAAGTCAACTGGATCTTATAATTAGAATTGATGGATCTTATAATTAGAATTGGAGGTAGTACCTCCTATGCTGAATATCCATTTGAATTTTATTTTGGAGTGATTAAAAAAGTTAAATAAATTTTTATTTTGAAATATTTATATTAATTGTTTTTCTCTAAATTAATTTGTTTGATTTTATAAACTGATATATAATTTAATGATACACAATGTATCATATGATTAAGTAGTTTATTTATATTTTCAATGTTTCAAAAAAAAAAAAAAAAAGTCTTAACATTAAATTAAGGACCCAACGGAGTAGAAAATTCCTGCGAGCTATCAGATAGCTTGGTCAATTTCTTTTTTCTCTTCTTTTGTTCTCTGGAGAATTATTGTGCAATGACACATTAAGTAATTTAATCAATATGCTATGATATGTCTGTCATTTCCTAATCTAAATCTTGTTATTACATGTTATTTAATTGTGAGATTTTTTAGTGATTATTTTACTCACGCGGGGACTACATAGTAATTATACCTGTTAAGATCCTGTATCTGAAATACTCCTATAAAAGATTGAAGGAATCCAACTCTCAACTCTCCAACAGCCTAAGATAAAGGTCCGTGTTTAACTCTCTACTCTTTAATTGCCTAATAAGCAAGTTAAGAATCTCTAATCTCCATCTCCAATAGAATAAAAGCAATATTTATTTCTTAATTATGGTTTAACTTCTTGGCTAGGCCTATTTATTGAGCCAAAACACATTAGGAATTAGGCAAATAAAATCTAGATAATCTCTAAGATCGTGGAAATGGGCTCTCTAAAAATTAGGTCTACTACCTAACGATTTAGGAAAATAACATATCTATATATTTAAAATAAAACATTTGACTCAATAAATAATCCTAACAACTAATAAACTCCACTTGCTCCTTAACTTGTGCAGCAATGAAAGAAATCACTAAAATAAATATTAATAAAATACAAACAGATTAATTAAGGACTATACTTACATCAAGTTCTTTAAATCCATTTAGCCAGGTTCTCTAATTACATGTGATTATGTGTTATATTTATTATATTTAAGTTTATAATTATATGATACTAATACAAAAATAAGACACATAGTTAAATTTGGTTGGAGAACTTGACAAAATGAATATAAAAAGATTGAGTTAAGTATTTTCCATTAAAATTCCATAAATCCACTACAATTCATACTTGGTACTCTATCATGATATACTAGCATTTGAACTGTGAAACATCATAGTCAAATTATCACTGTTTTATCATTGAGATCAACCTTGTAATAAATAATACACTGACCAAATATATCCCAAAAATTAGAGAAGTACCATAAATTCAATTCCCATTTTTGTTAAACAAACTCATTTTACGAAAGGTCTGCATAAAAACATAACTTGCCAGTTATGGACCACAATAGACTGTGGAAGTAGGAACCGTTCAAACAAAGAACAAACGCTTTGGAATTTCAAACTCCGACAAATAAAAACACATAAAACAAAAACAGAAAAACGTTAATCATGGCGTAATAACTTGCAAGACCAGGCAGGAGGTGTCTGTTATGGGGCAAGTGCGCCGTCTTACCAAGAGAATAGTAGTATTTAATGGAAAATCATGTGATTATGGTCAAAGCCTTCCTTTACAAGTTACAAGATGGATATATAATTATTTCTAGAAAAAAAAAACAGAGAGAGAGAAGAATATATAATTATATTTAAAAAAATCAAAGTTTGAGAATAAGAGAAAGGATGGAAAAGACCTCATAAACCTCAAGATAAGTTGATTCAACATTTTAACTAGATTAAATATTTAATCTAGTTCATGAAATATAAGAAATTATAGTTATAGTCATTAGATTCATTACTTTGCATAAATGAGCCATTCTTTTTCGGTCAGAAATAAATGAGCCGTTAATTTCCTAGATTTTCAATCTTTCATTAACTTTTTTTTAATATTTATATATATTCAAAGGATTGACTCTTTACATACAACATACATGAATTAAAGAGTTTATTTTGTGGAAGGAAAATAATTCAAAAGAAAAAAGATTAAAGGAAAAACTATTTGTAGGTGTAGGTACCTATAACTTTATATTCAAATTTTAATACATTTGTGCCTTTTCTTTTAATTAAATAATTAATTTTACATTGTTAATGCGGTTAGCTCGCACAACTTTGTTCATTAACACTTTTGCCCCGGTACAACACTAATAAAGTAAAATTAAATTATTTAATTATGAGAGAAAAACCCACCAGCACTAAATAAAAAATTGAAGGACAGTATAAATATGGCTTTTTTATTAATATGATATAAACAGTAAAATTATTTACTTAAATACTACTGTTTGTAAAATATTTATCAGAATGCTAAAGTCAAAATCGCAATCATCATGTACGAGTTTAGAAACTCGCCCTCCAGGTGGGCAAGTTGCGTGGAAAAAAGGGGGGACTAGTTGAAATTTGATAGAACTCTCCCTCCATGAGGGCAAGATATGTGAACTAACCCAGAGTTCAGAGAACTCGCCCTCCAGGAGGGTGAGTTCTCACGTGGAGGCTGAGTTCAAACAACTCGCCCTCCACGTAGGCCGACGTAACTCATGTAAATTTTTTTTTACCATTATAGAAAAGAATACTGCAACATAAGCAAAAGAACATCATCAAATACAGCCATTGACTCCACTAATTGCAAATGTTATTCTTCAATGACTTTTATGAAATAACAATTGATTAATATAATAATTAAGATTGTGTAATAATAATAATAATATAATTATACAAATAATAATTACAAAAAGTAGGATAAGGAATACATAAGTAAAATTAAAA
>JBAGKO010000001.1:18458245-18468856 GCA_037177275.1 Acacia concinna | reverse complement strand
TTTCTGACAAGGGTGGTCAGGTCTTTTTCCTTTTAAACATAATGTCTCAAAAGTCCCTAGGGACCTATTGGTAAGAGGGAAATTTGGGGGGACTTTTTTATAGTTATCTTTGGTCCTTGGGACCTAGGTGCCATTTTTCCAATTTTCTTCCTAGATTTCGGCAACAATTGTGGTGGTATCCTCCACTAATGACGACGGTGAATCAATCATAGCAAAGGTTTGGCTTCTTCTCCTTTGACTTCATTATCCTTCCCCTTTAATGAACGAAGATCACCCTACTCCTTGCTTTTGTGAAAGCGAAGGCGATGAGATCGTGGCTCAGATTTGGAGGTAGTGAGATTGACGTCGTCTTTCAAGGACCAGACTGAGCTCCGATTTGAGAGATTAATATGGATTTGCTGGAAGAAAGAGCCCAACTCATGCTTTGTGGTAGCTATGCTCATTAATACGGTGGTTTTTGCGATAGCCTACACTATCTCAGGCGATATCAACAATGATGGCTTTCCTGCCTTCCTCAAGTCTCCTCTCTTCCTCTTATTTACTTTCATGGACGTTTTGGCCCACAGGAAACTCTAGTCTTAGATATTTTTGTCGATTCTTACATTGCCGTTTCATATGTATAGTTCTACAATCCCTCCCTGAAAAACTTACAATGAGTTTTATACAAGGTATTAAAAACTGGATTGGTCACTGAACTGGTTAAGGTATTGGGTTAAAAGTCAGTAGGTTAGACCAGATAACTAAACCAGAGCTAAACTGATGAGAAAGTTAAGATTTTAGGCTTATTAGTATGAAATTATAAGGGAAATTAATTTTTTTTTAAAAAATGGGGTGAACTGGTTTAGTATTGAACCGGTCCAGTTCACCACCGGGTTGACTGGTTCACACCGGGTCAACCAGTCCAGTTTACTACTACAATATACAGCAAACCAGACCGGTTACCAGACCAGTTCACCGATTTTTAGTCTGAACTGGCCGATCCGATTTTCCATACAATGGTTTTATGTTGTTGTTAATTAATCATCCATGTCATCTTTCATGTCACTGTTTCAGTTAAAAAGTTTAAACAAATGATCAACTAATAGTCAATATGTATTTTTAGATCTATTTAGAAAATTCATTGTTACTTTTTTTCTTTAAAAAAAATTGTATTGTACGCACTTTAAAAAAAATATCATGTTTTTACACCTTAACCCTTACAAAATTTAAATTAATAGTCTATTTTTGCATATATTTGAAAGCTTCTAATTATTTTTTCCCATAAAAAAGTATTTAGAACTGAGTGCACTTTTAAGAAAATCTAAAGTGTATAAGTCTTTTTTCTATCTCAACTTTCTAAAAGTCATATTGAAAAAAAAATCATTTCTCTGTCGTAAATTCAAATCCGCCCACTGACTCTCATCACAATTGGCCTCCACCACCAATTGCCACCAATCACCAATGGGTGTGATTGGAATGAAGATTGAAAAAGTAACTTTTTGAAAAGTAAAATTGGATAAAAGTAATATTTGGTAAAAATAAGATTATGTAATATAATTTGTGTTTGAAACAAAGATTGCAGAAGTTACTTATAAGTTACTTATGTAAAAGTAAAACTTGTTTTATTAAAATTTTCAAAAGTAACTTTTGATGGCAAATGACTGAAAATGATATGAGTATTATTATGTATATTACATATATATATCTATATACTTTTGTGATAGTTAAAAATTATAGCAGAAAAATGAAAATTTAAAAAACTTAAAAAAAACATATAACTAATAGCATGGTTAAATGAATAACAATGCATATAAAGAGGGACACAAAGAAGTCAATTGAATCTTATAATTAAAACCAAAGGGAGTCTTATAACATGTAAATATATTGTGATATTTATATTATCTCCGGTCCTAATTTTAAGGCCTAATTGGCTTTTTTAGCTTCCTTAATATCTCAAGAAGAAAAAAACAATTAGGTCATGTAATTAGGATCAGAGGGAGTCTTATTACATGTAAATATATTGTGATATATATATATATGACCTTTGGTTCTAATTATAAGACCTTGATAACTTTTTTGGGTTCCTTAATATCTCTAAAAAAACCAATTGGGTCTTATAATTATGACCAGAGGGAGTCTTATCACATGTAAATATATTATGATATTTATACTACTTCCGATCCTAATTATAAGAAAAGTCTTAAAGGCTATAAAATAGGTTTTTCATAATTTTGTAAATAGTCAAAAAGCCTATATAGGAAGGAATCTTATAATTGTATAGATTTTTATTTCATGTACCTTCATACTCTCAAATTTAATCTTTCAGAATTTTATCAACAAAATTGGAATAGCGATATAAGGTATATGTAACTAAACTTCTCATAGGGATTAAGGGTAGTAGCATTATTATATCTATCTTTGTGGAATTATAATTAGTCTGTCAATTATGGTATCAGAGTTTTGAAGAAAAAATAATATGAAAGCCTTAGTCTCTAGTTTATATTACAACTTTTTGTGTTTATCTGTTTATGCCTAGATCGCATGAAGTAACAAGATTAAGAAAGGAAATCATAATTTTAAAAGCTGCTGAAAAAATATTTGAAAAACCAGAAAACTTAGACAAATTAGTTAGAAGTAGAATTAGAGATTTAATGAAATACTTAGAACAAGAACTAAGAAATATTTCCTAATGAATATTATAAAAGTATTAGAACCTAGAATTTATGGAATTGAATTTGATAAATTACCTGATAATTCCTATATACCTTATACACAGAATGAAATGGAAACTGATTGTATATTTACACCTTTTATAGTAGGAAGAGATGCAGATAATGTGTATAACCAAGTAAACTGGATTAATATGTATATAATGAAACAATTAGGAAGTTATATAAACAAGAATATAGAGGAATTATTACATGTATATACTTTAGATCAATTGATAGAAAAATTACCTGAGGATACAAGACAGATAATAGATAAGAAAGTACAAAGTAAGAAATTAGAAAGACTGAAAGAATTAGGAAAACCTTTAGAACAAAGATTATATGATATTAAAATAGATATTCAGGATAATACAAATAAAATAGCTCATATAAATGAAAATATAAAGAAAATAATGAATTTTTTAGGAATCAGAAAACAATTAGAACCTATAGAACAAACATCACAAATGAATATGTTAAGAATATTAGACCAAATAGAACAGGAAGAAATAAGTCAACAAAGAATAAGAAATCAAACATTAGATGAAAATATGAAACAAACAAGAATTATGGCAGAAGAAATAAGAAAAGAACAGGAGGTAATAAATAAAAACTTATGGATTATATATAAAGAAATATAAAAAATAGACTTAGAAAGAGCTCGTGAAAGAAATGGAATAATAATAAAAGAAGAAAGGGAAATATAAATTTAAATAAAAAAGAAAGTAACAGAATAACAAAAATTACATGTTATATAGGATTAGGAGTGGCTTATTTAGTAGCAATAATAAAACCACCAATAATAAAGATGAAAAAATTAACCAATATGAAAAAATGAATATAAATATAATGAATGTTTTAGAAGGAATTGATGAATTAAGAAAATCGACCTTTTATTTTCTTTTTCTCTTTCTATTTTTTCACAAACATAAAGTTATGAATCTAAATGTTATAAAAAAAAAGTTATGAATCTAATTCTTTTATAAATACACTTTTTTTTAATCAATATGCATTATATCAAATGCTTTATATCAGAATTCTCTCGTCATATATGGACAAAAATGAAGAAATGTATACAAATTTGGATGAATTTTAGTGGATAATAAAACTTTATAAAAAACAAAAAAAAATGTAAGCATTTTTTTATGCATACAAGATGCGTGAATTAGGAAAAGGTGGATATATATATATATATATATTTGAGACAATTTGGACAACATTTGATAGATGAAAATTGAAAACGTGTTAGGTCCCTCCGTCAATTTGTTGTCAAGAAAAAGTACGACGACGACGACGTCGGTTTTGTATAAACGACACTACGTTTAGCGGCCTACGAAAATGTCTCACAGTTGCACCGGACAACTTACCACCAAGTCACCAACTCCAACTAGAAGGCGAAAAAAGAATTTAGAATAAACGGGAAACAGCTTCGGTTCGTTTCTTCAGTTTCAGTCTCTCTCTCTTAACCAGTTCATCTTCAAAATTTCAACCCTTTTCCCTGTCCCTGCATTTCAACCTGCATTGAATTCCCATCTTTAATCTCTGAACCCTAATTGAAAATCCTCATTTCTTTTTTCTATATTAACCATCAACAATGATCAGATCCTCGTAGGTTCCGAATGCAGCTTCCAGGTCAATTTCCAACCTTTCAATCATATTGGAGCTGACCCTTGAGCACAATGTCTTGGGGATTGGGCTGGAAGAGACCCTCGGAGATCTTCCGTCTCACGCTCAACTATGGCACCGAGGAACCGGCGGAAATTCTTTGCCACGACTCATCCTCATCTCGTTTGTCGTCTGCTTCTTCACTTTCTTCCTCCTCCTCAACATCCTCGCAGGAAACGGAACTTGGGCTTCGTATTAACCTGGAGTGGTCTGCATCAGAGGATGAGGATCAGGTGGCTTTGAAGCTTCAATCGCAGCTCATGGTGGGCATGCCGATGCCACAAGATTCCGTGGTGGTTGAATTGAAGCCCGGTGATGATGAGAAAGTGGACTTGGATATGAAGGTGGTGAAGAGACGGGAGCCTCTGAAGGCTATCACAATGACCAAGGCTATTGGCTCTGGGCAACAGAGCGATGGGATTGGAGTATTGACACGCTTGATACGGTCCAATTTGTCTCCCTTAATGCCCACGATCGGAGAGGGGGTTGCTGGCTGCGGTGACCATTGGAAGAGTATCTCTGTGCTCAGTATTTGTGGCTGTAACTTGTCGGTGAGTGTTATTAGTTTAGGAGAAGCTTCGAGTTTTTATGTTATCAATTTTTTATTTTCTTGCTTTATCCATTTTTTTTAGCAGCTTTGATTTTTGTTTACCGACGATTCACATGCTTGTGTTTAAGCCTTGACTTGTTGGTAATAGCGATAGTATATATTCAAGTCATTAAATGCATTACTCATGTACAGGTGCTTCCAGTAGAGCTTACTCAATTGTCACAACTCGAGAAACTTTATCTTGACAACAATAAGCTAACATTCTTGCCACCTGAGCTTGGTGATCTGAGAAGATTGCGAGTGCTCAGAGTTGACAACAACATGCTTGCCTCAGTACCTGGTGAGATTTTCATGTCTTGAGTACTGCCTCGTGAGAATGGTGGTCTTTTGTCTTGCTTGGGGAAACTTTATTATTTACATGCTTTTCAATAAATACACTGAGCATTCACGTGCAAACAAATCAATCTTTTAGCTGCTGGTGTCATAAGATTAAATATTTCTTGAAAATATTTTCATAGATATGATTTTTATAGTATTGTTTAGCAGTGGAACTGAGACAGTGTGTTCAGTTGGAGGAATTGGCACTGGAACACAACAGGCTTGTTCGACCCCTTCTAGACTTCAGGTTGTTCTATTAGGCAACCTTGTATTGATTAATTTGGATTCCAATTCTTTTGTTCTTATTGTTATCCTATGTATATGACAGGGCTATGGCCGAACTACAAGTCCTTAGGTTATTTGGAAATCCTCTTGAGTTTCTTCCTGAAATTTTACCCCTCCACAAACTTCGCCACCTTTCTCTTGCAAATATTAGGATTGTGGCGGATGAAAATTTGAGATCAGTGAATGTGCAAATAGAGGTAGTATATGACAAACTAAGATGAGTATCAATTGCCATGATTCTTCTGAACACATAAAATTTTCAGTGAAATGTGCCTTTTCTGGTAATTGCAGATGGAAAACAGTTCTTATTTTGCATCTAGGCATAAGCTAAGTGCCTTCTTCTCTCTTATATTCCGATTTTCTTCTTGTCATCACCCTTTGCTGGCCTCTGCACTTGCAAAGATAATGCAAGATGAAGGAAATAGAGTGTTTGTTGGCAAAGATGAGAATGCGGTGCGGCAGCTTATCAGCATGATCAATAGTGAGAACTGTCATGTGGTAAGTTTATTAGTTATACATACCATAATGCATTTATTTGATTTTCTACCCTTGGTGGTTGTGCTAATTCTTAATTTATTTTTAACAGGTTGAGCAAGCTTGCTCTGCTCTTTCTGTTCTTGCCTCAGATATTCCTGTTGCATTGCAACTTGTCAAGGCTGATGTTATGCAACCTATAGAATCAGTTCTCAAATCTATGAGTCGGGAAGAGGTAATATCTGTATTGCAACTTGTGGTGAAGCTGGCAATTATATCTGATACTGTGGCTGAGAAGATGCTGACCAAAGATGTATTGAAGTCACTAAAATGCTTATGTGCCCGAAAAGACCCGGAGGCAAGTTGACTAATCTTCTTTGGCTTGATTTGATTTGTTGCCTTGTATTGTTAAAGGACTATCTTTCTATCATTTATAGGTACAAAGGCTTGCTCTGTTATCCATTGGGAATTTGGCCTTCTGCCTGGAGAATCGGCGTATTCTTGTTACTTCTGAAAGCTTGCGAGAGCTTCTTTTGCGTCTGACAGTTGGTACTGATCCGCATGTGAATAAAGCGGCAGCTCGTGCTTTAGCAATTCTTGGTTTGTCTCTAAATTTATGTCATCTTTCTTATTTCTTTCCTTTCTTTTGTTTGATATTATTAGCATCATGTTTTAACTTTGAATGTGGTTAGTGAATGCAGGTGGTGAAACCTGATTGATGTTCATGTTTCTTTGTTCTGTGCTTTGTAGGAGAAAATGAAAACCTTCGTCGTGCAATAAGAGGGAGACAAGTGGCAAAGCAAGGACTTCGCATACTATCAATGGATGGAGGTGGGATGAGAGGTCTAGCAACTGTGCAAATTCTAAAGGAAATTGAAAAGGGAACTGGAAAGCGAATACATGAGCTCTTTGATTTAATATGTGGCACATCAACTGGTGGGATGCTAGCTGTTGCTCTCGGGATCAAGCAAATGACTTTGGAAGAATGTGAAGATATATACAAAAATCTTGGTGAGGGTGCTGCCTAGGGAATGGCGCGTACTACTTTTTTTTTTAAAATTATTATCAAATTGGTTATTTCCCAAGAACTAGTAGATTAAATGTTTGAATGGCTTTTTGGATCAGGGAAACTTGTTTTTGCTGAACCTGTGCCCAAGGATAATGAAGCTGCAACTTGGAGAGAGAAGTTAGATCTACTTTATAAGACTTCATCACAGAGTTTTAGAGTTGTTGTTCATGGATCAAAAGTATAAGCTCTTTCTTTTCAGTTGCTGCATTTTTGTAAAGTCTGTTAATATTATAGTTTTTAGTATTTCCTATGTTTCTTGGAAGCTTGTGGTAGGGATTCTGGGAAGAAATGAGATACTTTAGACCATGCTTTTTAACTTGCTCTCAATGATATGGATTCCCTGTTCTGCTTGGGCGTCTAATAAAAACTTGCTTTAGAGTACCAATCCTTTTTGGCAGGATACCTAATCCCCACCTCCCGCAGGGCCCCACCCAAAAAAGGCCATGAAACTAGTGGCTATTGTATAGGCACGTGTATGTTTTTCTGTGCCCTAAAAGGAGACATTATGACTTATTGTCTTGCAGCACAGTGCAGATCAGTTTGAGGGGCTGTTGAAGGAAATGTGTGCTGATGAAGAAGGGGATCTAATGATAGACTCTGCTGTGAAAAATGTGCCTAAAGTTTTTGTTGTATCAACCTTGGTGAATATGATGCCTGCACAGCCTTTCATATTTCGTAATTACCAGGTGAGTGGCCAAGTTTCTTGTTGTGCTTATATTGTTGAATGGATGTAAAATCATCTTGGCCAAAAAGCAAGGCTGTAAAATCTTATTTCTTTCTGGTTGTTAATGTATTCTATTGTTGCAATCTTGTTCTCTTCTGATTTTGCTTATATGCAATCAGTATCCTGCTGGAACACCAGAGGTGCCTCCTGCAAGTGCAGAGTCTCCAGGGGCCAATGTAATAGGGTCACCTATAACAGGTGCTCAATTTGGCTACAAGCGTAGTGCTTTTATAGGAAGTTGTAAGCATCAAGTGTGGCAAGCTATTAGAGCCTCATCTGCTGCCCCTTATTATCTTGATGATTTTTCAGATGGTACTATTGCTCTGCCTTACTCAGCACAGAGTTTCTTGTATTTAGAGCTTTATTTTTTTCCTTTAACATTTTTTACACTCTATATTTTTCGTTTTTTGTCATGCTATATTTCTTAAGATGTCAACCGCTGGCAAGATGGTGCAATAGTGGCAAACAACCCTACAATTTTTGCCATCAGAGAAGCACAACTTCTGTGGCCTGACACAAAAATTGACTGTTTAGCTTCAATAGGGTGTGGTTCTGTTCCTACAAAGGTGATTGCCCTTCTTTGTGTTAATTCTGGAAAGAAATTTCAGTTTGAGATTTTTTTATATGGATGCTATCATCCTGAAAGCAGTTTACTATATGTTCTGTATTTCAAAAAAGATCAAGGTCTATGATGGTAACGTTTGCACTTCCCACCAAATTTCCTTCTATAGTTCTAGCAATATAAGAAATTAATTAGTGAAGTGAATCGGTATCTTTGATTTTATGCTATATGTTATTGGACTACGAGCCAAGTTAGTATATAATGTGATATTACATTTTGATACTATTGTAGTTGCGAAAAGGTGGTTGGCGGTATCTTGATACAGGGCAGGTGTTGATTGAGAGTGCATGCTCTGTTGATCGAGTAGAGGAAGCCTTAAGTACATTGCTCCCCATGATTCCTGAGATACAGTATTTTCGCTTTAATCCAGGTAATGTGAGTTTTAAAGTGTGGAAAGGAAAGAGTCTCTGGTTTTCACATGACTAATTCTGATCAGAGAAGGTTTTATCAGTGTGCTTTTTGTCTCTTTTTTTTTATATATATATTTCCTTTCTTTTCCTTACTTTCTAGGAGAGTATCCCTGGCAGGTAGCTATTTTTTGGGGGAAAAAAACTTTGACTCCTGAACCCTGATTAGTGTTTTCTGGTTTGTTTTTAGTTGACGAGCGTTGTGATATGGAGCTGGATGAGACAGATCCAACAGTTTGGCAGAAGTTGGAAGCTGCAGTTGATGAATATATCCTAAAGAATAATCAAGAATTTCGAAATGCATGTGAGAGACTGCTTCTACCTTTCCAACATGAAGAGAAGTGGTCAGAGAGTCTTAAATCTAAAGTGAAGACTAAAGAGTCAAAAGAGGGTATTGCTGCTGATAAGTCATATACTTTCTTAGTGTTATATTTTATATCTGGTGACCCCTAATTAAAATTAGAGATCTTTCGTATTCTCCTTTACCAGGTGCTAGTGGCCCCACTTTAGGGTGGAGGCGTAATGTACTACTTGTTGAGGCTTCACAAAGTCCAGATTCTGGCAGAGTGGTGCACCATGCCCGTGCGCTTGAATCATTTTGTGCCCGTAATGCGATAAGATTATCCCTTATGCAGGGTTTGTCTGGGAATGTGAAGACCATGCCAGGAACATCATTGCCAACGCCATTTGCATCACCTCTGTTTGGAAGCTTTCCGTCAAGTCCACGTGTATATAGCCCTGATATTGGTCAAAGGATTGGACGAATTGATCTGGTCCCACCTTTAAGTTTAGATTGTCAACTAGGAAAGGCAGTTGCTTCTCCACCGATATCTCCTCGAGGACTTAGACAGCTTTCTCTGCCAGTCCGATTGTTGCATGAGAAATTGCAGAACTCTCCACAAGTGGGTGTTATACATTTGGCTCTTCAGAATGACTCAGATGGCTTAATTGTGAGGTACTTGCTCGTTAATATTCCGAATTTATTTTCATTCTTCGGTTCCTTTTCTCTATGTGAGTGGAGGTGTAATATTGGTGTCTATTTAGTTGGCACAATGATGTATTTGTGGTGGCTGAACCTGGAGAGCTTGCTGAGAAATTTCTCCAGGGTGTAAAATTCAGTTTATTGTCAACAATGAGGAGCCATCGAAGAAAGGGTGCATCTCTCCTTGCCAATATCTCTACTGTTTCCGATTTAGTTGCTTTCAAGCCTTATTTCCAAATTGGAGGCATTGTCCATCGTTATTTAGGCCGTCAAACCATAGTATGCCTCCTTCCCCTTATGATTTGCAAAAATTGTTTTCCCAATTTGAATTTATAATCTTTATGAAATTGATCCAAATTTTCCTTTTAAAGGTTATGGAGGATGATGAAGAAATTGCATCCTACATGTTCCGCAGGACAGTCCCCTCTATGCACATAATTCCTGATGATGTTCGATTGATGGTAGGTGCTTTTCTTCTATTTGATTTGATTTACAATCTTCCGTCCTCTGAATTTTCTGAAGCATCACCTAAAGTTCTAAACATAAGTGTTATTTGCCGCCATCCATTTTTCTTACTTTAACGAATTTTTTGAATGAGGCATGAAATTAATTGCTGGACTCTATGGAGGCACTTCTGTTCACTACAGTAAGTACTGGAAAAATAACCGCCAATGGGTGTGTTTGGGGATCCGTTTGGGGATCCAATTGGTCCGTTTCACCATTCCCAATGTCCAATTGCAGTGGAGAAAAAGTTCTTGATGTTTGGGA
>JBAGKO010000001.1:18446909-18458145 GCA_037177275.1 Acacia concinna | reverse complement strand
ACACAACATATGTTATAATTAAGTAACTTATGTTGCTTCCTTCACTTCTCTAAAAAAATTTAATTGGGTCTTATAATCAGCACCAGAGAGGTAATATAAATATCACACTATATTTAAGTGTAATAAGACTCTTTCTGGTCTTAATTATAAGACCTAGTTGGTTTTTTAGAGAGATTAAGGAAGGCAGAAGAGTTAACTAAATCTTATAATTAAGACTGGATGTAGTATAAATATCACACTATATTTACATATAATAAGACTCCCTCCATTTTCAGTCATTTCCCATCAAAAGTGACTTTTACAAAATTTCAACCAAACAAGTTTTACTTTTGCATAAGTAACTTATAAGTAACTTATGTAATCTTTATTCCAAACACAAATCAAATTACTCAATCTTACTTTAACTCAATCTTACTTTTCCAAAAGCACCGATTGCAATCTTTAATCCAAACACACCCTTTATCAATGGACGCGGTGAAACTAGCACATGATTCTCACAAATGATTTTGACAGGTCTCTTAAAATATAGAAAAGAAAAGTTTTGTTTATCAAAATCAACTAGTCGCTCGCAATGTCATGCAGACATTCATTCATCTTTAATATCCAGTAGTAACTCAAATATAATGGTCTCAAATAAAAAAGATATTCATGTAGGGAATAAGACATGATGGGCTTGGGATCAATACTATTCTGTAAATAAAAATATTTTTTGACAAATCGATCTAATAATGTGCTGGCTAGTGACATATGATTTAGTTTTTTAAGCAATACCTGCCATAAAATATCATTGTCAATAAGCTACATCAATATAAGGGTGTGTTTAGGGATCCGTTTGGGGATCCAATTGGAACGTTTCACCATTCCCAATGTCCAATTGTAGTGGGGAAAAAGTTCTTGATGTTTGGAATGTCAATTGATTCCATTGCACCAATTGGATCAATTGCATGATAAGTCGTAAGCATCATTTTAGATGCTTTTCATCCAATTGGCATCACAAAGTTTCAGTTTTTGTTTTAAAAAATCTGTCATATTTTATCTTATTTAGTCCTAATTATAAGATCTAGTTGATTTTTTTTAGAGAGATTAAGGAAGCCAAAAGAGTCAACTTAGTCTTATAATTAGAACCGGAGGTAGTATAAATATTATACTATATTTACATGTAATAAGACTCCCTTCATTCCTAATTATAAGACCCAGTTGAAATTTTTTTTAGAGATTAAGGAAGCTAAAAGAGTTAATTAGATCTTACAATTAAGATCGAAAGTAGTATAAATATTACAATATATTTAGATATATGTAATTCATGCATTTTTCAATCATTTCCCACTAAAAGTTACTTCTACAAAATTTTAACCAAAGAAGTTTTACTTTTGCATAAGTAACTTATAAGTAACTTCTACAATCTTTATTCCAAACACAAATCAAATTACACAATCTTACTTTAACTTAATCTTACTTTTTTAAAAGTACCAATTGCAATCTTTAATCCAAACACACCCTATAATTATTGCTTCGTATTGCACGAGGCCATCTTATTTATTGCTTGATATATCTTGCCAACTTCATTCTTTCTTGAGGGGTTATTTCAATTGCCTGCATAGAGTGACGCCATTTATTGGAGTGGATATAGGAGATTTACAAAGCTCAGATCCCTTCCAAGTTTTCCTTTTTAAAAAAAAGACTTGCAAAATTTGAGCAATTCCACTTAAATTACAATTTCTACTGTGATCCACTACGGCATGTTGGTAGACTATCAAACCCTTTTTCACTGCACTGGGAATGTGGGGAGAAACTTCTAACATTTACATGAAATAAGAGGGAATAATGATATTTCTTCTGAAGAAGCGCAATAGCATTGCATTTTCCATGTCATATTTAATTCTATTATATCGATAAATTACTTGGTCTAATCTCTGTTGTCGTATTGATGTTGTTGATAAACCTAGGTTGGAGCATGGAGAGACAGGGTCATAATATGCACAGGGACTCATGGACCTACTCCAGCTCTTATTAAGGCCTTTCTGGACAATGGTGCCAAAGCTGTTATATGCCCTTCAAGTGAACCGAAGGAGTCTCAGATGACATCCCTTGATGGTGATGGTTGGGAGGCGAATGTATCGGAAAATGGCAAGTTTGAAATTGGAGAGGATGATGCAGAAGACGAGAACGAACCCACGAGTCCTTTAAGCGATTGGGAAGATATTGACAACGAGAAAAACTTGGACCGCAATTGGTGTTTTTGGGAGGATGATGAGGAAGAACTGTCACAATTTGTGTGTCAGTTGTATGATTCCTTGTACCGGGAAGGTGCTGACGTCAATGTTGCTCTGCAACATGCTCTTGCCTCACATCGAAGATTGGGGTATGTGTGCCATCTCCCCACCATACAATAATTTGTTTACTTCATCTTTATAGTTGATACATATAAACTAAGAGAGACGAAATGCAAAAACAAAACAGAGGATTGGGGGTGCTAAAAACAGAGAGATAGGGATCAAGAGAGGGAACATGTTTATGTTGAGTTATGGTGGATTATCCAATTTTGAGGCTGACTAATGCATGTATCTTCTGGTGATCATCGATCCATACTTGGGTCAAGTTTATGAGATGAGGATTTTCCCCCCTAACGAGTGACAAGTATACTGTTGGATTGTAAATGATGTACACAAAAGAATATTTATTGGCAAACCCTGCAAGGTTTTGGCATTTTATTCTCGATTCTCAAGTGCCTTGTTTGATTTTATTCCCCCTTTTTCTAGTTTTCAAAATTGATTTTGGATACAAGTTTTCAAAATGAAAAAACAAAAATATGTTTCAATGATTGCTTTTTTTTAAAAAAAAAATGTTCTTGAAATGAATTTGTGGTGGCTGTTGCTGCTGGTGGTGTGATGTGGCGGCAGTTATTATTGATAATATGATGTGTATAGTGGATAGATAGTAGCTTAATAAAATTAAAAATAGAGAAATAAAAGCAAGAAAACAACTAAAAATTGTTTTGCTCTTTTTTAAAAGAACAATTTTTTTATAACAGTTTTTCAAGCGTGTTTAATTTTCTATCTTTGAAAGTAAAATCAAACAAGCCCTTCATTGTTGAAGGGCGTGTCACTACATTATTTGTGAGCTTACCGGAAAGTATTTTTGAAGAAAGTGGAAGTGATGAGATTCTAAGTTCTAACTTATGTTTGGTGGCTATAATTTTTATAATTGAAATATATATATATATAATTTAAAATTCTAAAATACTCTCCAATATCATCATTTCACCCTCGTTGCTGCCTCCCAGCTCCCCTCCTCTATCACAGCCGTACTAGCAATCATACTCACTATGCCATTGATCAGGTTCCACAGAGAGAGAGAGAGAGAGAGAGAGAGAGTTTGATGAGCCGAAAGCACATGTACATGGTGATTTTAAAAATTAAAACCTCTTGTTCTGAGATTCTTTGCTATAGAAAGTGAATGTGGAGAACTAATGTTCCCAGTAAGGTTCATTTTCCACATACCACACCATCTTGTGACTCTGGATTATCTATACCTGTCTTACTCACTTTATATTTGTTTTTTGTACTTGCACGTTAATTCAAGGAATAAGTAACATGATCCTTTGATTTATATAAACCCTGTTTCAAATAAATAATTTAACTAATTTTCCTTACCTGTTTAGTTTTAATTATACTTTTTCAAAATCATCAGACATGGTAACTTTTTTGAATTTCCTAACTATTGAATTCCCTGACTTCAATAATGGGAATGTCCTATTCAATTACTGCCAATTCTCAGCATCATTTCAATCACTTATAAGAATGAATGAACGTGCTAAAAGTTGACCTTCATGAAAAATAATGCATCATGTCCTATTTCAAATTTTATTTTTTTAATAGGAAAAACAATTGAAGACAATAATTTAAAGTAAAATAATGATATGAGATAAATGAGGAATAAAAAGGAAAACACAAGGGACCCCATGCCCTAAAAGCACCCAACTCCTCTCTTCCCTTTAGCCATGGCATCAGGCATGAAAGGTGGACACTGATCTTATCTTTGACCCCAACACTCATTACATTCACATCACCACACACAAAAATAAGTGCTTCCCCACATTTTAAAATTTTTCATTTGTATTTAGTTTTTTTCATGGTATTAAAACCCAATTCAGGTTGGCCAATCAAGCCAGTGAACTGATGATTACTTTACTATATTTATGTGTGGTTTATACATGAATGTTTTATATATGGGATATTAATGTTTTTTCATTCAAATATTATTTGAATTATGGCCTATATGATCTCGAGTTAGTCTTAGTTCAAACTACTAACCATTGAACTACTATCTTAACTGGTATATTGATTGGTCTAATTTTTAATATCTTAATAATTGCGTAATGATTTTTTTTCAATGAAAATTTATCCATTTTTTATTTTTTGATAGAAAAAAATATCAACCTAGCTCTTTAATGAATACACATAATGCATGTGTATTTAGGATATTCTTTTAAACTCTAATACATATTTGTTTGTCTCTATTATAAATTTTGATACTGTAACATGCTGTGAATAAAAATTTTTATTATAAAAAAGTTTAGTCATTGGTGATTGTGTACTGTGAATCTAAGATAGATCAACCAAACTACTTTGTGTGCAAAATAAGCAAAAGGAGTATGTGACAAGAGAAGTCAAAAGGGCATATAAAGTGATTGCAGAAACGAAGAGGAATTTCATGATCATGTCTCTTTTTTCTTTCATTCTTTATTTTCCCTTTTTTGTTTTAAAACAAAAAGTTCCAACCATGATTGGAATTTTCATGCTTTCTTCCATAAAGCGTTTTTAGCATCTACTATTCAATTAGTAATAGTAAAAGATGAGCTGGGCGTGATGCTCCCAATTGAAAAATTGTAAATTTAACCTATCATCATAGCTTCTTCTTTATTTCCAAAAAAGAAAACTTTTTTTTTTTCTATAATCCTTTTTTTTAAGGATTAGAAGTATTGTTATTAAAATCGAAAGTTGCCTCTTCCAATTTATTGTTTTTATATTTATAATTTATAACATCATGTCAAACTCTGCATATTATAAACTCAGTTAAATACATGAGTTTACACATTGAATTTATTTATATTTATACCTTATAAAATCGTGTTTTTTTCCTCTTAAACCTGTATTAATCTTGTCAATTTGTTCATCCTCAATAATTTTATATATGCATTTGATAGAAATTCTATACTTCTTTATTACATATGATAAATTATGAATGTGATGTTTACACAGAAAAATATGAATGTAGATGGATTTAATTTTCATTATTTGGATTTAAAATATATTTAAATCAAATTTTTGTTAATTTTTTATATTTTTATCATTTAATTATACACTTTTAATACCTATTTAATGATAAAAGTAAACCCTTAGGACTCTACAAATTAAATTCTAAATACGAGTCTATGTCATTGCCATGAGTGTGCTTGAATTCATAATGCACAAACTAAACAAGCAACATTACTTAAATAAACCCTTACGAGTTTATGGTTTTAGTTTAATTATTTAATTATACACTATTACGGAGTAATACCTTTTTAATAGTTAAAGTAAACATTTATGAGTTTACAATTGAAGTTCATAATAGAAGTTTACGCCATTGTCACGAGTATGTTTTGATTCGGGGTGCACAAGTTAAACGAGTAACATTAAATAAATACCTTTACCGATTTACAGGTTTATTTTAATTATTTAATTATACATTATTAATACGTATTTAATGATAAAAGTGAATACTTATAAATTTACTACATTTTCACCGATTTAGTGAGGTCGTGATACACAAACTAAACCAGTAACATTGCTCATGAGCAATCTTAAGAACATATTTCTCAAAATACTAAAAAATACAAGGGAAAAAAAAAACTCAAACCATACAACATATCAGAATACTGTTTAACGAAAAGCAAAGAATAATAATGCACTATAAAAGCAGAGCCATAGGTAAACAAAATTCTGAGATATACTCCAATGGGGACTCCTCCTCCAGTGGCGATAGGCACAAGGGGCACTGTAGGATCTCTGGTGAGGAAGGAAATCGAATACTTCACCATGTTCGAGTCAGAGAGACGAGGTTGTTGTTCACAGAGACAACAACCACCTCGTACACAAGCAGTGGACCAGGTTTCTGCCAGAGGATTCTCTAGCTGCAGACCAAGTTTCTGGGTGTCGCTAATAGCCTGGAAGAGGAAGAAGAGAAGATTGTCGTCAAGTGGGCTCCTCCCAAAAATCTGCTCTGTTTCAGAGGTAGCAGAGACCAATCATCTGGATAGAATCCCAGGTTTCAGCTACAGGATCCTCACTAATGATATCAACCGCTTCGGAGACCGCAAGGATTGTGTAATATGATCTGACATGATCATATTGATATCATGTCTCTGTTTTGTTACAGTAATTAAGCAAAGGTAAATTGTATTTTATCCAGTAATTTTCTTGTTGTTTTTAAATCTAAAACCAGTGTTGCAGACTGTTGTGGATATTGCTGCCGACAAGACTGAGATTCTTATTTATATATATATCAATTTGGCTTTCTTTTCTCTTCTCTCTTGTTCTCTATTCTTTAGATCTCACATATCTAGAAGGATTTCCTGAGTTTTGTTAGAACATGGCGATAACAAAAACAAGAGCAGTACAGAACTACACTGATCATCAATAAAAGGCTGTTACTTCCTCTTGTATTTAATATAAGAGCTAGAAGAGTAGTTTACTTTGACTCTAAATATAAAACCTCCATCTGTTTTATCTCTAAATTCAATATTGTTTTCTTTGATGTATCTTTATTGATTGTTCATATATTAAGTGAGTTTCTATGAGGGTAGTTCCCATGCGTAGAATTTAAAAAAGTATTTTAAAGAAACCAACACTTACTTATTACAAATAACTAACTAAACTAATTATTTTGATATCAACAAATTAATTATTTAACTCATATATTAAGAATTGAAGGTAGTATTATCTCTAGTTCTTAATACAGATATGTTAGGAGAATATTTAATTCTAAATATAAGATATAATTTATATATTTGTTAATCGTTTTCTAATTTACCTCTATTGATACTCCATCAACTATGATCAAAGAGGAAGAGGAAGGAGAAAATTATGAAAGATGACTAGAGTGTTTAGAAAATACATATCATATTAACTATTTTAACTAATTTCCTTAATTTAATTAAGTTAGGTAAAAATGTCTTATAGTATTAAATATTGGAGGTAGTATATTATATAAACAGAACTACAATACAACAATGCACACTGATCTCTGCAACACATTTTTCACGGTTCAATTTCTTCAGTGTGCATCAACTTTTTTTTTCCCCTTTGAGTCACCCACTTTGGAGGATGATATTGCTACAATTGTTGATTTTGTTGATGAACTCTACAAACTTGAACTCCCAACCCTCTGATGTTGATGATGGCCCACACTTGAACTCCCAACCCTGTGATGTTGTTGCTGATTATAGCCTCCTACACTTGAACTCTCAAGAACCCTCTGATGCAGTTGATGATCTGATAAACTTGAACTTGCAGCCATGTGATACTGTTGTTGTTGATGATGATGATTATGGGCTACACGTGAGCTTCCTACCCTAAATGATTCAACATGGCCTGCAATTTTTACAGACTCTCCTTTGTTTAACTCACCATTATGTTTTACTGGGATTGTTATGTACTGAAGAGCTGTTACTACATCACTCATTAAAGGTCTTGCGTCTGCTTCTTCATGCAGACACATGGCTGACACTACAAGTGCTTTGAACAGTCCCTTCACTGGCAAGTTATCTTTTAACAATGGATCTGCCATTAGTGTGAACTTCTCTCTGTCCGCTAGCAATGGCTGTGCCTGCAACATTAATAACATCATTATGTTCAGTGTTCACAGCCTCAAATTTTCACATTATTGCATGGAGTTTGGGAAATGAGTTATACTATTCATGACTCATAAATAAACATTGTAATTCTTTGATTCCTTTTGCATAGTGATCTTTTGGGTGTTGATTTGGATTTAATTAAGGTGTGTGATTGGTAGGGTGTTATGTAAGGAATTATATGATGGCATGTGAGGTGACAGCTTTAGAATTAAATCATGCGTGCTCAAACAGCTAAAAGTGAAATGATGGAAGACTTTATGTTTACTTTTTAAATGGTATATCATATTTTTTAATAAAATATGATACTGATGAGTGATATGATATTCTCCATCTGGAAGAATATAATCAAAAGTTTAAAATTAAGCATTGACAGGAACTTATATTTGTCTAGCTAAGCATGAATTTTCTTATTTTTAAGAACATTAGTTTTTGTCCCTGGTCTATCAACCAATCAAGCTAGAAATGAATTAGATAATACGATTATTAGATAATTCAATCCAATCCAACCCTTAATATTGAATTAACTAGTTAATTTGTTATGAAACTAATAAGGTTCTCTAAACTGACCTCACGTGAAATAAGGAGAGAGATAGATATATGATTATAATGAATCCGTGAATTACTCTATTTATATATAGATATATAGGTCCCACAAAAGTGAGAGATGCCTTTCTTCTACCTATTTCTCTTTTCACCTCACATGAATTTAGTTAGAAAGATTGCATGATTATTACTCTATATATATATATATATATTGAAAGATTGAAATTAACATACCCAGAGAATAAGGTTTTGCTCTTCTTCTGATCTAGAAGAGTCATAGACTCTTCTTCCAGTGATGATCTCCATTAACACGACTCCAAAACCATAAACATCAGACTTGGTCGTGACATGACCCGTCAGAGCATACTCAGGCGAACAGTACCCAAAGGTGCCCATTACCCTGGTGGACACATGATCCTTTCCTTCTTCTGTGGGTCCCATCTTGGCCAGCCCAAAATCTGACAGCTTCGCATTGAAGTTCTCATCTAACAGTATGTTTGATGCCTTCAAGTCTCTGTATATTATCGGTGGATCTGCTTCTTCATGCAGATACTCCAATCCTCTCGCTGCTCCTTCTGCTATCTTCATTCTCGTTTCCCAATCTAGTCCCTCCTTATCTTCTCTTAAATCTGACCAACATTCAATATATATATAATTGAACAAACAAACAGGTTGATCAATTAAGACTCTTTTTGTATTATTATGTAGGACAAAATTCAGGTCAAGTTGTTTATACTCATTATGTTAAGTTCTCCGATCACACTTATAATAGAGGTGTTACTTGTCAATTCTATAAGTAGCTTAAGTGTCACTTCTGTTATAATTATTAGAGAGTTTTCCATTTACTTTTTGTCAGGTCTATACAGATACAAGCCTATAAATATGAGAGGCTATATAAACAGAGATTTCGTTGAATAAAGAAGCACTAGTTCTCTCTCTCTCTTTCTCATTGGCCTGTACCAAGAGGGTGAGAGTTGGAGTAAGAGTAAGGTGGGAACTTTGTGCATTGAGCCACTTTTTATAGTTGTTAAATGGTGTATATGTGCACTTGTAAATTCATGTGGACTTGACTTATGGATACAAGCAACTTGGCCTAAATTTTGTTCTTGTTGTTCTATATGTGTGTTATTACCTAGAAGGTGACTTTCGAGGCTGCCATTGACCATCAATTCATAAACTAACATCCTTTGATCTCCTTCGATGCAGTAACCAATCAGCTTGACGAGGTTGGGATGCTTCACCAAACTCAACGTAATAACTTCTGAAAAGAATTCTCTACTTCCTTGCAATCTATTCCTGTCCAGTCGCTTCACAGCCACATCCTGTATATAAACAACATTCCAACATATACAACGTTGCTTGTTAAAACCATGTTAAGCCTCAAACAATTAATATCTGACATATATACTCTGAGAGAGAGAGAGAGAGACTTGATCAATGCTTTGTAAGTATCCTTTGTAGACACTGCCAAAACCACCTTCACCGATCAAACGGTCAGGACTGAAGTTGTTAGTTGCAGAGGCCAGTTCTTGAACTGTGAACACTCGAACATTGTTCTTCGCTGTCCCATATTTTCTTATCTCAGCTGTAATGTGTCTTTGTCTTCTGCTACCTGCATTTCAGGCAATGCATTCATTATATATATATATCCATATAGCAAATATTTTCCATTTCTATAACGATTTACTTCATTCACTCCTCTTGATCTTGATTTTATTGATAGATCTAACAAACACTTTGTTTTCATGATTCAAATTTAATTAACCAAGGGAAGCGGCAAAAAACTTTGATAAGTTAGATATTTTTTAATATCACATCACCTGAGATCAAATCTTCTGACAATGTTTAGTACGATGATGAAGAACTTCACGTACTATATATATACGTACGTACGTACGTAATTATATATCGTGTCTTCTGCAGAAATTGTAAGGAGATTAAGGGGGAAAAAAGAGGGATAGATTAAGAGTAACATTTTGTACCTGTTTTGGAAGAGAGAGACCCAAGAAAATATTTGAATGTGGATTTTCTTGATGGTGCATAATCAATGTAACTTTTGCTCAAAGGAACCGTTTCAAGAGCATGCTTGTAGCAACATGCGAAACAATCCATTTCCTTTTCAAACCCTAAATTTCTTCCACCCTTTGGTAACTCTCTTGATTAAGCTCTATGTATCAGATTAGGCAACCACAAGATGGCGATGATCAATATCTGATGTGTGCGCGCGCGCGCGCGTGTTTGTGTTATAGGTTTTTTGATGAAGATCATGAGAAACCGGTGTAAGGTTTAAGGAAAGGGTTAGATTTTATTCGACTCAAATTGGGGTTTGGCATCTGTGTTTAGTTAGTTGGATGCTAAAAATGGAATCGGATTTTTAGTTATTGTACTGTTGGGTTGATTCACGTTTAAGTTGATGATTATGATGTTAACTATATCCAGGAGAGAGCGTGTTAGTTTATTTAGTTATGGATATCATATAGCATAAAGTAAGAAAATATAGTTATGTCCTGTTATTGTACTAATTATAGATTACGAATATAGATTATAATAAGCCCGTTTAAATGCAGCTTTTGAAAAGTATTTTTGGTGTAGAAGGGCTTTTTTTATAATGTCTTTTGTGAAAAAGTTAGTTTTAAAAAAAATAAGAGTGTTTGGATAAATGTTACTAGAATGACTTTTTTTTTATAGTGAAATAACAAAAAGGGCGTTGGTTTTTATAATAATTACATGTAAGGGTTGTGGTGAGATATAAATTATTTTTACAATAAAAATACATAATAAATACCAAAATGTGCA
>JBAGKO010000001.1:18432907-18443306 GCA_037177275.1 Acacia concinna | reverse complement strand
AATTATTATACTTATAATATTTTCAATTATAATTTTAAATTAAAATATTATTATTTAAAATAAAAAATATTATTATAATTAAAACAATTAAAATTAAATTTTTAGAAATAAAAAATTATTTCCTACACATATGCAAACATGAATTAGCTCCTAATGATTTAAGCCAAAAATTCGAAATTAAGTAATTTTTTAAATATTTGTTATATTAATTGTTGAAATTTTTTTTATAGACATATTGTAGTATTAATTAAATAATTTAAAGGCAAAAAAATTAATTAAATAACTTAGTTGGAAGCTAAATGTAAACTAATTTAACATATAAGTATAAAAGTATAAAAGTAGATGTAAGGGTAAAATGATAAATCTATTATTGCCACCTCTCCCCTCCTATTTTAAACCAAAACAAAAGTTGCATTCCCCTCCCCTCCCCTCTAACAAACCAAACAATATTACATAACTCTCAGTCAAATAGCCCATAACAAGTGTAGTAGATCACACTGACGACAATGCGTTTGGTACAAATGTAACCAACGACACGAGGCAGCAGCCGCCTCGCCCACATGGGCAAACGACAACATCACACGTGTCGTTCTTCTTCTTCCCGAAAGTCTAGAGTCTAAACCCCTTCAGCCTTCGTTCTTTAGCGTTGCCAATTTCTGGATCGCTTTTCCAAGAATGCCTCGACAATGGTTCTCTTCAGGTCCCTTAAAATTATAGCCCCTCGTACTAGCGCCAAAAATCGATCCTTTCTCACTTTATCGACCATAGCCCCTTCCTCATTTTCGCGTTATGCTTCTCTTTCTCACCCACTATTCCGATTGCCTTCCAATAACGGTCCTCACAGATTCTTTCCTCCTCTTTTCCAATGGATTATCCCGTTTCAGCAAGGTCCTCTCTTCCTCGCTTGCCCTCCATGGAAACTCTCTCAATCCGCCACTCCTCTGTACCTGCAGGGAAATGGCTTCGTTCGACGAAGGGTTCAAGCGTTGAATTTGAACCTGAATTTACTTCGGGCTAGAACCCGCTTTCCTCTCAAATTGTTGGATCGGGTTGATTCCATCCCGGCGGAGTCTTCGGAGCACTGTCTTGTGGACAGTTTCATTAATGTGCCAAACTTGATCTCCTTCAGTCGATTGATTTCTGGCCCTGTTCTCGGATGGTACGTTCACTCCCCCCTTCTGATGATAGGTTTATGCTTTCTTTTTTGTGTTTTCTTTTCATTTCTTGCAACTTTTACATACAGAAGTCCGGTTTTGGTTTATAGAAATGTGAAATAAATTGGGGGCGGGGGAATGGGGGATGAAGATGATACTTTCTTGTTCTTAAAGATACAAGAATAAACGTAACCTGAACTCATTAATGTGGAATTCACTGATGCTTCACATGGAAACAACTAAATGGGCTGTAGGAAGATGACAGAAGCTTTGCTGATTCCTTTTGTTCCTTGTAGTCTTCATTGAAATTCTGCTTCTTTTCTTTTTTTCTTTTTTTCTGGTTTTAAGTATGAGCTCTTTAGGTTACGCCTTCGGTAATGAAATGTTTATACTTTTTTTTGTTTGTGAATTAGTTATGCGAGAAAAGGCCCTTGTTGCATCAGTAGGATTTGCTGAACGTTTGGCTGCTGTTTATTACTTGTCTAATGATGCTCTAGTTTGTGGTAATTTTGTCCAGGATGATCACAAACGAGTTTTACACTTCATCGATGATAGGGTTAGCCATCTCTGGAGCAACTGATTGGGTATGAAAATATCCATTTTTTTTCCTAAATAATTATTGATATTGAAGCAACCAATTCTTCGTAGAATAGAAGTTACGTACTAAACGTCTTTCTCTTCTCATGCATTCCAGCTGGATGGATATCTGGCAAGAAAGATGAAAATAGATTCTGTGGTTGGTTCTTATCTCGATCCTCTTGCAGACAAGGTACAAATTATATCTTCTCCTTTTAAGTTCAGTGTCATTTCACACGAGGTTGCTATTTGTTTTGGATGATAGAACCAACCTTCGAGCTCTATTTTGCGAGATGATTATTTATATTCAATTTATGGTGCAGGTACTTATTGGTTGTGTGGCGATTGCAATGGTACATCAAGATCTATTACATCGTAAGTTGTTTCCATTGAACTGATTGTTGTATTTTTCATCAGTTAAGCTCTGAGGAAAACCGCATTACTTTGATATATTGTTGATGTACTCTTTTTGGTTTTTGTGCTTTGAAGCTGGACTTGTTGGACTTGTTGTGTTCCGAGATGTCTTCCTTGTTGGTGGTGCAGTATATCTAAGAGGGAGTTGCTTGGGTTGGAAGGTAAGAACAACATGGTTCTCAAGTTTTCATTTTTGCTTGAAAAGTTGTGTGCCCTGTAGTTTTCTTATGGGAAGCTTATTCATGTTCTGCTTCTCTCAGTGGAAAAGCTGGGCTGACTTTTTTAACCTTGATGGGGCTGGTCGTCAAAAGGTTGAGCCACTCTTTATTAGCAAGGTAAGCATTTTGAAATTTGAATGCTTTAATTATTGTACGGTGCATGGCTTTGCACATTGGGTGGGGAAAATATTATACAAGATTTGCTTGTCATCACCTGCTTATCAAACTGGATTCATTTCTTAGGACAAACTTCTTACATGCATCAATAGAACATTAAATAGTTTTAGATTCTGAATTCCCTGCCAGATCCATATATCAGGTAGATTGACTATTAAAATTTGGTAGCAGCACATGATGTGTTGACTTGTGCGTACATATTAGCACTCCCATAAATGCAACATTATAGGAAGTGCAACTGAAGCCATTGTATGACAGATAATTGGAACAATTATTAACCAGACTGGTGGGTCTGTCAATGGACGCAGAGAAAATCTTTGCCTGTCATTATTGTTAAAGCTTTGTTGTTGTCTTAGGTTGAATCACTGATTGAAATAACCACCTTCATCTCTTGTCCTATACACTATAAGATTTAAAAAGGTACTGCATGTGAAGCATAAGGTAGGCTATGAGCATAGAGAGCATTTCTGCAGTTTTGGATGTTAACTATGAATGTGGACAGGTTAACACAGTGTTGCAGTTAGCATTAGTTGCTGTAGCTCTTCTTCAACCAGAGTTTGGAACTCAAGAAACTCAATCGTATATTACTTATCTGAGGTAATTATTGAGGCTAGAATTTTGGTTTGCTTGTGCTTGTAATCCAGCAAGTATTTGTAGATGCTGAATTTGTGCCCTTTTAACTTGGTGCAGTTGGTTAGTGGCTTCAACCACAGTAGCATCAACTGCAGCATATGGAGCACAATATGCACGCAGATCCGCCCTTGCATCAAAGTTAGTTTAGTTGCTCCTCCATCCATTCCCTTATGAAAGAAATTTAGGGACCATATAGAGTCTGTATCAAATTGTTCACTCTATTACTTCGAGAAATCGGGACAGACAGAAGATTAAATGTAATTTTCTGTTATTTTCCCCCCCTGCTATCAGCTCTTCAATTGAAAATTGGAGCATGTATAATAATAATGCTGTAGCTTGCTTCAGGTCATAGCTCCCTTTGGATAAATTTACAAATTGCATTTCTGGTTTTTAACTTTTATACAGTTTTTATCTTCTTTAATATAAAACATATTTACCTAATTTAATTAGATTAAGAAATTTAGTTAATCTATTTTTAAATTTTAAAAACCATCATCAAGCTCAAGTATGCCACTATTTAGGTAATGGTTTTTAAAATTTAAAAGTCAGCATTTTTCTCGAAATTTTGCTTAAAATTATAAAATAGAATTACATATCTACTTCCTGCAGAATGCGCCATGAGTGAATTAAATCAACCCAATTTAGTGTTGCCTTAAACCATGAAACAAGTATTCTTAAGAGATAGTTAACTTTTTTTAAGAAATTAAGAAAGTTAAATTGGTTAGTTAATTATAGTATATGTCATATATCATTTGATTATATATCAATTCATAAATCAATATATTGTTTCATAAATCAGATAAATTAATTTAATATTTTAAAAAATATAAATATATTAATCTCTCTTTAAAAAGTTCAATCCCACCGCCTAGATCCGTTGTCCAAATCCTTTTCATGAGACTATTTATAATAGTCACTGCTACCCCCTCATTATTTATAAACTGCACTCCCAATAGAGCTTGAACCACAAAAATTTAGCAAGAGCTCAAACATTTTCAAGTAACTCACTTTCATTCATCTGAAAATGTGACTGATAAATAACACCTTACGGGAACTTCTAGCAGAAGAAACATCCCTTTACCATGTCTCAATGAGATTTGATCCCATACCAGTATTGGTTGCCTTCAAGTTATGTGTTTCCATAGCTTAACCATTTATATATATTCCTACTATTAGATTTTTTTTTCCATGCATCAAAATGATTGTCCAAGAGCTTACACAAGAAACTAAAAGCACAACTTGGGGATCGATTTGTGGAGGTAACAGAGACACACAGAAAACTATCACGTTTCTTACTCGAAAATGGAAAGCCATATAAGATCAACAAAGAGCAGTACACAGAACTGAATTGGCAGAATATCTTTTAACATGGACTCTTAGCAAAACCCAATTGTCAGAGAGAACAATGAAACTACATGATGGGACCAATTATTCCTCAACCAACTCGGCAGATGAAATGACCGAAAGAACTTACCCTGAAACAAAACATTTGAGTCATTTCTGCTAACTTTCCCCTGATAATTGATCTTCAAGGGTTCCGTCTGAACTATCAAATATTGATACTATCCTAGGTGTTCATTATTGAGGCAATCCAGATTCCATTTCATCCCATTTATCACTGTTTTCCGTAAATTTCTCCTTGATTTGTTTGATAAGATCTCTAGCTTCGTCAACCTTCGAAATGCTGACCAGCCCATTCACAAGTTTTTTCATCGTCGAAAACACAGGAATCCAGTTTTTTCCCATGCTTTCTTTTGTAATCAGTAAAGCAGTCTCGAAATCTCCACATTGGCACAAGAAGTGAGCCAAAGTAAAATAACAATTGCTATCCGGCTTGAAACCTCTCTTTTTCATGTCCTCGAACAATTTCTTGGCTTCATCAAAGTGCCCGTCTTTACATAATCCATGAATCAATTGAGAGTAAGTATCTGAATTCGGCTTTCTACCCATGGATATCATTCCATCAAACAAAGCCTTTGCCTCCGATGACCTCTTCAATTTACAGAGACTCTGAATCCTAATATTATAGGTGCTTAGACTCGGTTTAATGCCATGCTTCTTCATCAACTCCAACACCTTCCCGACCTCTTCAAGCTTCTCCTCCTTGTAAAATCCCGCAATCCATGTAGTGAAAGTAGTCGCATTTGGTCTAACAGATTTCCTATCCATCTCGGCCAATACGGAATACACAGAACTAGACGAACCGGACTCGCAGAAAGCCTTAATTACTGTATTATAGGTATCAAGGTTCGGCTTTATTTCATAAATCTTAGGGAACTCAAGATAAATTCGGCTTACCTCCTTAAAGTTCTTGGCCAAAATACCAGCGAAGAGAAGAGCATTAAGCGATTTAACCGACCGACGAATGCCCAATTCCTCCATTTCTTTGAAACTACGAATGGCATGGTCAAGCATGTCAGCTTGTCCATACAGAACAATCGCGTGCGACACATACCGCTCATTCCTCAAGTCAGGTCGCGTCTTCAGCTCCTCAAGGAATTGACGGATTCCATCGAAGTGATTGAACTTGGAGAGCTTAGAAACAGCGAGGGAGAAAGTAACTCGATCGATGTGAGTTACGGGAGTGAGTGAAGCAGCACGGCAAATCTCAAGGATGCGTTCTGGATTCTTCTCAGTTTTGATAAGACTGAGGGCAGCTCTGGATTTCTCGGTGGAGGAGAGAGGCTTGGATGAGTCCGGAGATAGGATTGTGGAATAATGGCGTTTAGGGTAGGCTTGGCGAAGCCGACAGAATATAGACATTGTTGGAGTAGGAGGTAAAGCTCGAGGTATAAGCCCAGCTAGGGTTTTTCAGTAGGGACGATAGAAGAATGAAGAAGGCGATTGAGTTTTGAATTTGATCCTCGATCGTGTGGAGAAACAAAAATCTTTTGCAGGGATGTGTATGAGCTATTGGTATGACCGCTAATCATAACCGTTTATTATTGCAGGTCATAGAAATACGTAGAAATGTGTTAGATGTACGATTGGATCAAACAAGTTTGCAAGTTGATCTCAATTAACAAATTTATGCTGAGGACTGCAAAATGCCTTCAACTTCTTTTAAATAGTTTAGAGGCATGAAAGTAAATTGACAAAATTTTTAAATCTCAGTTTAGTCCAGTGGCTTGATCAAAAATTTATTCCGTTTATTTTTTTAAAACAAATAACATAACATTTATTTGCCTTTGATATTAGGTTTAAATTTGTGCAAACCTCAACTAAGCAAATGGCAAGTATAAAGTAAGCTACAAAATTTTCATTGTTTCTAATTTTTCTTAAATGAGCATATGTTTTTTCAAATAAATAACCCGTTTTATATATCAAAATATTGCTGTATGGATATTGATATTATAATAAAAAAATGTTAAAAAATTTAGTTGTAAAATCCGTTATTAATGATATTTGGAAATTTAGATTTTTGAATGAATGTAAATTGGCTTTAATTGAAAATCTGTTGGATATAGCTGAAAAAGAATATACCAAATTGCATTTGAGTTCTTAAGCAAATTTCAGATACTTTAAGGTAATAAATCTTGTGTTGTGGAATTTTCAATAATTTTCCTGTTATAATATCTTTAAAACCACTAACATGTAAAGTAAAAAAGTTTATGTGATATTACAAAACTTTTGGAGCGGGCTTACGCTTGACCCGGATAAAATAGATGGGCTTTTATAATTTGGCTACGCAGACCTACTGGCCCATTTTCCCGCTATAAATTTGGAAGACAAATGAGAACAATCTGACTGGTTCGTGACATCACACGCGCTTTTTGATTCGCTTGTTTTTGTCACCTTATTTCTACGAAAACCAGGAGATGTTTCCCAACGACAAGTCCAGAACAGAAAAGAATCACACTCTCTCTCCTCTCGACCGTCGGGTGTGCTCGCTCCCTTTCCCCTGCTTCTTCGTCGGTCTTCTCCTTCCGATTCTCATTGTAGCTCTCTGATTCTGCACAAGAAGCTTCTCGAAGCTTCCATATTCGTTGTTGCAATCTTTCGAGGCTGAAATTAGGTGAAGAACAAAATGGCTCAAGCAGTCGAAGAATGGTATAAGCAGATGCCAGTAATTACGCGCTCGTATCTCACCGCAGCTATTATCACCACTGTCGGCTGTTCTCTTGATGTACGACTTTTATTATCTCCTCTCTAATTTTATGCTTTTCTCATTTGTCCTAAACAAGGGTTTCGACCCTGTAAGGGTTTGTGATTTACTATTTGAAATGAGTTGGAGTTATTGTTTCCTTTTGAGATTAGTGTTGTTTCAAATCAAGGAAACACAATCATTTATTGATTTGCAACATTATAATAATTCAAAATTATTAATTGGAATGGACATTAGGCACTTGGTTGTGATCTGATTGAATTCATGTTGATTTGGAATTTGGAAAGGTTGAGTGACATGATGGTTGTTGATTTTTTTAATGTCTATGCAGATAATATCTCCGTATCATTTGTACTTGAATCCTAGACTGGTGGTTAATCAATATCAGTTCTGGCGTCTCATTACTAATTTCTTGTACTTCCGGAAAATGGGTAATTCTTTCCTCTCATATTTTATAGAACTGTTACGAATTGAAATTGACGGGTTGATTTTGTTGATAATGTAATTTAAGTTCTTATTTAGCTCAACATTTAGATGCTCTTTTAGCTTTATAATGGCTGCGTTCTGTTTATCATTTCTCGAGGTTTATGTGGGACAGTGGGTCAGGTTGGGGAGATATCCAACCCATTATTGGCATGCTCAAACATAATGAGTGACATGACTGATGATGGTGGGTTAAAATCCAGAAATCTGGGCTGGTACATAAGTGTTGTGCACGTTTGTACCTGGTTTAGGAAAAACTTCTACTTTTGCTGCCACCTTTTTCTTGGCTTTACAATTGTATTAATCATTGATTGTAATTCAATTCTGGTAAATCAAATTTAATTTTGACTTGAGAGTAAGCGAATGAAAGATTTTCTGCGTTTTGGGTGTAGCACGATTTCAGGCCAGTTGTAGTTGAAGAGTCAGTCAAATTTTGCTATGTAAATATAGTAGATACTGATTATCAATTTTGGCTACTGACTTGTATACAGGGCATATACTGGACTTTTTTTTTTTGATAGCATTGGCAAGTGTTACACTTGAGAGTTAGTGAAACGGTATTACACTGTGAAAAGATCAAGCGAATGGAACAAAATAAAACCTAATGTCAGTTTAGGTCAGCTAGCATTAAGTCCGAACACGGAACTAGAGGAGAATCGAGTAAGATTGGCTCCATGTTCGTATGGTGCGCCATGTTGGCCAAAAAATCCGCACATGACATCGCTTCACTATAAGCATGGATGATCTGAAGATCCCAAGATGAGAAGATAAGGGATCTAGCTTTATCAATCTCTTGGAGCAGATGTTAGTTCCCTCCATCAACCACTATACCGGACTCTTTAGTACAATATGACACCCAGCCAGCTCTTTTGCCTTAAATCCTTCTTGTTAAATGAGAGTTACTCTGCTTTATTTCATTTAATGGGTCATAGCATAATTCTTAAGCTTGTTTATTTTGCTTATGTTGTACACTTTTAAGGAGCATAATACTGGTAAACCATTAATATTATTGACTCATTCATGCTTCATATTATTCGATAATTAGACCAGAGGTGTTAGACCACACATCCTATCATGCTTGACCTGCTGTATTCTCATTTGAATGGCAGACTTGGATTTCTTGTTCCATATGTTTTTTCTTGCTCGATACTGCAAGCTTCTAGAGGAGAACTCATTCAGGGGGCGAACTGCTGATTTCTTTTATATGCTCGTATTTGGCGCCACTGTGTTGACTGGAATTGTTCTTGTTGGTGGGATGATACCTTATTTGGCAGCCTCATTTGCAAAAATTATATTCCTCAGCAACTCATTGACATTCATGATGGTCAGCAACATTTGCTTATTCTTTTATTGTGGAGACTTCATGTTTTAAATCCTTCTAATGTTTTAAAATTTTAACTTCTCTTACTTTTCAGGTTTACGTTTGGAGCAAACAAAACCCCTTCATCCATATGAGTTTCCTGGGTCTGTTTACTTTCACAGCAGCTTACCTTCCTTGGGTATGTAAGCTCTACTGTTGTTATATTGTTGGACTTGTTTATATGAGTGATGATTTATAGTTAAACCAAGTGTTAGTTTATTGAGGCAACCTGTTCTTGAAATTTTATGCAGGTTCTCTTGGGATTTTCTGTCCTTGTTGGTGCTAGTGCCTGGGTGGATTTACTGGTGTGTTTACTAATCTCATAAACTACTATCATGTTGATACTTCACGCATAATGTTATGTTTGAATGGGGAAGAGAAGTGGGGAGAAATGAGGGGAAAATGAATATTGGGTTTGAAAACTTCTATAATAAATAGTAAAGAAATTTACTATTTTTGGAAGGTTCTTTCCTCAATTTTCCCTCCATCCAAAAAGTAGAGTTAAGATGTAACTAAAGTCTCTCCTAAAAATATGGCATGAGAATATTTTTTACAACTCAATAGATGATTGATTGTTAAAACAGTTTATCAACATGCTATAATTCAATAGTAGAATCTGAAACTGAATTAAGAATTTATATGAATCTGAAAAAATAATGACGATCTTGGAATTACATCTCAGGGAATGATTGCTGGCCATGCGTATTATTTTCTTGAAGATGTCTATCCTCGGATGACTGGTCGTCGGCCTCTTAAAACACCAGGATTCATCAAAGCACTATTTGCAGATGAGAATGTTGTTGTGGCACGGCCAGCCAATGTCAGATTTGCTCCCCCACAAGCGGAGGAAATGCACCGCGATTGAATTGGTTTTGAAAAGCCCCAACTAATTGGGAGCTGACGGTATTTTGAGCTGTGGAAGTGGCAAGTGAACAGAGGATTGGGTTGATCTTGTAAAATATAGATGTCGCAATTTCTTTTTGTTGCCCCCACCTTTTTACACTAATTTGTTAATTATTATCATGTTATAAGGTGTGTGGCTGATGGCTTATACTCAATTATTTTTATTTATAAGTCTTAGTTGAAAATTTGATTTGGTCTCAAATATAAGACCCTTATCTACTTTATATTCCATATTTAACCACATTTTCTCAAAACTGGCTCTGTTAATACTCCTCTAACTATAATTAAACACTACAATTATTCAAATACATTACAACAACAACAACAACAAAGCCTTAATCCCACTAGGTGGGGTCGGCTACATGGATCGAACTAC
>JBAGKO010000001.1:18378190-18390416 GCA_037177275.1 Acacia concinna | reverse complement strand
AATTTTAGCTCATGTAGTAATTGACATTGAATTGCATAGGTAAAAAAAATTATTTATTCACCACTTGTATTTTATTTCTTTTCTTGTGATAGTTTCTAATTTATTTTTAACACTTGTATTTTTTTTTATTTTGTTGTGTACATGTTAATATAAAAATTTACATTTAAAGTACGGTGGATAAAAATTATATAGAGTTTTAAAAGAAAAATATAAAAAAATTAAAACAAAAACAAAAAACCTATTGAAAGAGCGCCACAAAAGGTCAACCTTTTGTGGCGCTCCCTTAAAAGAGTGCTATAGGAAGTCCTACTTCGACTTATTGTGGCGCTTTTCCAAGCAAGCACCACAAAATGTTCTCTTTTTACCTGTTGTGGCGCTTGCTTGAATAAGCGACGCAGGAAATGTGGGGACTTCTTGTGACGCTTTCTCAAGAGAGCACTACAAAAGGTCTTTTTTCAAAAAAAAAAATTCTCGTTCTCACTTCTTATGGCGCTTTGAAGCATTACAAAAACGTATTATGGCATTAAAACTTGTAGTGTTTTTTAAGCACTACAAGATTATTTTTTTGTAGTAGTGTCTATAAATAATGTGTATATTATTGTTTTGATTTTTTTGGTGTGAATATTTTTGTTATTTGGTGGAATAGTACGTTGGTTAATGATCCAGATAAAAGGAGATATAGATTCTAGACCCTTAGAACTATTCAACTTCTACAAACGAAACTGATGAAGACAAGTCACTGCAGATTCGTTCTAAGCCACGGTGTCCACCTCTAAAATACGTATCTCTAGTGCTTAATATAAAAGTCAGTTGATGTTTTTAACTAAATACTCTTTCTAATCCTAATTATAAGACTCATATGATTTTTTTTAGAGAATCCTAAGAAAGCTAATTACGTGTGTGTTTGGAATGACTTATAAGTAACTTATTTCAGAATACGAAATAAATATGTGAGATGAGTCTTTCTCGTATTGTGTAATAAGTCACTTATAAGTGACTTATTGCGCATACAAAATAAGCTCGTACTTAAAACATTAAAATTTATCGTTAAATAATGTAATTAGATATATTAGAATTCTCTAAATAAAATCAACTGACTCTAACTCAAGGGAGTATAATAAATTATTTAATCATAGTATATGATGTGTCATCTCATTAGATTATAACTTAGTTTATATGTCAAGCAAAATTTGTTTAAAAAGAAAAACGAAAAATCTAAATATACTTTAATCTAACTTACTTAAATTCTTAAACAAAAATCAACTAGTTTTTTTTTATTAAGGACATGAGAGAGTATTATGCTTTGGCAGTCTTCAAATTTACTTGCTATTGTGTGTGTGTGTGTGTGTTTCTAAAATGATGTAATTTGAGGGTCTTTTTCTTATCTTGGTTTATTCTTTTTAGCCATATTTTCTCTCATATATTCAAACCTCTAGAACCCATTTATTCGAAATATCTATTGATGTGAAATGTTAATGTCGACCATTCTGGTGTCTGTGTGGGAGATTAGCTAGTATCGAATTTACTAGAGAAAAATTTTGCCCTAGAAACAACATTTTTGAAGATGTGATATTATTTCATGACGACATCAATCAAGTGTTTTCCATCGAAAAAGTATGGATATATGTTATATTAGTATATACAAGAAACATAAATTAAATTACTTATATATATTATATCCACTAAATTAAGTTCTTAGGCAAATTTATGATTGCATATAACCATATTTCGGTAGCTAACAATAATAAAATAACAATTGTAATTGGAAAACCAAACCTCATTGATATAAGCAGCTTGATTTTAGTTCTGTCCTAGATATTATAATTTCTATTATTATTATTACTTATAAATTATAAATAAAGGATGACCCTGTTAAGTGACAATTAATGTTGAGCCAAAAATAGAGCTAGCATGTCATTTTCTTAACTACGTACAAAAACTAATCGTGGAGACGAATTGAAATAGCGTGGCAATACCCATACAAGTGGATAAGCATAGCCAAGTCAATTATGTCCTCATAAATCCTTATCTTGCTATTATAAATAAAATAAATTGCATTATTTATCATTTATAAGTGGGTCAAGGTTCAAATTTACCCTAAAATTTGTTGCTAAAAAGTAATATTACCCTAAAACTTTTTTATAAATTTAAGGTCAATTCGAAAGTTTTAAAATATAATAATATTGTCTTATACCATTAAATAGATGTTGACCATTAAATTTTTAACAAAAAATTTAACATTTTTTTATTTTAATACTTTAAAGATAACATTAAACCTAAAAAATTTTCGAGTTAACCTTTTCTTTCAAAATAAAACTTTCAGAATAAATTTATAAGCTTAACTTTTTATAGTTTTCTCAAAAATATATTGAACAATTAATTAATGATTCTGATATGCCTCCACCTCAGCAAGCGATGGAGGTCAATTTAAATTTCTAGAAACCCTTCTTTTTCCTGTTCAATTTCAATTACCCTACGTAAAATGACACATGACCTATTTGGTGCAATAATTTAATTACCAATACATAACAAAAAATGGTTGAAAATTAACATATATATAGTTCCTTAAGTAACAGGTACGCTGCTTATTTTTCTTCTGAAAATATTGGGTTTGTTTTAATATATGGTGTGAAGTGCAACAAACTACATTTGTTTAAATGAATTAAAAATTATAATCACTTCTGTCCAAAGAAAAAATGAATAAAAAATTAATGAGAGGTATAAAATGGCATTAAAGTGAAAAGAACTAATTTCCAATATTCCGTTCCCTTTTGTTGCCGCCATCCACACTGTCGCCAACCAAAGTGCCAAAACCATCACATGGAGCGTAGCTCTTATCTTATAAAGCCATCTAGAATAATATATACTTTTTTGGTTTGCCTGTAATATAATATAATAAATAGATAAATCCTGCAATTCTAAATATAAGATTTAATTGATTTTTTTTTTTGAGATATTAAGAAAAGTAAATAAGTTATTTAATCATATTATATGTAGTGTATAATTATATTATATAATTAAATTAGTTTATAAGTTAAATAAAATAGTTTTAAAAAACAATAAATTTACATACTTTAAAGTAATATAATTAATTTTTTAATGATTTCTAAACAAATCAACTAGTTTTATATTTAGAATCGGGAGTAGTATAATATTTTTGAAAATCCTAGGATAAAAATATGGGGAATTACTTTGGCGTTAAAAATTTAAAGTATATATGACGAATTACTAACACAACCATGTATGGATATAATATACGTAAAAATTTACAAAAAAAAAAATATTAAATTGGGACTTTCATCGTAAATATCATATTTTGACTATCTAAATATTTCAAAATAAGTTATAGAAATATTTTATTTATAATCAGTGCAAACTGAATAAGTAAGTTAAAAATGATCACACATTTCTTCTGTATTATTCAACATCACAACGAAATCAGATTTTAAATAATAAAGTCGCCAATTGATATTTTCTATTTTTTTTCCTACATTTAGAATATGCCTTCAGGTTGGCTGTTATTTTTTTGATACAGTAGGTTGGCTTTTATTAATAATTTGGTTAATTAGGTAATGCTCAAACATATGTGGATCGAGGTGGTGGATAATTTTTCTCGTAGAGTTGGTGAGACTGAAAACAACAATTATTTGACAAAGGCTTATTACATTTTCTTGTACTAGCAGTGTCAATGGACTTGGTAATTAATTACTAGCATTAAATTACTTTAGGTAAGTATGGATTAATATAATTAAAGTAAATGGATTTTACATGTATTGTATGAACTTAAAATATGAATTATACTTTTTATAATTTATAAAATTTAATTAAAGTATAACTTGTGAATAGCCTGTTATAAATTTTGTTATTAATACTGATACATTGATTTGTAATTAAATCTGACTAGAACTGTCCTGATGGTTTTAATTTCTTCCATTAATTTTGGAGGAAAATGTAAACAAGTTATACCCATCAACGTGTTTAATAATCAAGTCACTTGAATTGAAATTAATCGGAAAATTTTGTTTCTAATTAAGCAAGCCACTTGTCGCCATCTTTGAAATATGTTTGGGGGGCCTTCAAATTTCAAGCTTACTGCTTACTTTAGTATAATTAAATATGTTCTTATTGGAAATGTTTGTAAATTATATATAGAAGCCAAGCTTACAATTTCTAACTATCTTGATTACTTTATTGAGGAAAGCATGTTCTCGATTTGGTAAGGATCCAAAGAAAAACGGGTCACAGAGAGAGAGAGAAGATATATAATTTTGCTGAATAAATATAAAAACATTATTTGCATACATTTTTTGTTGAATTTAAATAATCTTATTCATTACAAGTAGAGCCATCAATTAGTCAAAATATATATCTATGATATATATATATATATATATATATTCGTAGCACAAGATACAATCTATAACAAAACTCTGTGTGTGTGTGTGTGTGTGTGTCTTAATTTTACGGTAACTATTATTCTACTAACATCAACAACATAATATATTTTAAACTAGGTGCAAAACCTTAGCTTTGTCTGCATCGTAGAATTAAATTAATTCTTTTTACACACCGAAAATAAAGCATTAAATCAACTTTTTACTATACTATATTTTATAAGAATAATAAAAATCTGCCTTTGCACATTACACAAGATCAATTCTAAAAAGGATATTAAAACTGTTAAATAATGATACTTCATACAAAAATGTTAAATAATAAGTCTCCCTTACCTTGAATAGAAGAAGAAAATAGTTTAAGTATTTAAAAATTATAAAAAAATACTTCAAAGGCAGGTGACATAAGACTGGGCAAAAATAGAATGGAGCAGATGACTGGGTACGTAATGTTGCCACGAACCAAACAAGAGCTGGGATGTCACTGTCTTACATTAATTAATTATGTTTGTTAGAATTAATCCTAGTGTTCATATTTATGGATTAGTATTACCAAGTCAAATTCTTTTAATTACTGATCCGCAAAACATTTTATATAATAAAAATCTTCATCTTTTCAATTTTGTCTTTGCTCTCTCATATCTACTGGTCATTCTCATTGGAAATGGAATCTTTTGGACACTATCCTTTCATTTATATATAACTACACATTTGATCAGTAAAGTGGAACTAATTAAGTTTTTTTCTAGAAAGCCTTTGTTATTTCCTTCAAGTTAAATCAAACGTCTTAGACGGGAAAAAAAATCAAACGTTTTAAATGGTTTTTTTAATATGATATTCTTCTGCATATATTTACAATCATTCTTAATTTGGTGTTTTTGTATATTGATGTATATGTGACCACGTGGATTGAATGTGTAACCAGCCTAACCAAGAATCACGTGGTGCTACCAACTGCCTCTAGACTATGTAGTATGGTTAGTGTCTTATGTGGCACTGAATCCAAATTCGATCCCGACCATATATAATAAAAAAAATTCACTTGATGCTGAAATGTTTTATGTGGATATATATACACATATAATGTTATATTCATAATTTATTAAATACTCAATAATATCAAAAAGTATTAGAATAAAAATTTCACATGAATATATTAAAATATATAAAGAGGGGCATGCCTTCTCTATAAGAGAATAATTGGAATGCAAAATAAAAATTGACCAAAATTTTAAACAAAATGTTAGAGCTTTATCCCATAAAAGTATTTGCATATTATATGGCAAATTTGAGTACAAATTGGGGGCTTTATACGCTAACCTAACTTGTATGAGTGAAAAATCCCTTATTCTTATATGGGAGAGGGCCACGTTAGAGGTAAGTTTTTTATACACTAACCTAACCTAACTTATATGGGGGCTTTATACACTAACCTAGCTTGTATGAGTGAAAAAGCCCTTATTCTTATATGGGAGAGGACCACGTAGAGGTGATTTAAAAAAAAAAAATGGTGAAAGGTGTCAATTGTCAAAGTTAAAATAAGTAGAAAAAAAGGAAGAAATATTTTTTTTTAGTATGGTTAAGGTTTTCTCTTTTGAATGAAACTGATTCCGTAAAAGGTTTTGGGAGAATTTTAAAAGAGGATTAAGGAATCAAATTAATTCAAGTTAAAACTCAAAACATTTTGAAACTTTAGTTAAAGTTAGTTTTTTAGGTAAGAAGACAATAATGCATTTTATCTCACAAACAAGTGGAATCTTCCAATAAATAAATGTGCAACTCGGATTTGGGGCGCAGCTACCCCCTCTGTTGCCCCTTCAATTTGGGATAGTTCCCAAATATTTTTTTTTGTATATCTTTTATTAACTAAATTATATATAAAATGAGTGACATTTTGATATATTATGGGTAAAAAAATATATATGTTTAAAATTTTTTATGATTTTTTAAAGATTTAGGACTTTTAAAACTTTAAATTAAAAAAATAATCCTACATTTTCTGACATTCAAATTTTTTTTAAAAAAAAAATTGAAAATGTATCCATTTTTCGCCTATAATATATCAAAATGTCAATCATTTTATATAATTTATTCATAAAAAGAATCAAAAAAAATATTTGGGAGCTGCCCCAAATTGGAGGGGCAGCTGCATCATATCAGTGCAACTCTTTATGAATAAGTGAACTCCTCATACGAACAACACATTGATTTTCAGTTGTCAAAATTGTACACTTGTTTATAAAGAGTTTTACACCTGTTAATAGGAAAATTCTATATGTTTAAGAGATAAAGGGCATTATCGTCTTTTTACCTAATCTTTTTTATAGTCATTGGTCTTTAACTAAAATTTCAGAATATTTTGAATTTTCACTGAAATTAATTTAGTCCTTGATCCTCAATTTCACTGCATGCAAATAAGACATGCAAGGAATGATGTCCCTGGCCCAAAACAAAAAACCAAAAAAAAAAACAGAGAGAGAGAGAGAGGGAAAGGAGATGTTCAATTAAGTTTGTGTGGATCTATCCTGGGTTTCAATAGCTGAACCAAGTTTGACCAAACTCTTTCCCACATACAAAGCCCACATTTGAGATATGGTCAGTGACTCAGTATATTTGCACATGAAGCTAGGGAAGGAGATAAATCCTAAAAATTACATGGCTTAAATAAATTTTATACAGTGTCATACTCATATACACATCCCTCTTATCATTAATATAAGACACATTTAAAAAATTAATGTTGATCTTAAATATAAAACATAATTTTCATATATATTAATCTTTTTTCAAATTTACCTCTATTAATCAATACTCTATCTACCAGCTTTAAATCAAAGCATCCCTGATAGAGATAGGCTAGCGCGTGCATTTGTGTTTTAGTTGGACCCAAGAGAATGAGGTTCAAAACCTATATCAAGCGAACCAGTAGTGTGGTAAGCATAAAGTAAGCACATGGCATGTACAATTGACATTGCCTCCTCTTACGAAGGTTGGTTAAGTTCAGCCATTTCTAGGCTTTCTCATAACTTTTGGAATCAGTTAAGGACCGAAAGAAGGACTCTAATAAGGTTTTGGTTAAAGCTTAAGATAGACACACTTGGTGAAAGAATACATAGTTTTTTCTTCCTAGGATCCTCCTCACCAGAAAGTTCCCTTTTTGGATTGGAACGGTAAGTAGCCTTAAGGCTACTTACAGTTGAGCTCAAAGAATAAAAAAGAGAAACACGCTTTGGAACAATCACAAAAGAAGATTCCTATTTATAAAGACGGAGAAGTATGAAAAGAATGAGGGTTAAGAAAAATAATTAGAATGTTATAGAAAATATATGTTATACTAACTAACTTAACGAATTTCTTTAATTCAATTAAATTATGTAAATATGTTTTATACTAATATTAAAAAATAAATAGAATATCATATACTAGTGTTGTAAGTACAAGATTGGCCTTGTGAATTGGGGAGGACACATGGTGACGCGGAGCATTTCCATTGGCAATGCTCTCAATATTTTTAGGCCTTTTTTTTTTGTTTTGGGGACGAGTTGTTAGCAATCTTCTATTTTTGCTCGTCACATGCATTGTTTTCCGCTAGACCCAACGTCTTAATTCAATAATCTGACAAGTAGAAATATATTTATTTGGACTGTAACATATATTAGAAAATGGGCCTTCCAATTACAAGTTTGGGCCGAAATGAGAGTTAGCCCATTTCATTGCCAACACTTATCGTTTCAATCCAACAAAGGAACTTTTAGCAAATAATAGAATCCAAAACCAAAATAAACTGGCTTCTTCATATCAAGATACTCATTCTGTATCTCTTAAAATTGAGTTTTTCCTCCGATCTCCTCTCTCAAATTTGTAATTTTTTTACTTGATAAAACTCTGTAAAAATTTATGACTCTCTCTATATGTATAAATATTCTTTCTCAGTGTCTGTTTGGTTCCCTTGAAACTTTAGGTTTTAAAAAATTTTCCATAAATCGAAATAAAACTCCTCTCACATGTATATCTCGTAATTCATAAAGATATTTTTAAAAGATAATATAAACAGACACTTAGATTGAAAGCTCATCAAGAAGAAGCATAAACAGATGTTGGAAGGACTTGTTGAAGGCTGTGAAAAATCTTAATAAATAAAAGTTTAAGGAAATATATTCTCCCTACAATCTTAAAACAATTCCAATTTCTTCAGACATAAAAAATCATTTTTTATTTTTACAAAAACACGTCTCTTGCTTTTAATTGTATACCCTCCTCAATCATGTTAATAGGGGAGTACCCAACTCATATTATGTAGCCTGCATTGAATGAAGCAATAGTATAACTGCAAAAAAAAAGTACGTTCAACGTTATAACATATTATTGACGGAAATGCATGGAAACAATTTGGCAGTGCCAAAATATGGGCCACCCAATTTAATATGAATAGTCTAGATTTATCCTTTTTACTTTTATTTTTAAAATTATCTTAACATGTGCACAATTTATAAAATATGAAATGGTCCAGACCATTAAAATTGTATTTGAAATATGGATATTATTGTAGCAATAAGGACTACAGTGCTATTGGTATTGAAGGCACTAAATTGATTATGGAAATACACATATCCCTTCCATCCCATAACTATAAAGCCCTTCTATAAGAAATGTAGGGTCTAAAATATAAATCACTTACAAAATAATTAATAGCTACTTTCTAATTTTGTCTCTAAAAATAACACTTATTTTTTAATTTTACCCGTTCATTATATTCTATCTTTCTTCAAAATAATACTTAAGGTCCACATTCTTCAGCAAGGCAAAAGTGAAAAAATATTCTAATTTATGATATGTTAAATAAGTTAATAGTCATTTTTTTATTCACATTAATTAGTTGAAGTGTCCTATATTATAAGTCAGATGGAGTACAACGAGAGGAACACACAATACATTATTAGTTAGTTATTACTCTCTTCTTTCCTATTTATAAGACCCAATTGAATTTTTTAGAGAATCCTAGAAAAATTCTAAGAAAGCTAATTATATTACTTAATCATATCATCTATTATATTTTATTACATTATATATCAGTTCATAAGTCAAACAACATAATTTGAAGAAAAACAATAAATTTTAATATCTTAAAGTAATATAATTAATTTTTTAAGGATTTTTTTAAAATTCTTTTTAAAAATCAACTAAATTTTATAAATAGAATAGTAACGTATGAGAAGAAGTGAGTGAGTGAGTGGTTGGTAAGTGGGGAGAGTGGTGGGGTCATGGGGCTTAATAATGGAGGATTAAAGTGGATTAAAAGAGGGGAGGTGGTGATGTTCACCCATAGCTACTTGCTTTAAATTAAATGGCAAGTTGGCCACATAAGATTATTGCGATGTGATGAACAGTGAAGGAGCTAGACAATTACAATTACGTGTCATCGTTAATTACTACATATGTTTATTATATGCCAACTAATTAAAACCACTCACTCTAGTACTCACATAACGTTGTCATTGATTGAGATCTTTAGATTAATAAGTTATCCAAATATTGGTGATCATATAGTGTAATGGTTCTGTGTAATTCATGTAACTAACCCAACCTTAATTAATTATTTCCCTCGTAAAAAAACTATAGTTTCAATGCTTTAATATTATACTGAAAAATACAAAGTCAATATTAAATTTTACACATACTAACCCATCTACCTAGTTTTATTATACTAATATCAGATATAAAAATACAAAGTCATGCTGTTGTATTGCAAATCTCATAAAGATGTATAGGTTGGATTAAAATTCATCATAAATGAGGTTATTTATTATAAGTTAAGTGCACATCTTAGAGTATACTACCTACATTCTTAATTATAAGACTCTTATTGACTTTTTTGGAGAATCTCAGGACAATTATAAGAAAACTAATTACATTATTTTAAGACATTAAAATTAATCATTTTTCTTCAAATTATGTTATTTGACCTATGAACTATTATATAATGTAATAAAACACGATACTCCTTTTGTTCCTAATTATAATATCACATTGACTTTTTTGGAGAATCATAGGAAAATCTTAAGAAAGCTAATTACATTACTTAATCATATCATATATTGTATTTTATTACATTAGATGTTAATTCATAGGTCAAACAATATAAATTGAAGAAAAACGATACATTTTAATATCTTAAAATAATGTAATTAGCTTTTTTAAGATTTTTCTAAAATTCTCAAAAAAATTCAATGGGATCTTATAATTAAGAACGGAGGTAGTATATGATATAATTAAGTAATGTAATTAATTTTCTTAAGATTTTTCTATAATTCTCTAAAAACATCAATGAGGTCTTATAATTAAAAACAGATGAAATATTTTATTCGAACATGTGAAATATGGAAATACTTTCAACCCCAATACCAACATGTCACCCAAATATTGACAAGTTAAATGTACATGTGAAACTTCTTAAACGAGTAAATATGCAAGTGGAGGGGGAATGGAATATTGTGGAGCCTAACAATGTTGGAGCCATTGAAGAGCTCTCTGTTAACTGTCACTGCCTCCCTCATATGAGTCTGTCTTAGCTGATGTCTCTTTAATTATCTCTTACCCTTGAAAACGACATCGTACCCACCTACCTATATTCTTACATGCTAGCTTCCCGTGCATCTAGTTTCATCTCAACTTTGTTTATTAGTTCTTATTACTGGTATCATCTTTAATATATGATATATTTATTATTTAATTTATTTAAAATAACAAAATTAATTAAATTAGTAAATATGATATATATTTTAAAAATATTTTAATAATCTTATCTAATTTGTTTATTCACTCTCCTATTTAATTATCGTTATGGGAATATCAATAAAAATATATTAAAAAAGGATTGTGAAATTTTTTTAAAAAAAATTCTTATATTTATGATAAAATCAATTATCAAAATCTGTCTTAGACCAAAAGGGTCCCACTATTAAGTATTAACCTCTCATCAAAATGTAGTAGTATTCAACTATCCAATTTATAAAAGCATAAATTTAAGATCTTTTGAGTATTTATTTATTTATTTTTGCGTTTTTTGATTGAATGTCTTCAGCCAAAAATCTGTGAGCCATACCTAACGTATATTTAACTATAATTTAAATTTGAAAACGGTAGGTCATATTTTTTAAAATATTTATATATGAATGAATTCCAGTTTCAGTAAAAAAAATTATGGATAATTATTAGGAGAAATAGAAGAAAGTATATTTTTAACATTTTAAATATAATATGGGGTTAATATAACTTTTGGTTTCTTAAGTTTCATCCAATTTTGGTTTTTGTCCCTCAAGTTTGAAATAAGTGATTTTGGTCCCTCAAATTTGGAACAAATGGTTTTTATCCCTCAAGTTTACTCTATTCATAACAATTGATCTCTCAAATTTCAAAAGAACTAGTTAATACTATTAAATAGCTTATGTGTCATGTTTATTAGGATAGTTAACATGTTATTTTAAGTTGATCGTCAGCTAAAGATAGTTTACTTTGCTCATAAATCATCATAATCTTACATTTACTGACTCATCATTAAATAACTCGGTCTCTCAACTGTCTTAATAAACACGTCACATCATATATTTGTAATCGTATGGTTCAAAAAAGTTGACTATACACCTGACACAATAATTGTGTTTGCTTCAAAAGTTAATGTGAGTATATTCATAAATTTTTGCAACTCCTGTTTCCACTAGGGTTATTATTGATATGAATAATAAAATGATATTGGATGATACCAATTACTTTGATTGGAAAGATAGTATTCTGTTAGATCTTGGATGTATGGATCTGGATCTTGCTTTGAGGGA
>JBAGKO010000001.1:18317680-18337521 GCA_037177275.1 Acacia concinna | reverse complement strand
TGGTTATGAAAATTGTTATGATTTTTCTTATCTCTTAATTTTAATTTTATAAATGGTGTATCTTCAAATTTAATGAAGAAAATACAGCAATATATAATTAGTCTTTAAAACATAAGAAATACAGCAATATATATGTCCACACATTGAAAATAAGATGAGACAAGAGTTAACGCACAATGGAGGCACCAGAGCATTGAAGTATTTCACAAGTTCTCCTTTAATTTGAATAACAATAGAAACAACCTTGTTTAACAATATAAAATTTTCCACACTTCTCTTTCTCATTATTGTTGAAACCATGTCAACTTCTGAAGCCTTATCTCTTCGTTGTAGCGCCGAAACCATGCCAATTTCTGCCGCTTCCTTGACCCTCCCCACATTCACCTCAAGGTTCCGGTCACTATGCTTTGCCAGTCAAACCTTGTTCGCTCCTAATTCTGAATCTTACTCATCTCTCCGATTAAAATCCAAGCCCCTTTCTTTGTTGGCCTCTTTTCTTCCATTCCTCGCTCCTTCGTCCTTTCGTTTTATCTCAAATGTTACTCTTTCTTCTGAGTTCGAACAAGATGAACTTGTGAATGATGAAGACGAGGCTAGCTACTCCCTTGACCTCAAACATTTCGTGGGTAATCTTCCCTTCAGCGTGGAGAGTGGTTGTGGAAGAAGAGAGGGGTTTTTACCTGGAGGGGCACATATGAAATAATAAGAAATTGCCACGGGCAATTTAGTCAAGATGATGCAAAAAAATTCTCTCCCCTAGAAAAACCTCCAATTTTGGAGGTTTGGAAGGATGGGGGAGGTGCCCACAAAAAGACAAAAAAAATTCCCCTAACCTCACCTCCTCCAATCTAACTAAACAAACAATTTTAACTCTTATACCTCACATCATCTCACCTAACCTACCCCAACCAAACCCCCAACCAAACAGGGCCTTAAAGTCAAACGCGTCATCATACATTTTCAAGTTTTTCCCCTGCTGGTGGCCTGATCCTTCAATCCACAGTAATTTTCCCACGGGGTCAGGCCCCAACAAACAAATAAACAAACTTGATCAACATTCGTTCATCTTTCTTCTCTTCCCTCTACCAACCCCACCACATTCCAATTCTCTGCGTGCAAATCTTCACTCACTCACTCACTCACTCCACTAAGGTTCTTTCAGAAAATACCTCAATTGGCTTCTTTGAAAATTTACTTCACACTTAAAAAGTTCTAACTTGTATTACCATTTTCATCAGGCAACCAAATGGGCTGTCATAGTAGCAAGGAGAAGAAAAAATCAAAGGCGGAATTTAGTGGCTATGGATCAGCCACGGGTAGTGCTGGAAGTACCCATCAAAGTTATAACACTGTTCAGTCTCCTTCTACCCAAACCCAGGCTCAGATTCGAACATCAGAATCCAAACCCCAGCAGCCGCAGCCGCCGCCGCCTGTGACTGTGCCAACTAAACCCTCCTCCCTTAATGCCAGAACCCCGCAGCAGAAGCCTGATGTTACGATTCTGGGAAAGCCTCTTGAAGATGTTAAGAAATTCTACACGCTGGGCAAAGAACTTGGGAGAGGACAATTTGGGATTACCTATTTGTGTACAGAGAATTCCACTGGTCGCACTTATGCGTGCAAATCGATATTGAAGAGGAAGCTTGTGTCTAAAGCGGATAAGGAAGATATGAAGAGGGAAATTCAGATTATGCAACATTTATCTGGGCAATCCAACATTGTCGAGTTTAAGGGTGCTTATGAAGATAGATTCTCTGTACACCTTATAATGGAGCTTTGTGCTGGTGGGGAGCTATTTGATCGAATCATAGCTGAAGGTCACTATTCAGAGAGAGCTGCTGCATCAATTTGCCGAGCTATTGTTAATGTTGTGCACATTTGCCACTTCATGGGGGTGATGCATCGTGATCTAAAGCCTGAAAATTTCCTGCTTTCTAGCAAAGATGAGGGAGCCACACTTAAGGCTACTGATTTTGGGCTATCCGTATTCATTGAAGAAGGTGTAGTCTGTGCTTCTCAGTTTCAATTGCATACTTGCAATTTAATCACATCTATGCCGAAGGGGTTAATCCCTGCTATAAACTTCAATCATGTTCTTGTTTCTTTGATTATTGGTTGGGCATTTGTTGATGAAAATTATTGAGATGCAAGAAAGTTTGTTCTTTTTTATCTTCAATTTATTTATGGTTAATTTATCTCTTGCCCTGCTAATGAATAAATTGTTGGGATGTTAGTTCCAGGCTCATTGCTCTGAGTGCAACCCCGCCTAAAAGCCCTGCATGTGGTAGTTCTTTACTGGTTATTATATTTGCGGTGATCAAGTGTTCATGCGAGTGACTAAATATCATACATTTTTGATAATGAACAGAATTAGCTCAAATGCATTATTTCCTTGCAGTATCTGGCGATGGCATGAATAGTTGAATACCGACTTGATTGAAAGCTGTCATCTGTTTTCCTTGCCGCTTCTTGTTGTCTTAATCATTTTCTGAAATTCATTTCAGGGAAGGTTTACCGTGACATGGTAGGTAGTGCCTATTATGTTGCTCCTGAGGTACTGCGTCGTAGTTATGGAAAAGAAATAGACATTTGGAGTGCAGGCGTCATATTGTATATTCTCCTCAGTGGTGTCCCTCCTTTTTGGGCTGGTGAGAGCAAATAGTTTTTTTCTTCTAACTTTTTAATGCTTGCAAATTGGTTTGCATTTTCTTATTTTTGATTGTTAATATTTCAATTCAATACGGGATAAAATAAATGTTGGTTTTGATTGCAGAAAATGAAAAGGGAATATTTAATGCTGTATTGGAAGGAAAAATTGACTTTGAAAGTCAACCATGGCCCTCAATATCAGACAGTGCTAAAGATTTAGTCAGGAAGATGTTGACCCAGGACCCAAAGAAGCGAATTACTTCTGCACAAGTCCTTGGTATGATTAGATGACTACCCTCTATTTTGGTCACTCAACTTTAGTCACTGTTATGCTCTTCTTTAATCAAATTTAAAGCTTTTCTTTTGCTTTTTTTTTTGGTCTACTCTATATATTTTCTCTGGTTTGTTAGAAACGTTGAAAGTCTCTTTGTCTGCTTGTGCTGCTGAAGTTGTGTGCTATTATGTATAAGGCAATGGCTTGCTTCTATGAATGAAATCTGAGAGTATTGTTTTATGAGCTGAACAAATAAGTCAAATGTAATAGAGTCAGGTGAAATAATTTGAGCATAGAACGGATTGTTGATTTCGAAGTATTAGTCATCATGTGGCAAATTATTTATACCTAGTTTGTCTGACTTTTCTACTACATCTCTGTAACGTAACTATTCTTGATATTTTGTTTGATAAGAACATCCATGGATCAGAGAAGGTGGAGAGGCATCAGATAGGCCAATTGACAGCGCAGTTCTGTCAAGAATGAAGCAATTCAGGGCAATGAATAAGCTCAAAAAGCTCGCGCTGAAGGTTTATATCAAATTATAATCAGAAGTAACTCTACTTAGTACTTGTTTATGGATCCAAGAAATTGTCAAAAAAACCACTATTATCTCTTTGGGATTTAATTACTAGGCCTTGGCTTAGAACCACCCATTTTACAACGTGACAATAGACTTGAACTGATATTATGTGAGTACTTGTTCATGTTAATTTGTGCCCTTTATCGTTTACACTTTCAACTAGTCATTTTATCCTGTTCTTTGTGGTATTTTATTCTGTGTCCTATGATTGATCCTTTGAATTGTACTGTTAGGTTCTAATGAATAAATTGATATTTTACCCCAAAAAATAGTCCTTTCAGCTGTTTTTTCTCAGCACAAGTTGTAAGTAGTAGGTGAAAATCTTATTACAAGCCTGCATATACCTGGAAGGCATTTAGAATTTTCCGATGTGTTAAAAGTTTTCAGATACTAATTTTATTCTGGCAACACTTCCTTAGTGCTGTTATAACAAGCTCAGATGGCAGCAGCCACTTTCATCTTTTAATACTTCTCCATTATCAAGTTGGTGGAAATTTTTGCAGGTTATTGCCGAAAATCTTTCTGAAGAGGAGATCAAAGGCCTCAAAGCAATGTTCACCAACATGGACACTGACAATAGTGGCTCTATCACCTACGAAGAACTGAAGACAGGTTTGGCCAGGATTGGATCACAACTGTCTGAGGCTGAAGTGAAGCAACTAATGGAAGCTGTAAGTAGTAACATTTCTCTTGAGAGCTCAATCAACTGATCATATGAGTATCGACTAATACTTGCGTCTAAGACTAAGCTTGACAGGGTGGCAAGAAAGAAAAGTAAAAAAAAAAAAAACTAAAATTGACATTCTTGATTTTATGTGTGATATTTACTCAGGCTGATGTCGATGGGAATGGAACTATTGACTATATTGAATTCATCTCAGCCACAATGCATAGGCACAGACTCGAGCGAGATGAACACTTATACAAAGCATTTCAGTATTTTGACAAGGATAATAGTTGGTGATTACAAGATTCGTACTTTTGGCTAGTTTCTGCTGTTAGTCTCATCAATCTCTCTTTTTGTTACACCATGGAGATTTAACCAAACTGGTGATAGACCTGTTAAATGGGATTTCAACAAGTCTGTGAGGGGCTCGCTTAATAGGTATAAAATATGTTGATTCAGAAACTGATTTTCTGAATATATGGACAGGTTTATTACCAGAGATGAATTGGAGACAGCTATGACACAGCATGGAATGGGCGATGAAACGACAATCAAGGAAATAATATCCGAGGTGGATGCAGATAATGTAAGTTGGTTCTAACTAAAACACAAGAACGCTCTCTGTCACATATAGTCGCCGTGCCATGACCAATTAATTGTTTCTGCACTAACAGGATGGGAGAATAAACTATCAGGAATTCTGCACAATGATGAGGAGTGGAATGCAACACCAAGGACAACTTTTTTAAAAAATTCACTCAATAGAGGCAAAACCTTAGAAATCCCAGGGAAATCACAACCGTAGCCAGCAATTGAAAGTAACATTTTCTTCACTCGGAGTGTGTATAACACAGCGGCATCACACGTGGATGATTCCTTTGAAATCCAGATCCCCATAGCAGGGCTTAAATGGCTTGCTTCGAGAAGGATCATTTTGTGAAAGTCATTTTGTGAGCTTTCACAATTTTCTAAGTGTCATCTTAACTTAAAATTTTTAAGTTTATGAAACTAGAGCTATGATACCCATGAGGAGCTGTTAATTGTTTTCATTTTAACAAGATGTTGGCTGAGTAGTGAATAACGAGTATCAGGCGAGGCAGTTGATGGGGAAAAAAGTGGAGAGAAAGGAGGAGAAAATGAATACTAAGTTTAAAAATTTCTATAAATAATAAACAAATTTACTATATTTGGAAGTTCTCTCTCATAATTTTCTCTCCTCCCTAATTTTCTCTCCATACAATTATGGGGCTAAAGTTCTAATGTTCTATGCTGGCTGGCTGACTGTTTAAGATAACATGTTATGTAGCTAGCTAATCATCGGACTAGTTGTGGACTGTGTTCTGCAGAAAAATTTGTCAGGTTTCATTTTGGAGATCTTAAAGGTATGTTTGGATGGGAGAAAAATGGGGAGAAAATGAATATTAGATTTAAAAATTTCCATAAATGGTATAGAAATTTACTATTTTTGGCATTTTCTCTCCTCCTTAATTTTCTCTCCTCCCCAGTTTTCTCTCTTGACTATGTTTGGAAGGAGGGAAATTAGGAGGAAAGAAAATTAGGAAGGAAAACTCCAAAAAATAGTAAATATTTTTAGCATTTATGAAAGTTTCTCTTTATAGTATTTCCTACCCCTATTCTTCTCTCACTTTTCTCTCTATCCAAATATAAAAGTCAAGTCTTTCTTCCTTTATGGAAATTCTTCCTTTTACCTGAAAGATTCTTCAATTGTACTTTGTTTTTAAAAACTAAATTTTATATTAAGGATCCTAGATAGTGGCTTCCTTTTTTAAGTACTTGAACAATTATGTGTGATGCAGCAATAGGTGTGGCCATCTGGTAAAATGCCACTAAATCTTATATACACAATTCTTATCATATGTTTTAAGAGGCTTTTGATATGTAATAGCTCCTTCTGTCTTAAATGTAAAAGTTAGCTGGGGATTAGTTGTGGTCTTAACTATAAGAATTCAATATATTTTGTTTCACAAATTTATACTTTTTCTCAAACTTTCTCTACTAATTAAAAATGAGATTTTATTAAAGGGAGTAGTTTCCAATGTAAATAAAATAATTGATCGTATAAACAACGCAAGGACACATTTAAAGATTTTGTACCAATAGGTGTTTTTATTTAGGGAAATGGGTTATTACTACTTAAAAGTGAGATCTCATGTTTGAATTGTTTGAATTTGTAAGAATGTATAAAATATCTTTTGAAGAGTTAATATCGATGACTATCTCAATCCTTTAATTTCATAAAACTATATAAATACCATAGTGACAAATAGAAGAACTAAAGTAAATTAGAAGGAGACTCACCTAATAATTAATGGTCTGAACAACTATCAAAGTCAGAACAAGTCTAATGGCTACAAAAACCACCAATTGTAGTCTCTTTTTTTAAAAAAAATAAATTATTAATTGAACAAGTACTTATATATCTTATCAATGAGGGATGGTCATTGCCTATTGGTTCAATTGTTTATGGTGTAGCAGTATGGGAGTACTAAATTGCCAAATAAGTGTTATTTCTTGGGCTAAGCATATAGGCTTAAAGTAAAGAGGATTATAGTTTAAAAATGATAAAGAAGCAAGTAAGGGAAGGTATCCAATGTTGCAGCTTCATACCTACAGTAAGAGACAGCCACTTCAGTGATGATGCACGTGACCTTTTTGTGTTTACAGAGAATTTCACCTAAATCCCCACTTATACGTGGGGATTTATATTAAAAATCAAAACATAATGTCCATCTAAAAGAAGTGCGTTTTTGTCATTCACCATCAAAACATAATTTCACTTTGATCATTGGGCCAAGGGGCAAAATTGCTATGGAATTATTGCCTCAGAGCAATTGTGCCCTAGAAGTTTCAGAGGGAGCAATTCTGCCTTTGAAGTTTTTAAAGTGGGGTAATTCTGTCATTGTCATTCGTTGACCGTTAGTTGACTAAATATATTGAGCTGACAATTCACAAAGAACCATTTTATTTTTTGTTAAAGTGAAAATTTGACCTGAGAGTTTTAAATCTGTTAATTTTGGCCGTTAGTTGACCAAATATGTTAAATTGGCAGTCCGTAATGCCATCCAGTTTATTTTTTTAAGTTGAAGATTTGTCTTATAAGTCTATTTTTAATCTAATTTATCTTTTTTTAAAAGTTCTGGTACAAATTTTCATTTTAGCAAAAATATAGTGAATGAGCTGTGGACTGTTAGCTCAGCATATTTGATCAACTAGCGGTTAACTAACGGTAGAGACAGAATTGCCACACTTTAGAAACTTCCAGAGCAGAATTACCTCACCTAAAACTTTTAGGGCAAAATTGCCCCTAAGGCAATACTTTCAGGACAATTTTGCCCCTTTGCCCTTGATCATTTAACAGGACCTTAAAATTTCATAGTATTTTCTTTTTGTCTTTGTTTAAAATAAAGTCCCGTGTGGGGGTTAAAGTGAAGTTCTCCTTTTTTTTGTTTATTATAAGTGCACGTGTGCCCCTATCATCCACCTATTTCAATAGCAGTATTTTGGAAATGCCACTCCTTGTGTTTTCCAACCCCACATTTCTAGCACATAATTTATCTGTCGATATTTTTTTAAAAAAAAAACAAAATTGGGCTCTTTAATCTTTTTTCTTATTATACTGATAAAAACATTGGCTTTAAGTGTTAAGAGAACATTAAAAACATTATTGAGTGAAACACCTATGCCTCGGATGCTCCTACCATGCTGTTAATTAGGGCAACAGCCTGACAATCCCATTTTTTATATGCACTCACTCACTCTGTGACTTGTCCTTACCATTAAAGAGTTCACTTGCTTAATGCTGCTTTAATTTGCTTTCTCCAAATAATTGCACTCATATGTTATAACATCTTAAGCAAATTTTCACTTAGGGGTCATTTGGTTCAAGGAAAAGAATGGAATGGAATGAAAAATAAATTAAGAGAAAATATTATTTAAATATATGTGAGACACACATTGATAAAAAGACTATTTTACCCTAAAAAAATATTATTCATCATTTGGATGTGATATGAATAGGTCACACTTACATTTAAATAATATTGTTGTCTAAGTTAAAATGGTCTTTTTACTAATGTGTGTGAGTCTCACGTAAATATAAATAATATCTTCTCTCTATTTATTTTTCATTCCATGCCATCATTATCTTTAAACCAAACTATTCAATAGAAGGAATGAAGCAGAATCAACAGGTGATTTGCGTAAGGAAACCTTTCCTCCCCCAATAGGCACTAATTTACCATTGAGTAATGTTATCTATCAGGATATTTCATATAAATTTCTTGTTTCAAAGGGTGAGTTTAGTCAGCACCGTAAAATAACATTTAATTTTCTTCTTTTTTAGTTAATTGCTATATTGTCCATGCAGATATGTGATGGCAACACTTTTTTAGTGTACTGATCTCATTTTATTGAACAATAATGTCTTTTTATTTTTAAAAAAGGATTTGACTTTGAGTTACTCTGTTTAGATATTGAAGATAGAAATAAGGAAGAAATTGCTGAGAAGTCTTGAATTTAAGTCACTTATAAGAATTTTTACTAAATTTTTAATTAAGAAGTATGCCGGGAGAACATTAAAATTTGAATACTATGTGATAAGTATAAATATATTTAGGATTAAATTCAATTCCAACTAAAAACAAGAGACTCCTACCGAAAAAAGATGATTTTTTTTTTTTTTTTGTGTATAATGTAATTTATCAAAGATCACACAAGAACCGAATAAGCAACTTTTTTTAGGAAGGATTTTGCATTTTTCAAAATATACTATGAAGGGCTGAAGGAGACAGCAAATGTGGGCTCCGCTTTACAGTGAAAGAGGAAAGAGAGCGAACGAGACGCACGTGGGTGTGCATGCCTTTGCTTACTTCTCCGCCTATTCTTTTCCATTCATTTTCCCAAAAAACAAAACCCAGAAACTGATGAATCCACAAAAGTCGACCCCAAATTTCCCAAACACTTCTCCTTTGCATTGAGATCACTATCTATCAATATCATCTTCCTCTCTCCGTCAACCTCACTCATCAATGGCGTCTCCTTGTTCTTCTCTTTCTCTTCTCAGTCTCTCGTGAAACCTTTTCCTCACAGTCGCTGTAGCTTCTAATCACAGTTGTTTGACTGACCTGCTCTTGTGTTTTCCCAGAGTCCGTATAAAACAATATATTCCCCATGAAATGACTTCTAAGTTTTAATTCTTGGTTTGTATTCTGCCATTTTAGTTCATCACCAAATTTTCTCCGAAAAGTTCCTTTTTTGACGGAAGATTTCGGTCGTAAGAAGCTATTCATTGAGGTTATGATTAAAGCTTGCCTTTTACTTTACGTAACTGATTGTCTAAAACCATATATTTGAAGATAGAATCATTGATTGCTTTTGGAATGGTGGAGATTCAATCTCGTGCCACCTTATTGAATGCCACCGCATTGTCGGAGGAGTTGCAGAGAGAAAGAGAGAAAAATGCAGAGCTGATGCAGAGAATATCAATCCTTGAAACTCAGATACGAGATATGAAAAAGAAGGAAGAAACCACTACTTTGGTCACAGATACCGGACAAGTACGATAATATACTATGTTTCCTGTTTGAAATATTACCCAGCTGGCGGTTTGTTTTTATGTAAGCAGTATTGTGTCTACTGAAGATTCCAGTCTTATAATTTTGATGCACCAACGTTATTCATCAGATTTCATTTTCCATCTTCTGAGCATTGCAAAGGAATATACAAGTAACGATGGGTTCCAGTCCTGTTCGTTTCTTGGTTGTGATTTATATTATTCATATCAAACTTCAACTTGCTTTAGAATTAGCTGCATGAATAATAGATTTTTCATCATGGCAAGTTAATGTTGATACTTAGCTTAGTTACAAATGTCGGAGTCTAATCATTTGATATAGATTGAGGTTCTTATACTAATGTTGATACTAAAAAGTGAAGGCCTTTCCTTGGTTTCAGGGGAACTACCAGCATGCAGTGGCAAGCAACCTCAAGCGATCCAAAAGGAGGAAACTGGAAATGGCAACTATTGATGACAAAGAGAAGGAGAACAAAAGTGAAATGAGCTCACAGCATAATAATAGTAATAATGCTGAGAAAAGCTTGGTCAATTGGATGAACATGGATGACACCCAAAATCTTCTTCTGGAAAAATTCAAAGACAGTGATTCTTTCGGAGAATTTGATGAAACAGATAGTGATGATGAATGTGATGATCACTACGACGATCAAGGTGACATGAACAATAATGGCCACAGAAATGCAGAAACTAGCGTGAAACAAGAGGAGCATGAACATCAAAATATGAATGAAGTCAGAACAAACGAAGGGAAAGAAATTGAAGAGACTGGGAGTAATTATGCAGCACAACCACAAAGGGTTCGATCTTTAGGGTTTACAAGTGCATCAAATAGAAATCCTCTGAAGGTAGCTTTCTGTCCCAAGGAAGTTAAGAATATACTTGAAGCTGAAGTCCTATTACAGAAAAATGCTCAGTCTCACACTATAAGGAAAATCATTGTTTTTGCATCACTTGGTATAAGGCATGGGTGTGAAGATATGTTTGAGCTGGATTTTAACCATTTTAGGATTTTAAAGAAAGGAGAACCGTATGTATCTCCCAAGAACCCTGGGGTAAGAGATCGCATTTACTTAGATTTCATCTTTCACATTACCACAACTAAGCTTTTTCATCTTTCAAATATGCTCCTCTATCTAGGTGAGAGTCATCTGATTTGTACCAAAGAATATGATTGAACATCAAACAGAATTTATATTTATGTGAAGTTTATGAACCTGGCCACTTGATGCTCTCATTCTTTTTAGATTATCCATTGACTGGTTTAGTTTTAAATGGCTCTGAATATTTCTATTCTGAAAATGTGAAGATTTATATTTTTCTACACAGGAGCATGTTTTATATGAGAATCCTGGTGTTCGGAGGAAAATTTTCTACCCAAATGGACATAATCCAATCTTATGTCCTGTTCAGATACTTGAGGAAGAAAGACTCATGCGTCCATCTGATGCTAGTTGTCCCTCACGCCTATTCTTGTGCATTAAGTATGGTGGAAGAACAAGAAATCTTCCCCAAAATGAGTAAGTTTTTCCCAACCTGAATGGTTTAAGAACTTCAATAATATATCTGTTTGAAGAGGAATAATCTGAGGTTGGTTTTGGATTGAATCATTGCAGATATGTGAGGCAGAGGATGGGAAGAAACAAATTGAAGTCGTTTGGGCCACTGATATGCAGAATGGCAATGTTGGTTCATATTCGTAGTGGAAGCTTTTTCTTCAAGGCCTTGGGCATCACACTTCTGTTCATGGCTGGATTTCCTGATAATATAGTTCAGAGAGAAACCAAATACAGGAACTTAGACTTGCTTCAGAAATATTACAGGTTCCTCAAATAAATCTACAACAAAAATTTAAACAAATCATGAACAGAGATTGACCTATTTAAGAAACCTCAGTGAACTTATGTTATGGCCTAACTTAAAGAGGTTCAATTAATAAAATATAAGAAACTAAGTCAATCATGAACAAATATGTAAAATTGCTAGCAAAATCTTCAGTGATACCCACCTTTAAAAATCCTTCTTTTAACACGCAAGAAGTTTCATTTCACAGGACAGATGAAGATGCTGCTGAAGAGAAGCTGTTTCTTCCACATCCAATTGCACATGACAGTGTAAGTTTACAAATCCCAAATTTGAACTTATCTTTTGGACGAAGTTAGTTTACATAGTGACCTTCCAAGTCTCAATTTTTTAAATAAGCACGCATACACACACTAAGAGGACTAATATGAGATTCCATATCTTTCATCTAAGATGAAATATCTTTAATGCTATCATATTTAATTGGTTTTGTCTCTCTCTTTTTATTTTATTTCTGAACCTTTCATGTCTGTGTCAAGTTCATAGTATTAAAAGCCAATCCAGATCGCTGGTTAGGGCTATGATTGGTAAATTAGCCTCTTAACCGGTTAGGTCAAGAGTTTTGAACAAGTTGACCGTGTTAGATTATATTGAGTATGAAATGACATTGTTGAGTTTTTTTTTTTAAATAAAAATCATAGTCCATCAAATTTTTTCTTTAGAGTTCTATGTTGTTATATTATGTGTGGTTTATAGATGAATTTTGGTTTATAGATGAATTTTCTATGTATTTATGGATTAATGCCTTTTCATTTGAATAATTATGAATGGTTTAATCTAGGGTTAACCCTGACTTGAACCACTGACTTTTAAACCGTTATCTTAAACAGTTTTTAACCAGTCTAGTTTACATTATCTCAAATTCTTTACGAATATGTTCTACTTTTTCTTGTTCTAGCATGGGACTGCAGAACCACAGAGTTCAACCAGAAAGCCACTTGTTGCTAAATCTGGAGTAAATAAACACACAAACTCTATGAACAAGTCTCAAACCTCACTGAAAACTTCAGCTGCACAGCCAAATCCTGCAAGTTCAGGACCCTCTCGATTTGGCCTAACTGGTTATTCCTCTTCTCATACTTTAGCTATGGCAGCATTTCATTCTCAAGACACTTTTCAGGTAAGAAACAGCCATAATGCCTCATATCAGATTCTGCCTCCACAACCACCAACAAGTGCTTATGTGCCTCTAATGTACTGGCCGCCGCCGCCGCCAAGTGCATTTGCTTTTGCTTATCATCAATCCTTTCCTTCTGCTGCAAGTTACATCTCTTTCCAGTCACAACCTCATTTCAATCATCCAACTTATAGTTCCTCTGTGACAACCAAGTTATTATTAGAAGGAAGTGAAAAGAATGAAGTGGCCTCTGATCGAATTGGCAGTGATTCTGGTAGCAGTAATCCAGGTGACATCCATGAAAAGCAGAGATCAACTACCTGAAAGTAATGATGAACATGTTCAGTCTTTTGTCAATGTGCTTCTTGTCTCTAGGGTTGTCAATTTTTTTAATTTGAAAATTTGTAATTGGGACTTTATAATTTTAAGAATTTTTAACTTATTTTTTTATTGTTAAAATCTTTACCAATGTGCATGTATGATATATGATAACATATCAACTTGGGGTGTTTAAATTAGTTGTGGAGAGTTGATAAATACTCCCTCATGTTCTAATTATAAGAGTAAGATGAATTTTTTTTGGAGAATTCTATGAAAGCTAATTACATTATTTAATCATCATATGTTGTGTTTTATTATATTATATATATTAGTTTATAAGTCAAACAGTATAATTTGAAAAAAAATGATAAATGTTAATGTCTTAAAGTAATGTAATTTACTTTCTTATGATTTTTCAAAAAAAGTCAAATGGTTCTTATAATTAGGATTAAAGGGAATACGTGAGATGAGTTTTACCTCAAAGAAGTAATTTAAAAAAGTGCTGTTGGTATTTAAATAGGCAAGCATGCATAAGTAACATTAAAATTAAACTGGGGAAAATTTTCATCTTCTAATTATTAACATGTACTATAAGGAATCACTACAAAAAAACATTAAATTTCTGACGGAATTTGTTACGGAATTTCCAACGAAAATTTATTTTTCTGACGGAATTTTCCACGATTTTTGTGACAGAAATCAATTTCCGACAGAATCCATTCCGTCAGTAAAAATACCATTGCAAATCCATTTCCCACGGAATTGATTTTCGTGGGAAATTTTCATCGCAAATATTTTTTTATTTTTTAATTGAAGTGGGCCTCCTTTTGCTGCCACGTGTCGCCTCCCTTATGTTGCCACTTGTCGCCTCCTTGTGCCGCCACGTGTATGTGGGTTTTAATTATGATAATGTTGCCCTCTTTCGTTCGAACCCATGACCTCATGCTCGTAATATCTTCACGCACGAGGCATTGCCAGTTGTGCTGAAATGAACTTGCCAAATATTATTACAATGTAATATATATATAATATAGTTATATTTAATTAATTATATATAAATATATTTTTATATGTATAATATTATACGTTTTAATTTTAAATTAAAAAATTATTTAAAATTAATATTATAATGTCAATAAAATAATAATTACTTTTAATTAGGATTAATTAATAATTAATATATCTTATTTGAAATATAAATATAATATTAAAAAAATATTATAACGTTGATAAATAAGAATGATTTTTAATTATGATTAATTAATAATTAATATTGTAAATATTATTTTAAAAAATAAATTTTTAAAAAAATAATATTTTTTAAAGTAGGAATAATAGGCTAATGTAAGCCCTTACGTATAATCAAAGAGAAGGGAATGCCCTCTCTATAAATAGTATTGTAGAAATGTAAAAGATCATCGAGGAGTTGATTTGCAGTCTGCTTATTCTGAGAATCAAACGCTCTTGTAACTTGTGAATAAAGCTTTCATTCTTTGTACCCTCTTACTCTCAAATTTAATCTTTCAAAATTTTATCAACCATTTGGAATAGCGATATAAGGTATGTGTAACTAAATTTCTCATAGGGATTAAGGGTAGTAGTATTATTTTGTTCATAAAAGTATTGATCCTATAAGGGAATTTACTAGTTATATTTCGTAAAGGTAGAAATTTGGTTACGCCTCCAGTAAAGAACGAAGGAAGGTTGTGCTAATATGGTTTGAAGGGGGAAAGTCTGATCACCAAAAATGGGAGTGATGTGTAACAGTATCCTGTATAAAAAATGACAGAATCCTTCTATCACCCGGATCATATTTGGTTATCCCTGGATATCTTTCTTTATGGGATTATAACCAGTCTGTTCATTTATATTTATACACACACTTTTTATCTTAAGAGATTCAAGTATGTATTACACTTGCCATGTTTAAAGATTTTTATGCATCAGGAAAAATCTGACAGCAATCCATTAAGATGATATGAATTTAAAAATTTGTTTATAATGCTTATGAGATTGATGTCTTAATGTGATGGTGTATTGTTAATTGTTAATTTTAAAATAGTAAAAATAATTCAACGTTTCAAAGAGAAAACTTATAAAGCTCATAAAATAACTTATTACTCATATAATTAACTAATAATTACTTATTACTTTAACAATCCCAGATAACATCATTTTTCTTTCTTTTCAAGCCATACATAAAAACACTGTCATGACGATGTATTGTTTTAACATATTTCTACTTCACAAAGTCATGCTATCATGGCATTATTAACTTGATATGCATAATTTACAATCAATTCAATAGTCAATTTATATCATTGACTTTGAGTACTTACTGCAAATCATAACATCTAAATTGTGAATTACACAATTGCTGATGTTGATTCAACCATTGACTCTGTTGATTTTTTAAATCATAATATATGAATCTAAAGGTACAAAGATCTTGGTTACACTGTAGTCTGCCCTCAGCCATCTCATTATCACTTACCTAATGAAGCCACTAACACAACAAAGTGACCAAATTTATACACTCATATACATCCAATGAGAACAATGTGATGGATACAATCTCCGAATCATTCCAATTTCATCAGATGTCGCCGAAGGAACCAAGGAATACAGTCTGATCATACACCAAAATCCTATCTACTTATGTAAGCTAATTGACTTGCTGAGAAAGGAGAACAAGCAGCCCTTGAGGCCCGACCAATATCTCATTAAGAAAACTAATTAAACCAAACCAAACCACAGGAGTCACGTCCACTCCGGCGAGCGGAGGGATCACTTTGCGGGTCTGAACAAGAATTGGCTCTGTGGGAGCATAAGCTATCACATATGGGAACTTCCCCACAGGAAGCTTAGGGTACCAGGACATGACAATTCTCAAGATAAACAGAAATCCAAACCCTGATAGAAATGGACCTAAAAACCCAATTGCTAGCTTTGCAGTAGTGGGATCCAAATCTGCAAGAATCAACCTCAAGTTTAAGTCTTTAAGGGGAAGTGCATGTGTTGTTCCGGTTGTGGCCTGCTTTAGAGTAATGGAAACTACACTTGAGTCGAAAGAGGCCAACGATAAAGCCGCCGCTTCACCCAGTGTTGAGAATACAGTGCCTGCATTACATTGCAAGATTTGAGATCGGCCATATGGAGGTCTCTTAGTTGGATAACTTGGTCCTTCCTGCAACATTTAATACATCAGGTTATGAGGTGGGGAAGAAAGTAGTGCCAGTAACTGCAAAAGCAGAACATTCCCTTATTTCAGAAGTCATTTAAGTTACAAATCATATAAAGTAAGGTGTGGCTAACAATTTTACATATAAATAGCCATTAGATGGTACGTAGTATAAAAGTTGCATTAAAATTTGAGGTAATCTTGGGGAAAAAAAAAGCTATGAAAAGTTTTTTTTTAACAAAAAAAGTGAACTTCATGGATGGCTGTAAGTGATAAATGATTTCCTCTCAGTACTAAATACAACTCCATATTGACCCTCTAAATTAAAGGCAAACTGAATCATTCAGTATCAAGGAGAAATAACAAAGCAGAAAGTAAAAGAAAGAAGGTCCGTTCCTGACAATTTCATGAATCAGATTTGCACTCAAAATTATTGAAATCTAACACTCAAGGTCCCTACTCCCTATTCTCACTTGTAACTCATTTTCAAATACCAACGAATGTCATCTCTCCCTCCTTTTAAAATGATAAGATTTTCCAAATTTTCCCATATTAAAATTTTTTTATCTCTCTCTACATTTAACAAATCATTCTCATCTATCCCTCCTCTTTCTTTCTTTCCAGCAGAAATTATATAGGGGTATTAATCGGAGGACTGTCACTAATAATCATGACTTATATTTGACATCAAACTTTTCTACTACAATTGACTTATGATAGGACCCGAGTGATGTTAAGGAAGAAAAAAGGTTTCAGGAATCCCATTACAGGACAAAGATTTTTCAGTCCTTGGACTAAATTTTATACGCAAAAACAATCCTGGTACGTAAACTTTAATCTAAAAATAACAGGCAGAGCACCTCCAATTTAGTAACTATATTCGAAGGAGGATGCGACTAAACATCAGAAATCAAAATTAAATATGCAATAATGAACGTTCGAAGCATTTATTCAGCAAAATTAAAGTGAGTAAACCAAATTATTCAGCTATTCGAAGCATTCCAAGGAAGTTTAGGGATAATTACAACAGGCTACAATAGAAGAAGCTCACAGTTTTCAAATTAAAGAAAACATAAATGGGAATGCAAGATACTCACAGAGACATTGAAATTGCTTCGCTTAAATATAGAAGGTCTCCAACCTACATAATTGAATACAAAAACAGAGGAGACGGAAGTGAAAAGGAAGACGATTAGGAAAATTCACACAAAAATGAAAACATAAAAAGAAAAAGACGTATCTGTGATAGCGGTGTTCAAAATCCTATAACTTTTGCAGAAAAAGAAGACGTTCGTACCTTTTACATGAACGGTGTTCACGAGATAAGATTGCGAAGCCAGCATTATCAAGAATGATAACGAGCGAATTACGATGGTGAGAGGAGAACAGAGCCTATAACTTTTGCAGCTCATTACTAAAACGGCGCCGTTTTGAAATTAGTAACATGATCTTTGCCGTTAACAAGAACATGATCGTAGCCGTTCACATAAAAAAAGGGTCCGCTGGGTTGAGCGGGTTATGATTTTGTGATATGGGAAAATCTTAAAGAAACCAGTTAACCAGATCTTGACTTTTCTTCATTTTGCTGTTCCCGAATCGGACTGATCTGTGCTTTTAAGATCCTTAAAACCCAGATCCGAATCGGACTGATCTCTTCACGGCTGCTCGTTTGAATTTTTATGCGTTCCTACGTCATCTGTGGTTTACAGGTGCTTGTGCTTTAAACCCGTCTCTTATCCTCATCTGTCTCTAATCCGTGTTGTCTCCGCTTCACCCCATCACTCCATCCAGTAATTTTGCTTTTTCTTTCATTTATCATTTTTGAGTGAGGATAGAAAGTTCATAACAAGAGAGGAAAACTTAACAAACAGGCGAGAAGTAAGGGGGAATGGAGAGGGAAACTTTTTGGCCAAATGGGGAAAGAAGTTAGATGGATTTTTACCTTATAGAGAAATAAATAATTTATCAATATCCTACGTTTACCTATATTTAAATAGAAAGAAAATTTAAAAAAATTAAAGAAGAAAATTTTTAAATATAGTAAATTTTTTTAATCATGAAGATTTTTAAATTTAATATTTATTTTTTTCTCATTTTTCTTCATTTTTATTTTTATCCAAACACATTTTAAATTCATTTACTGAGTGAATTTAAATTTGTGAATTTTTTTGTCAGATAAAGTTTTAATTTATCCTTTTATAAATATAAAAAAAATCACTGTTGGCCGGATTCTGTTTAGTTTTATCGTTGTTAAACTATTCAAGCACAGAAACCAGAAAGAGTGATAGAGTGAAAATATAAAGTAAGAATATGCGTGAGATCGATGAAGTTTAAATCTAAAGTCAACAAATATTTTCTCAAACAATTAAATTTTATCATAATTTGATTAATTAATTCCCCATTAATTAATTAAAATTTTAAAAGAGAGTAAAATGTTACTTCTTCTGATTCTTTTTATAAATAATTTTTTTTCTAATTGCAAAAAACAAACTGGTGGTTTAATATGTCTTTTCTAAATGTGCACCTATTTATGATAATGAGTGGAAATATAAAAGAGAATTAGTTATAAGTGGGGAATAATTGTTATAAAAGAACATGTTTAATAAGGGCATAGAAAGAAAAGGTAGTTTAAATTTTGAAATAAAAAAAGAAAGTTGTCATATTAAGGATTAAGTATAAAAGGAAAAAAGTTGTTTATAAAAAGGACCGGGGAGAGTAGTATTTGTAATCTAGGAAAAATAGGGAAAAGAAAAAGATAATTTAAATTTTATTGGTAGGGTGGACATTTTAGAAATGAGATGTTATTTTTTCTGAATTACAAATACTACTCCCTTTAGTCTTTTTTATAAACAATTTGATCCTTATGTTTAATTTTTAATATAAGCAACTTTTTTTTATTTCAAAATTTAAATTACCTTTTCTTTTTCTACTTCTATTTATGATAATTATTTCGCACTTATCACTAATTCTCTCTCATATATATGCACACATTCTCTCCATATATTTTATATTCATTCTCTCTCCTACTTTTTATCTTAAATAGAGAAACATTTGGAAAAGACATGACATTTTTTATATAATCATTATTTTTAACTAATCTTAAACCTCCCATTCATTTTCTACAATGAGGAAAAAAGTTGCATATAAAAAGGATATGAGGGAGAAACATTTTACTCTCTTTTAATATTATAATTAATTAATTCTTGAGGAATTGATTAGTCAAATTAAGATGAAGTTTATCTGTTTGAGGAAATATTTGTTGATCTTAGATACGAGCCTCACCTCATGTATATTCTTATTTCACACTTTCACTCTATCTCTCTTTTTTGTTTTTTGCGCTTGAATGTTAACAAAAGACAAACTAAACTTTATTAGGGTATGTTGGAATAACGGTGGGATAATGGACTTATTTGTAATTGGATTTATGATAAGTCAGATTAGATATAAGTCAGATTATGTATGTTTGGATTGAAGGTATAATAAGTGACTTATTTAAAAGTAAAATATGTTTGATTAATATGTTAAAAAGTAACTTATTGTGGCAAATGACTAAAAGGGACATGAATATTAGTGAATATTATATATATTGCAAA
>JBAGKO010000001.1:18296050-18308045 GCA_037177275.1 Acacia concinna | reverse complement strand
ATATTCAACCTTGAGGACGCGGGCCCTGGCAAGGCTGAGTGACCAACCTTACAGGGTAAGGTAAGGCTGAAGAGAACCTAGCAATACAATCACTAATCTAGCCAAGTAAGCATTCTCGAGGGAAGATCTTGACCTCGAGGAAACAAGCATATCAGGCAACTTTGCAAGGCTACCAAAGAATCTCGTAGTGTATTCTGAGAACCTGGCAAATTTGAGCAACCTCGAGGTTACTCTTTAACTTCGAGGATGGTAAGTATATTTTCACATGCTCTGATTTTAATATTTGAAACCTCAATGATTGATTCCTAACCTCAAGAGAACAAGTAAATATTGTTCTTAACCTTTCAAAGACCAACCTTGAGTACATTTCCTATTCTCAAGGTTCCCACACTATAATTGCTTGTGACTTCAAGGTTAAGTCTCAACCTCAAGGAAATGATAACTTGTAACATTCTCGAGGAAACTTTTCTCAAGCCGTTCATGTGTTAATTTTTGACTAAAAACGTAGAGATTACTGATTTCAGTAAACCACCTCGAGGATGACATTCAACCTCAAGGAAATTTTAAAAATCAGTTTTACAGAAAAATAGAGCATTGTAGCGTAAAACTTTCAATCATTCCAATAATCATTATGTTGATACCACTTGATTCTAACATTTGCTAATGATCTATTTAGTGTCCAAGAACATGTTCTGAATCATTTGAAAAAGTTTGAAGAACAAATCAATTAAAGTGAAGATTGTGTTAGAGGCATTAAATGCATCTTACCTAATATAGCTAAAGTCTTCATCTTCCTTCCGTCACCAAACTCAACAGGCATATTTATGACTAAGAAAGAATGTTCTTCAACAAATACTTATCATAGGAATGATGGAATGCCAACGGCTACAAAACAAAGTTCAACGGATACAGTTCCTCGAACTATAAATTTAGACTCTTAATGACTCCACCAACTAACGAATGTGCTATTACTACGAGTCATAAATTCTTGAGTCTGTTGCATTTATTTAGTCATTAATTCTACTGCGAGCTTCAGTGTTTATTATTCAACTCTTTTGAGAGAGTATTGATTATTGCCATCTATACACTTGTGAGATACTCAAGGTTGAGATACCTTGAGTAAGGGACTTGGATTGTATCTTGTAAGGGGGAGTGATCCTTAAAGAGTTAATCAAGTCTGTACTGAGGCGCCAAGAGCTCAGTTTAATCTTGGGGAATAGTGGAACTCAGTGGTGACTGGGAACTGGACGTAGGTCGAGAGTTTGACCAAACTAGTATAAAGCTTTTGAGTTCTTGAGTTTTTAAAGAAATTTTTAAACACCCAATTCACCCCCCTCTTGGGTGATACGCTTGCTCTTTCAAAAGGGAGTATATTACATACATATATTGTGATATTTAAAAATTATAACATTAAAATAAAAAATAAATTTTACCAAAAGTAAAAAGAAAAAGCTAAAAACATATAATTAATAACATAGTTAAATGATTAAAAATACATATAAATTATAAAGAATACAAATGCAAAGTTTGTTATGAAATAATATTATATTACTGATCAGGTCGCATGTACTGTGCAATTTGATATCTAATTCTATCATGAATAGTTAATTTATCTTGATGATAGCCTAACATAGTTTAAAGAGGATGACTCTTGATGATAAAAGATTGTATATGCACATGATAGGGTTGGGATAATCCACATCACCCCTAATCATATCATAATTAAAATTCTTTTAAACTCCAATTTGCATAAACAACATAAAAATTTATGAACTAACGTTGGAGTAGTCAACTTTTAGTTACTCATACAAAAAAAATTGCATTTACTTTTTACATTTTTGTTATAAGTTAATGATCAATTTTACACTTTAAAATGTTAGAGAAATGGTATGTTAACGGCCGTGATTACTTCTGCTCCATTTTCAAAAGTTTATTATTAGTTTTAGTACAAAAAATTATTGATGGTTATTTTTGCACTTTTAGAAAAAATTGAAAATTATTTAAAAACCTTAACCCTAAATTATACATTGTTGTTCTTTTTTGTAACATATAGTATATTGTTATTTTATTTACAATAAATTTCTTTTCATCCAAAAATCTTATCAAATATGTTACACTATATCATCACAACGAAAGAGAAAAATGTATGATAGAGGATAATCCTAGTCACCCTTGTCAGTGATTGAGATTACTTAATAAATTTATCTTTTTACATATAATAAACCGTATTAGTCATATTTAAATAAATAATTAAATGAAGCCAAGAAATGAAAGAAATTATTATAATTATCAAAGGTGATGTGAATCTGTGATATACATTTTTCGCATGCGGCGTCTTTTAATATGAACACGAAGCGTTGGCCAAAAAAAAATATATATATATATGAACCAAAAATTGATGGTTATCACGATCTACAGGAGAGAATCTGTATGGATTGGATGGAACACTAGGGACTTTAATTTATTTGCACCGTTGGTTAAAATCCTCTCTCAAGCATTTATGAAAATTAGGTCATATAAATAAAAATCCCATGCACTTCGGTGCATAATATAAGTTATTTTAACTAATTAATCAAAATTGAAAAGATGATACTTAATTTTTTAAATATATCTTAAATTGATTTCTTTTCAACTCTACCCAAAATGAGATGGTTGAGGAGAGAAAAATATAATAAACCATGTTTTAACATTAATTATATGGGTAAAATTATAAATAGACATTAATTACTATTAAGCGACCTACTCATAAACCTGCTGGGATTTTTTTGCTTGGCATGTTATTATTGTCCAATAATAGTACGTTTTAGTATTCAAAATTGCCAAGCCAATAAACTTTGAGAAATTCACGTTTTGGTTTTAAGAAGCGAATTTATAATAACATGAAATCGTGTATTTGTAAAAAAGTTTGATGAGACTTTTTTTTAATGAATTCTGGATGTCAAATTACCTTATTGTCCTTAAGAAAAAAATTATTTCTCTCTCTCCTCAATCAACTTTGACGTTGTCTGATTGTCCCTATTAGATTGTGTCTGTCTCTGTCTCTCTCTCACTCCCGCTGTCTGAAGTTATAGTTGTCAATGTCAGCATATTGAACTGTCAATAGAAACATACTAAGTTGTTAATGACAGTACATTGATTGTCAATAGAGACACACACATTTTTAATGGCATCTACAAAAAATAAAGAGAGAGAGAGAGTGTGAGATGCACTTTCCATACAACTCAATATGTTTCAATTAACAACTCAATGTGTTATCATTGACAACTATAACTTTAAACATACAGAGAGTTGTTAATAGAAGCACATTGAGTTGTCAATGAAAAGTGCATCTCATTCTTTTTTTGTTTTATTTTTTTTCACTATCTATTGACAACTTAATGTGCTATTATTGACAATTTTATGTATTTCTATTGATAATTCTGTACTACCATTGACAACTATAACTTCAGACATAGAGAGAGAAAGAGACAGACAATATGACAGCGTTACAGTTGATTGAGGAGAGAGAAATAAATTTTTTTATTAAGGGCAATGAGGTAACTTAACAACTAAAAATTCATTAACTTTTTTATAAATATGAAATTTTATAGAACAGTTTGATAGTAAAATTCTTTCCCTGTACCTAATCGCACTTAGATTATCTTCCAAAACCATATTACAAAAACTAAATGTACAATTATATGTGTAAAAATTTAAAAAAAATTGAAAAAAGAAAAAAAGACAGCAACAAGCTGTGATAAAATCATAAAAAGGGATGAACTATAGATCTGTGCGGGATCTCAGAAATCATAAAGATGGCTTTCTTTTCTTTGTTTCTTTTGGTACAACACAATGTACACTCGTACATCAGCAAATCGGTCCAATCTAAAACGTACATCAGCTACCATATTTTGGCATTTTGCACTAATAACAAAAATGTGTATTTAATAACAAATTTAAACAAATAATTAATAGGTAAAATTCTAAAAAAATACCAGAAAAAATATCAAAAATACAATTTGGTGTGTTGAAATCTGAATGTCTCAAATCAATTCTTTATAGCAATATGAAATTTTTAGAATCTTTAAAATTTTATAAAATTATGTTTGTGGATTTTAACAATTTAAGAATTTATATCAACAATTCCAAAGATAGTTAGATAATGTATACTCTTAATATAAATATTTAAATTGTTAAAATTTAAGAGTATTTAGATAATTTCATAAAATTTTCAAGATTTCAAAAATTATATATTACTACTAAGGACTCGTTTAAGATTTTCAGATTTCATTACATTGAATTATTTTTTTATCATTTTGTTAATATTTTTCTAAAATTTTCCCTAATTAATACTTTGTCTCTTATTTCAATGGATGGATTAGTATCCAGCGCTTTTTTCTCTATACTATTATTGATATTTGAGTAATGGACTAATTTAATGAGAAATTTTTGTGTAAATCTAGTTCGCCATGTTATTTATAATCTGATTAATTAAAATATGACAACTCAACAAATGATTTGATACATTCTAAATATTAGTTGGCATATGAATAAAATTAAAAAGATTTTACAATATTCACTTTTCCATTTTGTAAAATATTAATTAATGGATTCATTTATTTTGAAAAAATAAAAAATCACAAGTAGCCAATTAAAATTAATGTTCACTAAGTTGTTGTATTTTAATTAGTCATATCACAAATAACATGATAATCTAGATTCATACAAAAAATTTTCCTAATCTTAGACTGAGTTTCACTTAAAATTGGGAAGGTTTAATTTTCCCATTTTATAGACTACAATCTACATTAATATGCATTGTTGTTTGCATGGAGTCTATGACACCAATCACATTATCAAAGAAGATATATAAATTTATAAGAACTAAATTTTTTGTAATAGATATCTTAGCTTAGGATACATAAATATGTTTTTAATAAAAACACAGAATGATATTAAAATAATCAAAATTTACAATTTAGCAACATTTATTTAAAATGATAATATGAGATATTGAGATATCATAAAATGCATAAATTAGAATGACCATAATATTTACACAATCAAAAGGAAAAGAATAAAGTTAAGATTTCCTGCCAAATAATGCTAGAGACTTGAGAAAGCATACCCCACACATACAAGGTATTAAAAATCGGATCGGTCACTGAACTGGTTAAGGTATTGAGTTAAGGGTCAGTGGGTTAGACCGGATAACTAAACCGGGGCTAAACCAGTGAGAAAGTTAGATTTTAGGCTAGTTAGTATGAAATTATAAGAAAAATTAATTAATTAATTTTTTTTAAAAAGGGTAAACCGGTTTAGTATGAACCAGTCCAGTTCACCACCGGTTTAACCAGTTCACACCGGTCCGGTTCACTCCTACAATACACATTAAATCGGATCAGTTACTAGATCGATTCACCAGTTTCCGGACTGAACTGACTGGTCCGATTTTCAATACCATGCACACATATACAAAATACACATATTGTGTATAATACAACACATGTCAAATTATTTGAATTTTAATAATTGCTTTAAATAATTTAGGAAAGATAATAACAAACAACTCAGATTTGACATTTTTGACCTCTTGACTTTTGGGAACATTTTAGAAACAAACATTAAGAAATGTCCCGCTGGTTTATAAAATATATGAAACACGTATCATATCCAATACATCATCGAATTAAATTGTGTTGCATGCACTATGAAATAAATACACGAATCTAATACACATCCAAATCAAAATATGTCGCATGCATCATGAAATAAATATACTTTGCACGCATTGTATCCGATACACATTTAAAGATACGAGTGTGTATGTACATGGAGACATAAGAGCAAATTTTTTTTTTTTGCCTTTTGAACTTTTTTCATATATTTGTTTTGGTTCAAATAACTTTTATCACATTGAAGATTTTGAAACTGAATTTTCAACATATAATCCACACAAAAGTTATTTTAAATAGAAGTCTTTTTTTTTTTTGCCACATTTTTTTTGGGATACAATGCCATTATTTTAAATATAAGTCACTTTTAAAAAAAATTAATTGAAACCAGCTTTTAAGTCACGCATGGGACCTACAAAATCAAGAAGATATTGGCTAATGTGATCTTATCCATATCAGACGCCAGACAGACACCCCGGTTGTTGATATATACAGTATATATATATATAAGTTTACCCGAGGTCCCAGGCTGGCCTTCCGTCTAGCCACAATTCGCTCCATATTCACTCTCTCTGTCTCTCTTCTCTCTCTGTGAGAGTCTCTGTAGCTGTGAAGTAAATAATCCCATAACGCGGGAAGGTTAAGGAGGGAAACATTGATGAGAGAACAGAGAAGAAAAGGGGAGGAAAAGAAGTGTTAAAAAGGAGAAACCACAACGTCATTCGCCAGCCAACAAGTCGCTCCATATCTCAATGTCATAGTAATACCCAACCAACTGGCTTTTACTTCTTTCACAAGCTGTAAGCTCCACTCTCCTATGCACATTATTATTAAAGCTCACACTTTCACATAGCCCATACACATAGAGATAATAGACAACAGAGGGAGGGGATAGAGAGAAATACAGGGAGAGGGGGAGAGAGAGAGAGAGAACAGTCACCACAACCCCTTACACCTCTGGTATCCGCCGAATGAGCTTTATGTGCTGTGGGTTTTTAGAGGATAAGGCTGTGCGAGTCACTAAGAACAACTGTACGGTTGCACCAATCCTTCTTCACCACCTCTCTAAATCACAGATGCAGCCTTTTTCAGGCCCTCCTTTTTTCTCTTTATTTTCTAAGGGAAAAAGTAAAAAACAACGAGTTTTTAACTTTTTATTAAAACCGGCTTTGTTTTCTTCCCACTCTTTTTCCCTCTTCTTGGTTGTGCTTTATGGAAACACTGCTCTGATGGGACTTGTTCATCTCTGGGTTTGCTCAATGCAGGACCTGACCTGAGGCTGAACCACCACCTCCTCCTTAATTGTCCTTCTTCTGCTACCTCCTAGTTTGGCTTCTAGCGATTTAACCGCTCCTGTGGGCTACTTTTTTTTTTTGTTTGTTGATTCATTTCGAGGTAACAAATTTTTCAATGGCATCATCAAATGAAACTGAGATTCACACCAAGACCCATCATTTTCTTTTTGCTTTTCTTTTACTTTTATTACTAAATGAGGTTCCGTTCTGGACGTTACCATTACATTACAGTAGTAAAAATAACACTACCAAGCTTGTTTTTTTCTTTTGCTTTATGCTCATCTGCTTCTGTTGTCTTTTTCCATCTCTTAATTTGTCTTTTTCCAAGTACTATTCTGTTGAGCCTGGTCTCTTTAAACCTGTGATATCTTTGGAGTTATTAAGGTGTGAGGAGAGAAGAGGAGAGAAGGGAAGGATATTTACAAAGCTTCCTCCTTTGTCCCGGTTTGGGGTTTATTACAGAGTTCCAATTTCACGAATTTTTATTTTTTCAAAAGTCTAGTTCCTTTGGAGGGTTTTGAAAACAAAAGCAAGGTAGATTCCTGATGTTATTCTCTTACACACCTTTCTGCTTTTTGATTCCCAATGAGAGAACATTTAATTTTCATCTTTTTTTGTTTTAATAAAAAAGCCCATTTTTATCCGATTAGTATATCATTCATGAAGGAAAATTTTCTTTATTTATCATCCTTCTCTAATTCTCTATATATGCTGAAACAAGAACCTCTGCCACCCATCATCCCTCAAATCTCCCCCAACCCCTTTTTCTTCTCTCAGTTTTTATCATAAGTGCTCATCTGACTCTTCAGGGTTTTTACAGCAAAAATGGCCGCTTGGGATGGTGGTGTTCTGAGTAAAACTCGCATAGGTGATGAAGAGTTCGATGAAGAAGAAATGTGGGGATTGGCTGAGGAGAGAGATGAGTCAAGTCCTAAAGTGATGAACAAAGTTTCTTTTAAAGATTCCTCCGGTTCTTCCTCTGCATGGCACTCCCCTGCTTCTGCAAGAAAGATCCCTAGGGCAAGCTCACAAGCCAACCATAAATTTGAAGCATTTCAAGGTTCTTCAGCTCCCCAAAACATTCCAGACTGGTCAAAAATTTATCAGAAAAATAAGAAGAGAGGATCACAAGTTGATGGAGAAGAAGGACATGAACATGACAATGGTGGTGTTGAGGATGAAGAAGATGGAGATGAAGATGAAGATCATATTATTCCTCCCCATGAATGGCTTGCTAGAAAGCTTGCAAGGAACCAGATTTCCTCTTTCTCTGTGTGTGAAGGCGTAGGAAGGACACTCAAAGGCAGAGATCTTAGCAAAGTGAGAAATGCCATCTTGTCCAAAACTGGTTTCATTGAGTAGCAGTATCAGTAGCAAGTTGAGATTTTTGGCCACCATGGTTATGGTTTGATCATGTCACTATCAAGCTTCTTTCATATTTTATTTTCCCTTTTGTTTTGATTATTAGCACTAATACACGATATGCGAGATGATGAAGAATGATGATGTGCCGATGCTGCTAGTGGAGGAAAAAATTAAGTCCCTTCATGAAGTCAGAGAGCTGCCTTTTCTCTGTTTCTGTTTATGGTTTTGTTTTTTCTCTTTATATTTTCTGGGAAAGTGGGAGATTGGGAAAAATGTTGAGTGGTTCGATCAATCCCAAGTTTTGTATGTTTTCCTAGAAAAAAAATATTATAATAATATATGCTTAGTTGTAATTGAAAGCACCATCCATTCTTCGTATGGAAGAGTTAATTTTTTATTATTAACCTTCAAGTCTGCATCTCTCTCTGCTTCTGTTGGCTCTAATCTTCTCCAACTGCCAGTTTTCATTCATCATCGTTAAACGTTCTCTGAATTTATTTTGTTTTTTATTTTTGGGTTAACGTTTAAGAAGTTTGTTGTTTTCCTCATGCATGTCCTAAATTATGATTATTTGAAGGGTTGTTGATTGTTGAGCAACCATGACATCAGTAGAGAAATATGTAATTTAATATGAAAGTTTGGTCTCTGTGTTTCTTTTTTTTTTAAAAAATTTAATACGAAGATAAACATTAAGCTTGAAATTTACACCACATAAACAGAAAATTACAAATAGGGATGAAGTTTGTGTTTGAATTAGCATATTATAAGCGAGATAGAAAAGGATGTAATTTTAACTCTAGAAAACCTCATTTGTTTACACTAACATAGTAATATTAGCACTACTAGCAAGTAGCTATGAACTACTTGGGGGTTTGGGAGAGTGTAGGCTCACAATGGAAGGAACTTTACTGTCTTTAAATAATTATTGTAGTGTTTAAATATAGGACTACTGGTTAAGTTGGAATAATCTACTACTAACTCTGTTAGAATTCGATTAGTCGATTAGTCAGGTTCTCTGAAATATGTGCTCACAATTGAAGAACTTTGCTATTTGTGCATGCCAAAAGCTCGAACATGAGATTACTAATTAAGCTAGAATACAACCACAACTAGTTAATTCAAACTCTTGGTGGTGGTTTAATCTCCATTTTGAAAACAGTTTGATTTGCTGCATATATTTTCTTGATGCAATGAATTGAATGGGAGGAGATTCAACGAGGGAGATTCTTATTGTCGTTAGAATGAGGGGCCTCCACCATAATGATAAAAATGGAAGTTTCATATAAAAGTGCAGAATCTTGCTGCGATCTGCAGCATGAGAGAAAAGGAAGATTGTATTTACAAGAGAAAGGCTTTTGTTTTAGTGGAGAAATATTTGATACGTTTTTGCTTTTGAATATACGTGATGGTCCTTCTAGTGTGTGTATGTGCCTTCGGCCGACACATATCACAAAATGATTAGAGCGTCAAGAGGCATTTTGAGAGGTTCAGAAAATGCAGAGTTCTCTCCATTACCTTTTTTCCCTTCTCCTGAGGTGGTGGGACCATCATAATGGCTTTTTTGGCCTACACACAACTTCATTTTCATATTCATATGCATGTCTGTCTAGGAGTTTGTTTGTTATGAGATAAAAGTTTCATTTACAGAAACAAAAGAAGCGGATCAAAAACACAGAAATTCAACACAGATCCAAACCTAATAAACATGGTTTTGTTTCAATATTTTTCTTAATTAAACTGCGCGAGTCAAGCCAGTGCAGTTGGTAAAATGGTTAACTCATAATTATAAGATTGGGAGTTTAAATCCCATAAATTTGAGGACTTTAATGAAGGGTTATCTATAATGCGTGTGTTTGCCATGATCTGCTTGGCACGGTTCACGCTACCCCAGGCATGATTGCAGGGGAAATTTTTTTTGACATGTTTGGACGCACGTTGGGTTCGACAGTACAATCGGATCAAAATTAATAAGCACCATTTTAGTGCTTCTGTACCGATTGCCATGACAACTATTAATTTTTTTTTTTAAAAAATTCTGTCCTTGTTTATCCTATTTGCTCCTAATTATAAGACTCAGTTGATTTTTTTTAGAGATCAAGGAAGTCAAAAGAGTCAACTAGGTCTTATAATTAAGACATAATATAGTATAAATAACACACTATATTTACATGTAATAAGACTCCCTTCAGTCCTAATTATAAGACCCAGTTGGTTTTTTTTAAAGATTAAGGAACTCAAAAGAGTCAGCTAGGCTTTATAATTAAAACCAGAGGTAGTATAAATATCACAATATATTTATATATTTAAATATATTGTGATATGTAATCACAATATATAACCATGCCCTTTGCAGTCATTTCCCATCAAAAGAAACTTTTGCAATCTTTATTTCAAACACAAATCAAATTATCCAATCTTACTTTTACCTAATATTACTTTTTCAAAAGTATCGATTGCAATCTTTATTCCAAATACACCCAATATCTCTCAAGTGTTCTTCAACCGTAAAGATGTACTTTGTCTCTATTGAGCCCCTAGATCTAACCCTATACCTTGACCCTAGTGAGCTCTGAAACTTAAACGTGTTAGAACTGACTGTCACTCAAGATGAGGGTGAATTAGGTGTCTGATAAAATCTTATGAACTTTTAAAATTTTTTCGTAGATTAATAAAAGTATAAGTATGAAAGTAATGATTCATAAATTCTAATACAATCAATCAAGTTAGATATATTGAAAATATAAGAGATAAGGGAAGAAAATATGCAAACTATGATTTATCCTGGTTCAGTCCAATCCATGATAATATACGTCTAATTGATTTATCCTGGTTCAGTCCAATCTATGATAATATACGTCCAATTCTCAAGGTCCATTTGATATTTTCAATCCATTATCTTATTTAATTTGGGTACAAGAGAAACCACTATAATCCCTTAAGTTTTACGGATACTTAAAAACCTTTACAAATATACAAGTTTACTACGAGCACTTGTGAAACCTTTGTAACTTTCTCAAAATTACTCCCCCTTACAACCAGTAAGGATACAACTTGATGATAAGGATTTACAATAAACATTCTCTCAGAAGAATAGATAGATAATCCTTGAGGCTCAAATGTAAAACTCTTTCTATTGGTATGTTACATAATCATTGAAAAACAAAGAGTATATGATATGGAGATGTTGAAGTCAGAGTGTCAACATTTTGATATTGTGTTCGTGCAAGCTCTCATCGTCTACTATGTTCATTTTGAATGTTTCTCTTTTATAGTTGGTGTAAATTTAATGACCGTTGGAGATTATAAAGTATTTGTTAGGCTCTTGAGAAATATTTCTTTCCATTGTCATCTTGAGTATTAATTGCATCTTTGATACTTATAATATGTTCTTAAACACATATAACAACTTGTGAAATCATTCGTAACAAATGGGTATCAATAACAAAAACATATAAATGATTATATGATTATACGTCCATCCCTGGATTTTTTGAGTTCATAGAAGAGAGCTCGACTTAAAAAGAAGGGAGCTCGAGTTGTAGGGCTTTTGTAAATGAGATTTCATTTTATTTTTGAGAAGGGAGATTGAGCTCTAAGGCATTTATAAGTAAATTTTAATTCACAAAGAGAAGGGAGTTCGAGCTATCAGTTTTGAGAAAGAGAAGGAGTTGAGTTAAGAAG
>JBAGKO010000001.1:18277873-18295950 GCA_037177275.1 Acacia concinna | reverse complement strand
TTGACAACAATTGTTACTTCTAAATACTTTCTAATTTATATGCATTTTTATTAATTTTACCATGACATTAATTATATGTTTTTATTGTTCTTTTACTTTTTGTGAAAAATTATTTCCCATTTTTTGGAATTTTTAAATGCCACATTAAATATGTAATTTATATAATATGACCCATGCCCTTTTCAGTCATTTCCCATCAAAAGTAACTTTTACAAACTTTCAACCAAACACACACTTACTTTTGCAGAAGTGACTTATAAGTGACTTCTACAATCTGCATTCCAAACACAAATCAAATTACTCAATTTTACTTTTATTCAATCTTACTTTTTTAAAAGTACTGATTGCAATCGTCAATCCAAACACACCTTTTGATGGCAATAGTTAGTCAATAGATAGTTACACGTTTCATTAGATGTGTTAGATTTAATCGGGAACTAATTATCATTAAATCAATTTTTATGAAAGCCAGTTGTTATTCTTACTTTCATGTTAGGCTGCTTGACTCAAGAGTTGCCTATAAACGCAACTGAAGGACACAAGACAAAAGTGGGATGATTAAATTGTGAACAACAACCACAAATGCTACAATCGTATTAAATCTTTTTAAGCGATTAATTTTCAATTGAAGCTTTTTTCCAAATATTATACCCACTCATGTCCTTAGTATACTAATTAAGAAAATTGATTATATTTGTTAATATTGTTGAGAGAGTATCAATAAAACAGAAAATTAGAAAAATAATGACAAATATAAAAGATCGATATTATATTTATGACCAAAATCAACTTGTGAATTAAATCTTGTCTTAAAAAAATGGAGGTACTATATGTTTTGGGGTCTAACATAGTCATTCTCAATAATCTAGGATTAAAATGTTTAAGGGTGATTTTTTGTTTTGCTCAAAATCTAGGGCGATTTCACGTGAAGCCCATTAGCTAATTAGGAAATAGTTTCTTTGAAACAAGAACTTTCATTAATTGGTTGAATTTGCAGAAACTGAAGCACAGTTTGAGGATCAAAGGATAAAAATCAGCAGAAAAGAGAAGAGAAACCATAAATTTTAACTTAAAACTACTCCTTCATGCTTTTGATTCAGCTAATACCCAAACATCGCTTGTTTAGCTTCCTCACTGTTAAGCATGATCCATTTTTTAACTACACCCTTCTTCAAGTTTCATTTTTTTAATAATGTAGCAAAACGCTTCAATTTGTTTGAGTCTGACGCTAAACCAAACCAATTTCACATGAAAAGACATTGTGTGGGATCCATGTGAACTGGATTCAATTCTAGCCATCCAATTTCGATTTACTGCCCAAGCATAACTTTGATCAATGATAATTATCTCTTTGGCAAAAAAAATAAAAATAAAAGATCAATGATAATTATCTAAACACCAACCGACACTTATAATTCGAGTTATAAGCAAAATCACCCTCAGCTAACAGTAACCATGGTAGGATTACCCTTAATCTTATTTCCTTTTTGGATACTAAAATAGAATATTTGAACTTCACTTGCTGAGATGACAAAAAAGATGGAGGCTTTAATGCTTGATTAATGGTATTGAGCTGAACAAATAATGAAGTAGTTTTAACAGATTTTAATGTGGAAACATAACGGGAGAAAGATGAAAAGGCAAAAAGAAACAGTACTAGAAGCCAAATAATGTGATCGACCTAGCTAGACTCTTCAACAACTGCTGCCGTTATTTGTAATTAATATTTTCCTCCACATTTCCTTTATGGTATAGAGCGGTTTGATTGAAGGACGGTTCCGTAATATTAGACTATTAAGGGGGCAGTGCACAGTTTCAGTGGGTCATCGCGCTTTGGGATTTCCTCTCTAGCTCGAAGCTGAGAAGAATTGTGTCCAAGGAAAAAGAGCTGTAAAGTGTATTCCTTTTTATCATCCTTTACATCTATCTGTTGGTCTTCATCGTTCATTCTCTGAATTCATAGTTTCTTTTTATATCTGGGTTTTATAGTGGGGTAAACACAGACGAAGAGACGGGAGAATGTCCTTGAAGAGCAGAGGAGGAACTGTAGAGCTGGGCATGAAAAATGTCATACCTAGGAAATGGGCTCTTTTACTTTGTCTGGGAAGCTTCTGTGCCGGAATGTTCTACACTAATTGGTACTTTTGACTTCTGGGTTTCTATATTTGAGCTTCTAAGTCTTGATAAATAGTTACATAATGATTATGGTTGCATCTTTACATACTGCAACTGGGGAGTTAAAGAAAGTACCGACAATTCGGTGGATTCTCACGAGAATAAAGGAGATTGTGTTTATTGAGCTTGATACCTGGATTTGACAGATGTTTAAGAGGATTGACTGACTGATTTGCTTTAGAGATGTTAGCTCTATAACTTATTTTGCCTTTAAATGTGGTTGTTTTGAACTGAGTCGTCAAGAATTATTGCTTGCGCTCTATAATCAAGTCGTGCTTTTTGCAGTCTATGAATTGGGGATACTAAGCTTCAGATTAACTGCATTTTTTCACTTTTCATGATTTTGAACTAATGTTTATGATCGTCCATCTATTGTGGATTATATGATTTTCCTTTGTTTGCTAGGGTAAGCTATTAATTAGCATATCTATGTGTGTGCGTGTGTGACGCTAAGTGATAACTACAAATTTTGCATCAGGATGTGGTCAATGCCTGAACATCAAGAAACTGCAAGGACATCTGATGAGGTAGAAAACTCTGATGGTTGTAATATGAATCTTGTAAGTGTATCAGTCACACTTGTACACAAATCATATTTCTACTGCATCTGTGTCTCACACACTTGCACCAACCCTGGTACACAGTTCTCACAAAAACCCTGCTAGAAGTTAGGACTTGTGAGTAGTTTATTAGATGCTAACATAGCTCAGGCATTTATGGCATGTGACAAGCGTCTCAGAAAAAGGAAATAAAAGTGTATTTATGATGTTTACTTTGGAACTTTTCCACAATGATTACTCAATATGCTGCAATTCTCACTCAGTGACTTCCGGAACTACACCTCTCTCTGGCTTAGGATTTTACTTTTTATTTGCATCTTCTGCTTCTGTCAAAGATATGATTTGGCAGATTATTAATATTTTGGCTATTTTCTGTAGGCTGTAAAGCCTCACACTCACACCAATTACAGTCAAGTTGATGTTTCAAATACTGAACCTGTTATCAAGTAAGCCAGGCTCATGCTTTGTTTGTATTGGGTTTTACTTAAGCCTCCCAAATAACTAATATGCTGAACTATCGATATACATGAAATGCAGGAATCTGGGTAAGACAATATCTACTTTGGAGCTGAAACTGAAACTACTAGGATAGCTCCTAAATTTATGTTGAATGGTTCTCCTGCATCAGGAAACTCAAACACAATTTATTCAACTCCAAGAAGAAGATATTTGATGGTTATAGGGATCAATACGGCTTTTAGTAGCAGGAAGCGGAGAGATTCTGTTCGTGAGACGTGGATGCCACAAGGTGATTGAATAATTTTGAGATTTTATGTTTTTCCTTTCTCAAATTACTTTTAATAATTATGTTGTGCCTGTTCCTTATGTTACATGTATCTGATCTGGGTTTCTAATTGAATCTCCGCAGCTGATAAAAGAAAGAAGATGGAGGAAGAGAAGGGCATAATCATACGTTTTGTCATAGGCCACAGGTCATACTCAAAATACCTCTTGATACCTGTTGTAATTTTGTGGCATGCTTACCTTGTTCCTGCTAAGTTCAGATGCGATGATGCATTTGAACTTTTTTCCTGTCTTTCGATACTTATCATCCATGTTTGTTATTTTTCTCCTTTTGGTGGAAGTGGAGTTCCTTTCAATTGTGACACAATTGCTTCTTATTGATTTGCATCATTATTCATCATGCATAAGTCTGTTTGTATCATATATTTCACATTCTTCATCAAGCAAAACAGTGAGAAGTTTTAGGCTTAGACCAACATCATCTTATAGAACACAATAAGGTGGCTCCACTCTGAATATTATTCTGGAGCTACAGGCTGTAAAGGTTTCCTAGAGAAAACTGGTTGCAGATGTATGATTAATTTCTATTTTGTTTGATTTGTTTCATACTTCCTTGGGGTGTACTTCTGTTGTCAAATTCAGGAACTGAATTTAGCTCTAACCCTTTCTGTCACTAGTTCAACATCTGGTGGCATTCTTGATAAAGCTATCGAAGCTGAGGAGAAGCTCCATGGCGACTTCTTGAGGCTGGTAAACAATCATTCTAGTCCCTTGATTGGATGTAATCCAATGTTATACTGAGATTTTGCTGACGAAACAAAATACATCCATGCTTTATCAGGACCATGTTGAGGGCTATCTGGAATTGTCAGGAAAGACAAAGACGTACTTTTCAACTGCTGTTGCCTTGTGGGATGCAGAGTTTTATGTCAAAGTTGATGATGATGTCCACGTGAACTTAGGTAAATAGTCGAGTCATGTAGAGTTTTGAGTTGGGATGATATTAATGACTTTTTGAGTTGAGAGAACTGTAATAACTTGAAGTAATAGTGCTTGTTGCTTATACGTGCATGGGAAAAAAAAAACTTTCAAAAAAATTCTAAATTACTTAAACATATAAAAATGATGAGTAAAATGGTGACAGTATAGTTATTATGTAACTGTTGCAAAAATTTTCTTGACGAGTTGATTTGATAAAATTAATGTCATGTTATGGATGGAATTCCTTTTATTCACTTTGTTTTGTACAAAAAAAAAAACCAGAGGGTACAGTTCTTTATTTTTATTTTTTAAAAATGAGTAAAAAAGAATGTTAACAATGGATCGTGGTTATGCAGAAAATATAATTCCATCTGCATTTTAAAAAAGTTTGAACACAACCATTGGTTTATTTCTTACACTAAGAACTCTAAACTCTATTCAAATTAGGATCTTATCCATTTTAAAGCTCGGTATGTGTACAAGGTGAAGTTTTGTTTGTGAGAACCAGTGCAATATCATGATATTTGTGATAAAAATTATTCACTTTAGCTTTTGGAATAGTTCAATCTTGTTATAATTCAGGGATATTCCCATGTTGAAATTTGACGATAGGTTTCACAAGTTCTCCAGTGTTAGCTTGTGTAGAATTTGGCAAATGGCTAAATCATAAGCAATTAAGCATGGAAAATTTAGGCAAAGAAACCATCAAAATAGTCAATTTTATCTTTCATCCCTTTCCTCATTGTGTTCATTGGCTATTTGTCACTACAGCAACACTTGGATCGACTCTGGCTAGACACCACATGAAACCTCGTGTGTATATTGGGTGTATGAAGTCTGGTCCTGTCCTTGCTCAGAAGTAAGAAAGGCTGTATTGTATATTCAATTGTTTCATAATCACTTCATACTTCTGAGGCTAATTTTTTCGTGGAACAGGGGAGTGAGATACTATGAACCAGAATACTGGAAGTTTGGAGAGGTAGGAAACAAGTACTTTCGTCATGCTACCGGACAGTTATATGCCATTTCCAATGATTTGGCCACTTATATATCAAAAAATCAGTAAGTATTACAGCTGTCCCTACTTATGAGTACAAAATAACATGTTGATGTATGATTCCCTGTTGCAGAATTTGTTAGTGAGATCCAAATTCTCCTTATATAAATGGTGGAAATTAGGACAGGCTAACAAGTTTGAGGATACTTGATTCCCTGTTGACATGTATATAATTTAGTGGTTAGAGTTAGTTAGTATTTGTTAGCTCTTTGGCAAACTCATGACAAATTGCAATTTTGTAACATCAGAGATGTGCTGCATAAGTTTGCTAATGAAGACGTTTCATTGGGATCATGGTTTATCGGTTTGGATGTGGATCATATTGATGATAGGAGACTGTGCTGTGGTACACCCCCTGGTATGTTCTCAGTTCTATTATGGCCACTTCTTTTTCTTTCCTCGTGATGCTATTGTTGTTGATCCCAGATCCAATACTTATACAGAAGCAGTGTGCATATAACAACTAATGAATAAACTTTTGCATCTGAACTTTCTTTTTGTTGTCTGTGAAGTCATATGATAGGATCCTCTGGAACGAAGTTATTATTGATGCATTGATAATCTAACTAGTGAGAAAAAAAAACCTAGGTAGGTGGAATTCATTATTGCTGCTAAGTATGGACTGCCATTTGTTGGTTTCTAAGTTCATATTTTGCTAGGAATACGAAGTAACTAGTCAAAACTGTTGTGCTTCAGTGACTTAATAAGTATGTTAGGTATCGTGAACAAGTTAGATAGAATATTTGGCAGAATATAATACCTGCACTCACCATCTCATCCTCAGAAAAATGATGTACAGACCTTTATGAATTAAAAATCTCATGATGTTGTTGGTTGCCTTAAAGAGTTGGATGGGGTGATTTGGTGCTGCAGATTGTGAATGGAAGGCTCAGGCAGGGAACATATGTGTTGCTTCTTTTGATTGGAGATGCAGCGGAATCTGCAGGTCTGTAGAGAGGTTAATGGAAGTTCACCGGCGTTGCGGGGAAGATGAAAATGCTCTATGGAGTACAAGCTTCTGACAGAAAACCTCTGAAAAATCGGGACCTGTCTTCTAAACTCAAGAAGGGTCATCAAAAACATAAAAGAAAGCATAACATGAGTATTTTTAGCAGTTGGTACAGAGAGAGATTGAAACAGTCAAATGGGCCTTTGCTGCTTGGGATCTGATATACATTTTTGATGAAGAAGAGGTGACCCTTTTGTTGGGTGCGGCCGAAGAGAATGAAGAAACAGAACAAGAGTGAGTTTAGTCATTACAACCCCATTATATTCTTTTGAAGTGGCTAGAGAGAGAGAGAGAGAGAGAGAGTGATTTTTATATTTTGTAGTTCTCTCTGCCATGGCTAAAAGTGCTTCCTAATAATAATTAGCTTTGATTGTGTTTCATTGTCCTTTCTCCTCCCTTTGCTTCAAACTTAATATAACTCGAATTTGTTTCATATGTTGTCTGTTTTGTTCACTCATTATTATCTTTCTACGTCAAAAGCCGTACTAAAAGGAGAACAGATTCGCTCTGTTCACTTAGTGCATTGAAGAAGCTCTGCGAAAAAAGTTTGCTTTTGAGAGAGATTGATGCCATGGATTTGTGATGATCATGTACAGCAGATCCACAACCAAATTATTGTGTGTACCCCACCAGTCTCCAGGCTGCAAGTAAGATCAAGCATCTAAATTATGGGGACACTTTGTCCACATCTAATATTTAGTTTACTTTTTTTCCTCATTTTTCCCCTCAAGCAATTTAATCTTTATGGAGTTCTGCAGAAAGTGTAATATGATCTTAGATTTAATTTTTCGTCTCTTAGGATTATCTCCATGAAGCAAATTGTAGTTTTTAATGTAGAACAGGAGTATGTCGTGGTCGTAATGTGAATCCAGAACTCTGAATTTCAGGATCATGTTTGAATTGGAAATATATGTGATATGCAAGTAGCAGCAAAGCACATTTATTAATATCAGTGGTCTTCGGTCAACTCGAAAAACAAGCGAATGATGTTCTGGGAGAGGAACAGGTTGCTCCGAGAGGAGAGACCACGTTTTTAAAATAGGAAAATAACTAGGAAATAAACGGTTTTGTTTAAATTTAAAAATTACCTTATCAAAAATATGTTAAGAAATGAATGAAAATACATAGGATAGGAGTACCACCTTAGAGGCTAACAGCTTAGTCTATGTAATAAGTGAAATCAAACTTGCAACGTTTCACTTGTAAGAAAGTTTTTATGTCACTATACTATTGATAGACTTCAATTCATTTTTTAAATTTATATTTTTCTCCCTAAATTAATCCCTGTTGATTGCACATATTGAGAGGTTTTCATTAAAGGTAGTTCCAATATAAATAATTAAAGATGACATTTTTTTAAAAAATAAATAAATAATGAACCCACATTTTTTGACAAATAACTAAATAAATTTCCTTGATATTTGTAAATTAATTATCTAACCCTTAGATTTTTTTTGTTTTGTTATGGTCAAAACTCTTAGATTAAGAACAAGAGAGAATACATGGATTTGTCCCAAAATAAGGGTCCCATATTATTTTCCCTAGAAACTCAATTAGTTAAGCGAGGAGTTATTACTGAAATCAATGCATTAAAACAAAAACATATTGTTTGTGTAGAAGGTTCATTCATCATGAAAGCAAGAGAAGAAGATCGGATCTGGTCACCTCTTTTGATATGATATCATATAAAAATGCGTTGTCAAAAAAGAGATGCGCCTTTGAGTAGAAGCAAACTCAATCCCTAAAAAAAGATATATCATCCCACTCAAGCCTTCCCCTACTACCCTACCTCACTATGGTTGGTACTTTGTAGGAAACTTCTCCTCCACCTTCATTTTAACACAATAAACAAAACCAGAGAGAGAGAGAGCGAGTTCATATTCAATCTTATTTTATCATGTCATTCTCTTTTAATCCTACTTCAAAACCTATTCACACCTAAGAGCAGAATGGCACTGGCACAACATAACTTTCTTAGAGAGACAGCTTCATACCTGTAAGATCATTCCATATGAAAAGCAGCACTGTATTTTGATGCTTCATATGCTTCTTGACAAAGAGAATGAATAAGATCTTGATCAGAGAATTCTGCAGGAAAAAGCAACTCAAAGTGTTTACCTTTTTTGACTTTTTTGTTCACATGCCCCTTTATGAAGCTTCATCATATTGAGCTAAAGAGAAGGACTTTTTTATCTCCCACAAATGGGTTGCTCGTGATATTGGCACGGCTCAATCAAATAACAGAGCTTTAGAATCACACAAAGCACTGCCTTCCGATTGAACCGTACCAATATCTCAAGCACAATAACTTTTATGAAGATTCATCACAAGCCCCTGTAATTTCTGCAGAAAACCAACCAAAAAGGGGCTACAAACGAAAACTTCAACACATGCAACAAGGAAAGCTTACCCCCATAAACACATAGAAACTGTAACCAGAGAGGACTAAAGAAAAACTAATAATGTTGTCCCTTGTGATTCTTGAGAATTAATGAATCAGAGAGACTGAGAGAAAAAGAGGGGGGGAAGTAACAGAAAGAGGAAGAGCTATAAATATGGTGGCATTTAATTCGTCAGCGCCCAACAACAAACAGGAGGTGGACACAATAAATTTTGAAACATGGAAGCGATACTGGGGGGGAAAAGAAAAGGAAAAGCGTGTGTTTTTGTAGTTCTAAGTAAATATTACAAGCAGAGATAATAAGAAGGCATCGTAGTGGTGGCCACATTTGAAATTCAAAAAGAGGAATTGGGTTGGTGCATTTAAGAGCTTCTCTGTTGAAGAAGGAGTGTGGTTTGAGGATTTGGGAGGGGAAAATTAAATTCAGAGTGGTGAGAAGAATAAAGCGTTTAGGTGAGAGAGGAAGGTAATGAGCTTGGATTGAGCAGTAAGTAGTACCAAACAGGTCATCACTTTCTTCCTCATTCAAAGGCTGATATTTCTGCAAGTGGAGTTAGTTATATAAAAAATGGCATCTTTCGGCATGTATAGGTCCATAAAAGGAAGAACCTAGGAAATTATGAATTTTTGATTTTGAATCCTATTCTATCAATAATTCTTGAGCCTGCAGTCGCCAAAAAAGGGATTGTGTCAAAATTCTTAATTAACGTGGCTGGTTGGAGTTTGTTAAGGCAACATAAAGAAAAAGAACTCTTTTAACTAACCAACAACAACTCAATTTTTTGTGCATTGCACGCACGAAATGTTGGATTTTTCCGCGCTACGAGTACTACTGTGTTTATTGTTTTTATAAAGTTCCGTTTGATGCGGCTTAATTTAAGTGATTTATTTTTTTATGGGTTTATTAGAAGTAACTTTAAAAAGATAAATAACTTATCAGAAATTATTGTATTTGAATGTGACTTTGCAAAAGTAGTTTTTTTTTTAATGAAACATGTTTGAATGATAAGTAGAAAAGTGATTTATGATAAAATTTTTAAAACAATTTTTTATTTAAAAATAAGTAAGAGATGTGTTACATCCCAAATTTTTATTCATCAAATTCCCTAAACATATGAAAAGATAAGGGGAATAAAATTGTCAATTTTGGTGTAATATAGTAAATGTTGACTAATTTCTGAAATGAGACTGGCGGCAATCTTATTGTATGTTAGTTTATCATAGGTAAATGATGTCAAAAAATCATGAAACTTTCTAATATAAAACTAGACATGCCAAGATTTAATTTGATATGTCATTTTCATGATTTGGATTAATATATTAAGAGATATGAATTTTTGAAATTTGCCTAGTGAAATTTGTTAGCTTCTGGAGCAGTGTTCAAAAATGAAATTACTGAGAATTTTCTGATTCCAATTAAATCAAGAAAGTATTTTTTCCTAAAACTAGATTTAACAAGGAACACTTGAGTTTTAGAATCACCTCAATTGAATATTTGTACAATTTAGATATGGATTTTTTAAGTTAGGTGAAAATTCTATCCAGAAATCCAAATTTTAGAAATATAATTATATGATTATAATTTGTGGTCCAACCAAGGATAAAAATGAAAATAATGTATAATAAAAATTAGGGAGTACTCATAAATTATTTGGAAACTAATGACAGTCAATTTAGAATTTTTTGAAACAGTCGATATACCAACTCTATAAAAAATTCAACCAAATAACTCTTTTGTCCCTTCTCTCTCTTCTCCCCTGTCTCCTTTATGCCACAACCATAAATTTTGGCTTCATATTTTGATGCTCATTAAGTTCAAAAAGCTACAAAAGAGTTTTTTTTTACCATCCAAACACTTAGCTTCTAATCTACATAAGATCCAAACATACCCTAAGCCACCTTTAATATCATTATCAAAATTAAGGAGAGATTTAAAATTCTTTAACTCTATCTAAAAATCATATATTCACTTCTGTTCAACCCTTCTCGCCTCCTATAGTTAAAAACATTAAATTTGTTAGATAGAGAAAGAGTGAGTACTTATTTACCGTGTGAATTCCCACTCAGATCCAGGTTATAACTCCAAAGCTATATAAGTCTGTTTGAGTGGTATCACCACATAAAAAAAAAATAGGGAGAGAAAAACAGAGAGCCACAAAACTCAATAGTTAGGACGAGAAAGAACTAGAGAAGATATGTCTTATTTATAGGGTTAGGTCCTCATATTAATTAGGAAGGTGAGATTGGTTTTTTTGTGCCCATTAAGGAAATTAGTTGCTACTTAATTTCCTAATATAAGGTTATTTGTATTTTGATTTTTTTTCAGTAATTATGTTTGGATTAGCTTTTAAGAATAGCTTTTACAAATTATGATATAAATATATGAGAGGAGTTTTGTCTTGACTTGCGCAAACCTAAATTTAAGAGTTTCCCGAATGCACATTGATGCTGATTTATCTCTCTTCACTCGTTATCTTATTTTTCTAATCAAATAGTGCGGCCTATCAAGTAATTGTTCATAAAATTTGAGTGATTTTCACTATTGCCCTTATTGATCACAATAAACTCTAAAATTGTATTGGTTTTTACTCTCTCATACAATTATTATTAAATATAGACATATATTAAAAAAAAATATTTGATACTCTTTAAAACGATCAAAACATCTTATAAAACAAATTAAAATCTTCTAGAAAACTTATTATAGAATGGATAGGAAGGAGTAAATACTCACTCTGTTCCTATATATAAGACCCTTTTGGAGAATCCTAAGAAAATCCTAAGAAACCTAATTACATTACTTAATAATATCACATATTGTGTTTAATTACATTATATAGTAGTTCATAAGTCAAACAATATAATTTGAAGAAAAACGACAAACTTTACTGGTTTAAAGGAATGTAATTAGCTTTCTTAGAATTCTCCAAAAGGGTTTTGTAAATAGGAATTTAGGGAGTACAAGTTAGTGGAGGGGTATATTATGTTCCTAAATGTAAAACACTAAAACTTTAATCCACTTTATATCTAAATCAGTTGGTTCTGTGGAGAACACTAAATGAGCAGAATTTTTTGTCTTGTTGTGTTGACTGCTATGGAAATTTAGAAACAAAACTTTTTTTGAAGGGCTTAATGCAGATTTTAGTTCTTTGAAGCTCTATGTAGCCGCCATAATTGATTCCATATGAAGAAACAACAAGTAGTGCCATAATGTGAACTTGCAAGGGAGTAATGAAATGTCTGAGGCTCACTCAGCAATAATCCTCTCAAGTTATTATAAACTTTATGTAGATAGTGCATTCCCGGAACTTCTCTACTCGGTAGCTTGTGGGTGAGGCATATGAGACCCACAATGTAACTTCTATTAGGGATTCATGATGAAAATTCAGTAGGATGGATCTTTAAGTACTGAGCTATGGGGCTGCTTAATTGGTTTAAAGCAAGCTTGGGACATGGGTAAATGGAATGTGGTTCTATTTACAGACTGTCTTGATGCCTAGAGACTATGTTGAGATGGATGTACTGAGATACACATGCAACAAAACTTGGTGTTAGAGATTCGAAACTTATTGGAGCATAGTTGACATGTAGAGATTCTTTACATCCCAATAAACCTAAATATGGTTGCAGATAATCTTGCGAAAAAAGCACGCAATATGGAGCTTGAATTTTACTTGGTAGATATGCTTAACATTGACTTCATTCACGTAGAACCTAGTTAGCAATAACATTTTTATTTATGTTTGTTTCTTAGCTTTCATCATGTATCGAAAAAAAAAAATTAACTCCCTCTGATCCACAATATAAGTTACTTTTTAAAAAATGATTTAGTTCACAATATAAATCACTTTAACTAATCGAAACTAAAAAATGACCGCTAACTTATTAAGTTTTAGAAGAAAATTTTAACTTTATCCATATTAAATGATATTTTAAAGTAGCTAAAAAAAATAATAGTTAAGTAATCCACACATACCTAATTAAAAGCATTAAATTTGTGATAAAATTTTAAGTGATTTGTAGTATTACATTTTTTGTCATAAGTTTAAATATTATTCTTATTAACTATACTTAATCCTAATATCATATTAATTATTACTCTCTCGCATTGTTCCTATTAAATATGAACATATGTTAAAAAATACAATGCCCTTTAAAAACTAACAAGGGATTTATAAAAAAAGATTACAAATACTTGTTAGTTGGTGCTCTAGAGGCAATGTATTTAGGCTAACAAATTTTGCTTACAAATGACTTGTAATAAGGGAAATATTAGTACGATTTTTCATTAAAAAAATTGTCAATAAATGAGACTCAAAGATGCCATAGGTACAGCGATCCTGAGGAGCAAATGGCAATAAATTTGAGCGGTAATAAATAGGCCAGCAGGTTGTCTTCTGTCTTGTTTAAATGGCCATAAGTAAATTTACTTTATGAGCATCTGTTTTTTTTTTTTTGGCCCCCTTTTCAATTTAATCTTTTAGCAGTTGAGATAGTCTTCCAACTGAAGGGAACAGATTGTGAAGTGGAAATAAATATAGAGGGACAAAGGTGTTGCCTTTTTTCTGATTGATACAGGTCCACAAGTACATTCCCTGTTTTTATATTTATATGTAATAAACTTTGGTTCACAATAACCCACACACACCCACATGTGACCATCCACATTTATTTGAAACTCCCTTCTAATTCTCAAGATCACACACGGATTTCCCTGTCTCATCATTTATTTATTTTTGTTCAAGCAACAATCTCTAGTCTTGTTTTGGCAAAAAAAAAAAAAACAATCTCTAGTCTTGTAACTTATGACTTTTAGCTTGCTATTCTTTTATTATGTTATTAATATAAGGGTTAGATAATTAATTTATGGATATTAAAGAAATTAATTAAGTTAGCTACTAGAAAAAAATTTGTGTTGATTTCCATGAACTACCTTATTTAATCATGAGTACTAGAATTACCTCTTAATAGAAATCGTCTTAATATGTGCAACTAATAAGAATACTTTAAAAAAATTATAAAATTAGAAGACAATGTGGATTGAAATCTTGTATTTTGAATCAAAATAAACTCATGGTCTAAGTTCTATATTTGAGACAAGGGGTAGTACAGCCCCATATTCTTAATATAAGATATATTTATTTTTTTTATTAAATTAAAAAAATTAGTTAATATGATATGTATTTTTTGAAACTCATTGTCTAAATCTTATATTTGAGGAAAGGGGTAGTACAACCTCATATTCTTAATATAAGACATATTTATTTAATTTGATTATATTAAAAAAGTTAGTTAATATGACATGTATTTTCTAAAACTTTTTAGCCATCTTCTTTAATTTTCTTAAGGTGTGTTTGGTTTAAAAATTGTAATCGGTACTTTTGGAAAAGTAAGATTGAGTTAAAGTAAGATGGGGTAAAAGTAAGATTGGGTAATTTGATTTGTGTTTTGAATAAATATTGCAGAAGTTATTTATAAGTTACTGATGCAAAAGTAAAACTTATTTGATTGAAATTTTGTATGGAATAAATATAGTATGATATTTATATTATGTCATGTCCTAATTATAAGATCCAATTAATTTTTTTTAGAAAAGTGAAGAAAGAAAATAGGTTATTTAATTATATCATATCTTGTGTTTTATCATATTATATATTAGTTCATAAGTAAAAAAAAAGGTTAAAAAAAGGATAAATTTTAATATTTTAAAATAAGGTAATTAGCTTTCTTAGGATTTTTTTAAAAATTCAAATGAATCTTATAATTAAGACTGGAAGAAGTAAATTATAGCAAAAAATAAAGTGAACAGTGCATCGGATTGAAAGTAAAGAAATTGTTACTTTTTCAATCTGACCGATTTATCTATTATTCACGATGCAAGGAAACTTTGCTCTAAACATGAAAATTTTCTTTTTGCTTTGCTTCTGCTTTTGCGAACGTGGTCCATGTATTTGGCCTCCCAAACACACCCTTATTCTCTATTCTTTTTTGTTATGGTTAGGTGAGTATCAATAAGGATAAATTAAAAAATAATTGATAGATATAGAAAATGTATTTTATATTTAGAAAAAAAAGGACTCCACAAATATCTCGTATATTAACCACTGAGGGAGTACAATATTTGAAAACGCGTACAAGCTATGCAACATGGGTCTACGTAGAAACAGACAATATGGTAATTAAACCACATCAGTTATAGTTAAATTAGTTTAAGCTTTGGCCCTCTTTTATCTGTACAAAATAACCCCTATCTGAATTGTACTGATAGTTGAGCAAACTGGATTTACCCAGTCAAATTTCCTAATAGAGTGTTTGGTTTTAGGGGGGGAGGGGAGGGGCTCCTTATTCCCTCATTTGGTTTGAAAAATTGAAGGGGAGGGAGCCGAAAATTTTGAGGCCTCATTCCCTCCCTTCCCTCTATTTCAGTCCCCTCCAAATTGGAAGGATTAGGAGGGGAGGTAAATTTATTGTCCATTTTATCCCTGTCAATATTTCAATATCCCAATAATACCCATATCAAACAAATCCTATACTTCGTGTTCTATGAAATAGCTGAACCGAAGCTCTCATCTTTCTTGCTTCATCTCTGATTCTCGTCACTCCCGATTTCTCACTCTCTCTAGTCACTCTCCTATGTCTGCGATTTCCGTCAACAATCCATCTCTCCGGTGGTGAGAGTTTTCCGGTTCTGTTCTTCAATCTGTGTTCGGCGATTTCAATGTGAGAGTTTTCCGATTCTGTTCTTCGGTGGTGGGATCATTTTCAATGGCAACGCCTTGTATTAATCGTCGGCTTGTATTGCTGGCTGATCTTAGAAAGAAATTGATGGCTGACCTTGGATTAAAGTTTTAATCGTCGCCTTGTATTCTGATCTTAGAAAGAAATTTCCAGTTTCATCTGTGCTCGATTCTTCCTCCGATTCATATATTATGTTTTCTCATTTTCAACGGCAACGCCTTGTATTAATCGTCGCCTTTTTCATCTAGGTAAGCATCTCTCTCTCACCGTTGCAAGGATCACATTGTGTAATTACTGAATTTCTCAAAATCAATCTTTTGTTTAGAACTCCAGACAGCCATAGTGACTTCAGATTCACTGGTTAATGGAGAATTTGCTATCTAATTCTAGACATTTATAAGGGATATTCTATGAATTGCATGAACAGGAAATAGTCTCTGATAGATTAGAGGAGTTGACGCGAATTACTGAGATTCCCCCCTCTTTGACTTGGTTACCCAACTTCACTTCTCTGGTTTCAATTATTAATAACTGGAATGTTGTTGTCTCTTCTTCCTTGAATTTGAATATGTGCTTGTCTTTCTTTCTTATAGGGACATCCTTCGTTTGAATTGTAACTGTTGTCTATAACATATAATGCTTCTTGATAATGTTTGAAATCAGATTTTTACCCTCTGACATCATGAACATCACCCTTTAAAGTAGTCACTGTTGAATCTCTCTAGTCTAATTGGTTACCTACTCTTGCTGAAACTGTACTTGATTGCTCTAAACTTCCAAAAGCAAAATATGAATCTATATCATAAATGGAGGTTTATGATGAATTTTATCATTGGCATTTGTTTGTGTAAATGAGACTTGGCCATTTTGAAGGCAATATCTCAAGGTATTGATTTTACAATCTATTTAGCTGTATTTTTACAATTATTTCTTTTTTGGTTGCCATATTCACTCTGTTGAAAAGTGTACAATCGATTTTGAATCTTTTGTGCAGAAAAGAGTTCTTGTGGCATTGGAAGAGGCTAGGGTTTTCACTATAGGTGGTTTGGTCAATGATAAGGTTTGAGAATTCATACCCTTTAACTCTTTTTATTTCACTATCAGTTAAACTGGTATATGATTAAGTAAAAGGAGTTATGGCCTAACTATCAGTTATAATAAACTTATCATTAAATCCCCTATTGAATGGATTTATGGGGCACAAGCAAAAAAAATTGTATATGTGACACATGTAAGACGTAGGCAACAGTCTTCAGCTATTTTCCTAAACCTCAAAGACACTGGTGGAGTGAAGCATTAGAAGATAGGCCATGCTTTGCTGACACATCTGTAAGGTTGTTTTGTTCCCTTGATATGTGGCATATCTTTTTTCCCCAGGGAAGTTGGAGCAGCTTAATAATCTGTAGATACAACAGACTACAGCTTATCACAGAATTTTCCTTGTTGAGCAAATCTACTAGAGATTTAGCATCTAATTCAACTAAGACCTTTTTGAATCCTAAATCCCCTGTCATGTTTACACCCTTGAACACAACCCATTGTTTTGCTTCAAAAACACTGCAAGAACCAAGTGAGTGGGTGAATCCAGAAATCCAATTGGTCTATCGGTTTCACAAAATGATCATAAAAAACATGTTGATTCCTCCACTTCCAAAGCAACCACATAGAGGCACCCCAAATAAGATGCCAATATTTTTATAAACCGCAGTATGGTTAGAAGGAGTTGGAGGTAACTAAAGTAAAATTTCAACATCTAATGAACCAATTGGTCATGTATCATTGGTTCAATTTTTTTAAACTAAAAAAATTTATAAAGTGAACTTGATGTTTAAGAACGTTCCAATCTCCTTTCCTCGCTTCGCACTCTAAGACCTCCTTTTGTAACAGAGCTTGGAATGTTTGTAAGGTAGAAAGCCAGACATTTGATCTTTTATACTGTTTTAAAAACCCTTTTTGTCGTTCTATTTTTAAAATCCCAGAAAAATGTAATCCTTTTATTAATTGATGTATTGAGAATTATGTGACTGCAACATGATGATCTTTCTGTTTTTTTGTGGAAGTTTTTATTATTTTATCTAATCTTAGCAAGTGTACTAAGGTTCCTTCATAGGAAGGTAAAGAAGGTTTCTTCATTGGTAGGAAACCTTAGCCTATATATGTGTTATTTTAGAGGCAGACTTGATGTATTGAGAATTATGTGACTTAGTTGAGCTCTCTTTCTCTCCTCCTTTAATTCTGATCACTTCCCCCTCCTCTCTCTCGATATCTCCCTCTTCCTACATTATATGTGCTATTGCTTCTCCCTAAAATAGCCTCAGTTTGCATTTGTTTACGTGTGTGAGTTTTCTCAACTTGTTTTCCATCACAAATGGTGACTAACAAAAACTAAAGGCCTAAAAGATTAAAATAGAT
>JBAGKO010000001.1:18256702-18270681 GCA_037177275.1 Acacia concinna | reverse complement strand
CAAAAATAAAGGAGAGGGGAAAATGTTCGCGGGAAGGTGAAAAGTGAAGAAGAGTGAACTGTAAAAAATTAAAGAGTGTGGGAGAGCGCCACAGCAGCCCCTAGCTCGGGGCCAAAGTAGCCCCCAGCTGATGCTGCTCTTTGTAATTAATTGGGACTGAGGGAGTTGTTCCCTCAGCCCGTGAGCTGGGGGAATCTCCCTCAGTCAATTGTAACCTTTTTTTTTGTTATTTTCTTTTTATTTTTTTGTTACAATTGCAAATTACCTCAGCTCATGTACTCATCACCTCATATTATTCAGTTCTTTCAGGCATCCCGTGATATGAGAGAATTCATTAATTAATTTTTTTCTTTTTCAATTTTGTTTAGAAAATATTTAAAAATTAAAAAAATAATTATCTAAATTAATATATCACTAATATTTTTGTTTACTAGGTAAAGAAATTTTTTTTCAAATAATATTTGACAAGTTTCATCCTATTTTTAATTAAAAAATTGTTTTTTTATTTTATATCATTCTTTAAAATTTCATGATAATTTATATTTTTCACTAATTTAAAAACAATTAAATTAATACTTTTTGTTCTAAAAAATGGAGACATAATTAAACTGGAAGCATAAAACAATTAAACCACTAACATTATTCAAAAAAGTTGTTTGTAAAGACACTTTACACTTTCTACAAAATTCTATAAAACATAGAAAAAACATGCATGTGCCATGCATGTGTTATAGTTTTTTTTTTAGTTGGCAAAAAAAAAAGTTATAGTATTTTTTTAAAAAAACCAACTGAATCCTTTCCTGTGGCGCTTTGTGTAAGAGCGCCACAATAATGATTTTTTTTTCGTTTTTAAAAAACATTTTTTTAAAAAATTATTTTTTTTTCAAAATTTCCTGTGGCGCTCTTTAGAAAAGCGCCACAATAGGTCTTTTTTAAATATATTTAATTTTTTTTGAGTTTCCTGTGGCACTTTTTTTGAAAAAGTGCCACAATAGGATCCACCACATTTGTAGCACTCTTTTAAAAGAGTGCCACAATAGCTTTATTTTCCAACTTCCAGTAGTGTTTTCTCTAAGGAGTGCCACAATAAGTGCGTCACTTTTGACCATTTTTATAGTAGTGTAGGGAAGGGATTTAGTCCATTAAGCACGACTTGTTGAATTTAAATGTGTGAATGCAAAAAAGCATTTTTGGAAGAAATGCTTCTAGTTGGACCTGACATTACTCAACATTACTCAACATAGTCAGATAATCATATATAAGAGAGGAATAATTAGATATGCAGGCGTAAATCCAACTTGTTACAAGACATAAAGGTGGGAACATACAGAATTGTCCTGAATATGAGAATGAGAGAGAGAGAAGTAATAATCCTCTCTCTCCAAAATGTCCTTGCTGGATGGTGCTTCAATAACAGATATGATTATATATTTCCTTCCTTTGTTTGTTTAAGCGAAATTGATAGACAAAAAACTATGATGACCAACACCATGTATTTTGACAGAAAACTGTAATTATTATTGTCACATTATCAATTACTCCCAATAAAGGCCACTCACTGGTATTTTGTGGAGATTTTCATTATTTTTGTCCAAATGTGAAATCTGAATCGAGACAATGTGGCAGAATTAAGCAGTAAAATTAGTACTAATATGGTAGTTTAATTTTAACCTTCGATGTGTGCAAAATAATTAAATTAAAAGGTCATTGTTATGAATCATTTAATTATTGTTTTGTGCCTTTGCCTTATAATTCCCATATAATTTTACCAACTATGACCTTTATAGTTGCTTTCCCAAAATAATGCGCAAATATACCTAATAACCAGATGAGCGAGCCATTGCAATAATTGCGTAAATGATTCAAAATAATACCGTACACACCTCAAACAAAGAAAAAGAAATTATAGATGGTTTGAAGATATAAATAATTATAAAATATTTTATTTGCATCAATGTAGATCTTTTCGTTATCTGATTTATCCCTGGGATTATTAACTAAGATGAGTTTAATTATCAGTGTCTTTGAAAATCCGATAATGGCGACATCGGACGTTTTGTGTGTCAAAATGATAATTTGATATTGGATTTATGGATTTTATATGTTTGGGAAGAAAGTAGGTGTATTGGACTTATTTAGAAAAAGTGTCTTGTTTATATAAGCAAAGAGTTCAAGCTTATTTTTTATTGACCATTTTGCTTCTTCTTTTTTGATTTTTTTTAAGTTTTTCTATTGTAACTTATGCCTTTTGATGCTAATTATAAGATTCAATTGTTTTTTTTTAGAGATTAAGGAAGTGAAAAAAGTCAAGTAGGTCTTATAATTAGGATTGGAGGTATTATAAATATCACAATATATTTACATGTAATAAGACTCATTCAATTCCTAATTATAAGACCTAGTTAGCTTTTTTGGAGAGATTAAGGAAACAAAAATAGCCAACTAGGTCTTATAATTAAGATTGGATGTATCATAAATATCACAATATATTTATATGTAATAAGACTCCATCAAGTCCTAATTATAAAACTCAGTTGGTTTTTTTTTACCGGAGATAGTAATTATAAGACCCAAATGAATTATGTTCGTGATGAAATTAGAGACTGAATTATACATTTAATGTGATCCGATTAGTAATGTAATGTTATTTCATAAGAAATTTTACATTTATTTACTTTCAAATTTATATGCATTTTAAATCATTTAATCTTGTTATTAATTATATATTTTAAGCTTTTGTTCTTAACTTTTGTTAAAATTATTTTTTTCCTGGTATAATTTTTAAGTTTTACAATATATATATATATATAATATTCACTAATATTCATGTCCCTTTCAATTACTTACTATAATAAGTTACTTTTTAATATATCAACCAAACACATTTTATTTTTACATAAGTCACTTATGCTACTGTCAATCCAAACATACACAAGTTGACTTATATATAAATCCAATTATAAATAAATCACTTGTTCCACCATTATTTAAACACACCCTAAGTTACTTAGTTATTTGTGTCACGTTTGCGCTGTTTTTTCCCGCTTAAAAACCTTATTTATTTAATACTTGCTCACTTCCATATATGCAAAAAAGTAAGACGTTTAAATAAAAATTTATAAATTTGAGAAATAAAGTGGATTAAGTTCTGAAAAGAAAAGAAATGCTCATTCTATTTATTGATATTTCTTTCTTATTATCACCGCATAAGTCACTTAAAAGAATACAAACTTTCTTATCAGAGAAGGTGTGTTTTGCTATTAAATCATAAGATTCTTGACTGTTAATCGTACGCTTAAAATAATTATTTCAATTATCGCACTTTTTATATTTAAAAAAGCAATCACAATTATTTAACTTTTTTCTCCTTTACCTATCATAATTGTTATTCTTCTTCATAATTCCACTTATAATTACAAATAGTTCTTGTAATGATGTATGAGATAATGATTAGTATTAATTTCATACCAACCTAAATTTTTTTTAAGGCTAATAATTGAAAGGCTCAAAATAATGGTATATAAATATAAATGGTATGCATTAGGTGCTCAACGCATCTATAAGCTTAGGAACTGATCTTGTAAAACGTCACTTGGCACTGAATATGATCCGAAATATAAATTAAATACTTATTTGTGTGATGAAACAAATAATAATTTTTTTAAAAAAAAACTTCACTGAGCAAGTAACATTTAAACCTTGCTAAAATATGGCAAATAGATTTTAAAAAAAAGTGAAATTCACTCTAAATTGGTGGCTCGACAAAACCTAAAGATTATGGTGAGATTTTTAAAAATGAATTATTTCCAAATATGTCGGCATTATGTGGGACCATTTCAAATAATGCAGGGTCACTTGGTAATAAAGTGAACAAGTGTGTCACACACTTGCTGTTGATGATGCCCTCCATAGTTCTCATCATTCCAAATCAAGCTAGCCACAGCAAACCATGAAGCGTCAAACTTGTTTCACCTATTTATTTATTTCAAGTTTTTAATACTAGAAGAGACATTTATTGTCCTTAAAACATGGCCATAGAGCTGGATATGTTGACGTTATTATATGTGAAACACAAAAGTAGTTTATGAAAACGTGAAGTGTAAGATGTATACATGTTGGTGAATAATGAGGAGTGCTTTAGTGGATTGGGGAAATAGAAGATGTGGTCTAAGATTGCAATGCAAAAAATAAGGTTTGAAAAGAAAAAGAGAAAAAGGAATAAAGAATAGAGAGGGAAATGGAATGACTTTAATGGTAAGGAAGAAGGTGAGACAGGCACAAAGGTTGGGGGTCAGTCAAATGAAGATTCATTCAAATGTTGTACCACAAGGTAACACTCTTACTAAAGCTCACTCTTTGGGCGCTATTTCCAGTCAAGTGAATAGTCCCATGCTTTCTCCTTCAAACGACTAGTTCACACTTATTATTGGAATTCTTGTTCCACTTCTGGGCCCATAAGTTGGGTCAAATGCAAGACATTTTTTTAAAAATAAGATTTATTTTTATAAATAAATTACAAAAATGCCATTTTAATCAAATCTATAATAAGATTTTATAAATAAATTATAAAAAAAATTCATTTTAATTATCTCTTATAAAAATTGATTTAAGTCTTTTTGACATTTAATTGGAAATTAGTTTAAAATATTTATGTACTCATAGTTATTTACCGAGAAAATCATACTAAAGTCACAAAATAAAAATAATAATATTAAGAAAGTTTCATAACTTATTAATAATAATTGAAAGATTTTTCTAATTTTATTTTTTTAACTGGTACCTTGATTAGTTTTTTATTTTTTTTATGTGCTTGTCACTCAATTTAACGTTGACTCAAATTTTTATTTGCTTTTTTAAGGCTTTAGACATAGATTTCTGTGTGATGCCTAGTGCGCATTAGTGGATTACGATGGCTGCGAGATGAGGTTGATATTTTGAGCCGCCATTAAATTTTGACTTTTGAAGCCTTGAATAAGATGCCAGATACCTAAATTGATAATTCTGGTACTTTTATTTTGTGCTTCAAAATCATTCTTGTCTTCTGATTGTGCTCCTGAGAGCTCATTCTTCAATAAGAACAGAAACATAAGAGTACTTGCATTTCCACATTTGCTGCTTCAGCATTCTTTTGACTTTGTGCTATGTATTATGTAGTAAGTAGTAAATGCAAATAAAACGACTGATTATATATGGGAAAATAGTACCAAAATTTGTGAGACAATATCCTAGTTCATCAGATCCGGAAGAGAGAGTAATAATGAAGTATGCAAATTTATCATGGAATTTGAACGGATACAGGATACTCTTGTTCGTAATTTAATTCACGTACTGCTTTTACATGAATACTAACCTATCTAGAGCATCATCTATCAACAATTTAGCCACTAAATTGTAACAGAAAAGCAAAAATCGCCGCAAAAAACTGGGATGCTTGGCCATACATAATCAAGGTAAGAACAATTGAAGTGGGCCATAAAGATAGCATTCATCAGGTTCCCTTCCTCTTTCTTTCTGCAGCTCCAAATCCAGAACTGAACAATATAGAATCTAAACGAGATACTTTCTGAACCAAATGTATGAACAATATATGACTCTGTAAAGAGCGGGTGAGTACACTAACTCCATTTCTGCGAAAATTCTCTCGTATAAACATCATATTGTCCTACCATTCAGATGATTCAAAAAAATTAGATGGGATATATCTACATTGTTTGTGGGGGGGCATCAGGGCAACCAAAAGCTGTGAAAATCATGTATCCCACAATATAATATGCCATCTGTTTCTCTTAAACCTCTTCCTTCCAAGTCAGATTTAATTCCCTTTTTGTTTATAATTCAACATCTACTTGGACTTCCTTACAGATTTAGATTTCTTCAATTTCTGTGATTTGTCTTCCGCACTGGACCATGTGTATGCAGCAGGAATAGCAAAAGGATCAGAGTCCGATGCCACCGAAGAAGTGCTTCTTTGTTGATGTTTATTGTGGCTGTTATTTCGTCTCAGCCATGTGGAGGCTACAGATGAAGAAGAAGATGACGATGATATGAAGGAATAGTTACTGGAGGTTTCTGGTTGATGATTTTGTTCATCTTTCCCAGCATTGAGTAAATGTCTGGGACTTGAGAAAGGAGTGTAAAATTGCTCCACAGGTTGAAGCTCGACGAACTTAGTGAATGTGATTACAACTCTCACTGTAGGGACCACGGGAATAGCAAGCTGCCAAACCAAAAACACATCAAACGAAGAAGCCATCAAAATTGCATCAATAATTAATAATCCACCTTTTGCAAAACCGACATTCATAAATTCAATCGATCAATTTGCCCATTTGCATGTGATAGTATTAATATCTGTAACTGTTTGTGAAAATGCGAGGCAATCAATGCTCAGCTACACGACATGGCCGTGGCCCGTGGACACGGTTCATTTCATGCCCAAAACCATTGGACCTACCTTCTTGCCTCCCGGGGGTTACTGTCCTAGTGCCAGGTCAACTTTAGGTGGGTCCAGTGACGTTATCCGAGGAACAAGGCACCTCGGATGGTTTGGGTCCCACGTCCGGCGAGTGACCTTTGATCCAGATCTTACTGATCAGAGAGGACCGTGTCATGGTCACATCACACTCGACCAAAACCTCTCCAGAAATCAGAGGGCTTTTCAGTCTCTTTGTCACGGTGCGCTAGCCTAAAAAGTACTAAAAGGAAAAGAACACCACCACCCTCAGATGACAAATAAAAAGAGAGTGAAAGGGGGAAAAAATCTAATTGCATTAAACTTGGCCAATTGACCAAAATAAATTTGTAGATTTTGCCAAGTAAAACGTCTTTCCTATAATTTTCTCATCTTAAAGAGGCAAAACTTCAAATGCATTTCAGTTTCGTCACAAAAACTTAGTTCCAATCCGTAATTGGCTAATTGGAACATAACGACAGCGTTTTACGTCCCCTCGTCCTGTGTTGGCCTGCAAGTTCTTTTCAAGATTCACTGTATCCCCAACCTACACAAACTCACATTTTTCCTATTCTATGGACTCGAATCATCGCTTTTAAGACTCTTCTTAAAAGTTGCGAAACAAACCCTAATTGGGAAGCCAGGAAAGTAAAGCACGCCCATCGAATTTCATTTAAAGTGATGATAGAAAATATACATAACAGTAATTAAAAGAAATAATAAGAAATAAAAATATTCAATAAGCATGTTCATTGTACGCCATTACGGTGGACTTACCTTCACCGGAAATGTCCCTGGCGGAAACTTGGTGGTGAGTAGCTCTCTCATCCTCCTTACCGCTTTAACCTTGTTGGCTAAAATGTCGAGTAACGGCAAGAGCTCCTCAGTCTTCAACGGAAACTGATCCGTTAACCACACTGACGGTCGTAAGCTTCTCACATACTCCTTTTCCTTAGTTTGTGGTGTCGCCACTGTAACGTTGGCGGCAGACCTCCGCGGCGGTGGGGCCGCCATAGAAGGTAGGTCTACACTTTTCCTTCCCACGGGGACCCACTCCCTCTCCTCTCGAACGAAGCTACTGTGTCTTCTTCTGTCAGGCATTGACAAACCAAAACTCGGATTCTCCGCCACAAGAAATCCGTCTTCGTCTTCATCTAGCTCTAATGGAAGCACTTGCTCGCTCCCAGCCACGTCAGAATCCCCGGTGGCCACCTTTCGCGACCGGAAACTGAAAATTACGTTGTGGACTTCGTACACTTTGGCCTTCCACTCACCCACGCTTTCCGTTTTTTCTTGTCTTCTCCAATTTGTTCTGCCAATTAATTCAGCCCTCGTGACATCCATGCCAGGTCTGTAAACGCTAGTCTGAGAACAGAATCCGGCGGCGTCGGAATCGCTCATCGGAGCCCCTGCATTCTCGAAAGCATCGAAGATTTTGCGATCGTCGCGGTTAACAACCAGCAAGGAACCACAGGGAACATCATGCGCTTGATCACCATCACCAAGGAAGAGGAAGCTCTGATCAGCACGCTGAATCTTCAAACCATCGAATCCCGCCAACGATGTGTCAGCGCGTAAATTACCATCACGCTTCCAGATTTTGTAAGTATCAGACGGAGCAATCTTACCTACAAACGGAATCACAGAGCTCTCGAAATGAAAAGAAATCTCCATATAGAAATCCCTCATACGGCGCAGGACAGCAATCAAGCGAGGCAGCCGCCGCCGCCACTTTGCCCAAGCGGAGCGATGGTGAAGGCGAAGTAGGATCAAAGCAATGTCAGAGTTCCGACGACAGAGCGCCTCCTGCAAGGCATTCCAGCCAGCGGAATTCTGTAAAGAGACGTCAGCCCCGGCGGAGGCCAAAGCACGAGCGGCAAAGGCGTCGTTGAGACGGACAGCAAGGTGGAGAGGGGTCTCTCTGTTGGGAACATCACGACGGTCGAGAACGGCAGAGATCTTGTCGGCGAGTTTTTCCTGAGCAAGGGAGTCAGACTCTGCACAGATGTGGGAGGGATCGGCGAGTCGAGGGAGGGAAGAGATAATGCGAGAGAGGGTGGTGTGGTCGGCCAAAACGACGGCATAGTGAACTGGACTGTGGGCGTAGTGTTCGGGCTTGATGGCCGGAAAGGACGCCGTGGAGGCGGACTTGGCCATGTCAGAGAGAGATAGAGAGAGAGATATGAGGTGACTGGTTTTGTGAAGCAGTGAGGAGGGAAGGGATTAAGGAAGGAGGAGGAGGAGAGGGTAAATTGGTCTAAGAGAAGAGAGAGATGGAGATTAGGAAATGAAGGAAGGAATGAGGAAGAGGCACGACTTTTTGTAAATGGGACTCGCTGTCCTAACGGCAAAGGCCTCTCTGCACTCTGCTTGCAGATGAGGAAGCCATGGTAGCGTCACTTACCTTTATCTCAGGTTATTTATGTCATTTCATCAAAAGTGTAACTGTATTTTTCTCTCTCTCTTAATTTATTGGTGTTTTCCCGTATCATTCTTTCTGGTTTAATTGGAGTATATTATTTTATTATTGTTTAATACTACCCTCATTCATTTTGTGTTTTTTACTAGTTTATTCGTATCGAAAAATTTTCTAAAATATGTTAGGAAAAAAAATAAATAAGTACTCTGTAAATATTAAAAATTTTGAAAGATAACTTAAATTTAGTAAATGACAAATAAATAATTCTGACTAAAATTCAATAGAGAATTGTTAAAACTAAATAGATTACTATTAAAATAAAATGACTAAAATTTCACAGAAAATGATTAAAACTCAATAGAAAATTATTAAAACTGACCATTTTTTTATTCCTCATTTATCATTTACCAAATTTGAGTTATTTTTTAAGGTTTTTAATATTTATGGAATATTTATTTATCTTTCTTCCAATATATTAACCAACTGTATTATTTATTTACTATAAACCGTATAATTTATGTCTTTGAGTTTATATAGCTTTTTCCACTTCCAACTGTTCAATTTATTTTAAAATTAAAATGACGTAGAACGTAAAGAAAAAAGAGGGAGGAAGAAATAGAAGAGAGGGATGAGGAGAAAATACCAACATAGATTCAGTAGTGAAAGACCCTCTCGTTTTTTAATTCAAATTTTAAATGAGACGCTTATAATAAAAGAAACATTCACGGATCACAAACTAAATAATTAATAATAAAAATAGGTTTTATATTTAAGAACAAAAGTAATATTATAAAGTAGTAAAACGAGGAGACGAGATGGGTGAGAAGAATTAAAGAAATGATAAATAACTACAATAATTTAGGTTTGTTATCTAAAAAAAAATGTAAAACTATTTATAGGAAATAACAATTGTAATAAAAACAACAACAATAACAATATATATATACACACACACACACACACCCATATTAATGGGGTTTAATTAGTTCCTTAGAAGGGGCTAGTTCTTTCAAAAGAAATGATGAATTGAATCTATGTTGGAACGGTTACATTGTCTCCAAACATATTATATCTTCATTAAAAATACACATGCGCCTTATTAAAAACATCTTATATGATAAGTTGGAAACATTTAGTAATTGATCTGACTTCTCTCATTTTCTTTTCATCATCTCATTCCAGTAATTGAATTATGAGAGAGAAATGAAAGAGACACTCTCTCTCTCATAATTTAATAACTGGAATGAGATGATGAGAAGACAATAAAAATATCCTTCTCCCCTAACTAGTACATAACGGTAAATGTATTTAAATTTTGAAATTGCAGCTCCAGTTAAATGTAAATGATATGCGAGCCCAAGCTGCTTATGGACGCTCATATCATATCCCTGGACTCAGATAATGAAGAAAGGGCTGGACCACCAACATATAGGGTTAGGTTTACATTAAATAGTTTATCCATTTTTTCAAACAAAACAAAGTCAATATATCTTGGCATGCATCCACTATTCCTTTCTCCATAGGTTTTGCTTTCAATATTTAGACAAATTTTCAACATAATTATTTGTTACGCACGTATACGAAAGTCATCTCATCTATAGCAACAAGATACTCCCTCCGGTCTTAATTATAAAAGTCCGTTAATTTTTTTAAAGAATTCTAAAAAATTCTTAAAAAGTTAATTATTACTTAATCATATCATATATTATGTTGTATTACATTATTTATTAGATCATGAGTCAAACAACATAATTTTAAGAAAAACAACAAATTTAAATATTTTAAAGTAATATGATTAGCTTTCTTAAGATTTTTCTAGAATTCTCTAAAAAATTCAACAGGCCCTTATAATTAGGACTTGAGGGAGTATGTTGTTGTATGCAATAATATATAAAGTGAATCAGTCTTAAATATAAGTTTCAATAGACTTTTTTAAATAGATTAAAAAAGATAGATAAGTTAGTTAATCATATTACATGCAGTGTCTCATTATAATATACATTAATTTATAAGTTAAACAAAATAGTTTAAAGCAAAATAATAAATTTAAATATTTTAAAGTAATGTAATTAATTTTTTTATGAATATATAAAAAGGTCAACTGAGCCTCATATTTAGAATCGAAGGTAATATGGTTTATTTACCATAATCCTACAAATAGAAGAGACGAAAGAAATGTGGGGATTGATTTGTTATTTGTTTGAGTTAAAAGAAAAGAGGGGTTGCTAATGTGATTTGTTGTGAGGCTTGGTGAGGAAACAAGGGTGGAGATATGGTCAAAAGTGTAAAAAGAAGAAAAATGTTGATAGGTCCAATGCAGATATTGAGAGAGACCAGAGCCAATGAAAAAAGGACGCTTTTTTATTTATTTATTTATTTTAATTTTTTTTTAAAAAGAGAGAGAGAGAGAGATAATAATAACAGAGAAGAGAGGCTTTAGTGAGAGTAATAAGAAGAGAACAGGTAAGGTGGATCTGAAAAATTGGGACCCTCCTATATCAAACAGTGTTACCATTTTTACAAACACATTATATAACGTTGTCGCCACTTTTCCCACTAAGCACATTATCTACAACTTCATACAATATTTGTTTACGTTCATTTAATTTCCCTACCAAAAACTATCTTCCTTCACAACGTCTCTGTAACAGTTCTTATATATATATATATATGTGTATGTATATATATAACACGGGCTCTACTCTGAATAACAACAGATTACAGATTAGTGGTCAGGAAAAGCTTTCATCTCTTTGGCAGCTATTTATTCAGTTCATGTCAATATGGTGCTTTGACACATCCAAATCCAATCCCTACGTACTCAAGGAATTTCTTTTGCCATCTCACAAACCCGTTTTGGATTAGTGGTAGAGAAAATAAATATATTTTTAACCTGATTTTTAAAAAATTAAGATAAAATAAAAGTAAAATTATAAATGTGATTAATGTTTGGATTGATAGTAGTATAATTAATTTTTTTAAAAAAAGAGAGAGAAAAAAGTTACAACTTTTGACTTATCATTAAAAATTATTTTTAAAAAATAAGCTCAGGAAAAGGGAAAAAAAAAACCCTTCACACACGCTAATTTCGTTTTCATTGGGCTTTTCCTCACCTCAATCAGCTTTTTCCCTAAAAAAAAAGTCTTTCCAAGCAGGCTCTTAACTATTAATTATTGTTTTTTTTTCTAAACTTAATTTGTTACATTTAGTCTGCTTTATGTACTTTCATTACCAATTTTATAATTTATTAACGTCATTTTTGTCTGTTCATTAAAAATAATTATTCTAACACTCCCCTGATTTTTACATGATTAAAAAGAGGTGATTTATCCATATAAATATTAATAGAATCACGTAAGTTAGTTTTCTTTTTGTAAAACTATGGGTTGGTTTTTCTAAAATGCTCCGCTCATCATTTATATCAGAAATACCTATTGGCAGATACTTTTTCATATGTTAAAAAAAAAGATAATTTGGAAAAAAAATTAAAAGATAGAATATTTTTTTTTACCTGAAAAAGATAAAATAGATGGAAGTCTTATATCTAAGAAAAAAGTAAAACTCATAATTGACTCGTGCATTTACTATTATGGGAATATATCTCATTAGAAATGAAATATATTTCTTCCTGAAAGATAAGATATAAGGATAATCACTATAGATTTTAAACAAATGAACGTGACGATGGAAAAATTTCACAATAAGCAAGCATAATAATAAGTTCTAATAGATATCATATTAAGACGCAAAAAAAAAAAAATCATACTAATTTGTTAATTAAAAAATATGAGATATATTTTAGGGAGAATTTTATTTGAATACTAAATAAAGGAATTAATGTCAGTCAAACCCCAAAATATTTTAAAATTTCAGTCAAAGCCCAAGAACTAAAATAAAAATATTTTTTTCAGATAAAAAGATAATTATGCCCTTTATCTCATGAACTAGCGAAATCTTTTTATGAACATTATAACTCTTCGTGAACAAGTGAAATTTTTTTATGAGCAAGTGTGTAATTTTGACCACTAGAAATAAATTACCGTGTTGTTCATATGAGAATTATACTTATTCACGAAGAGTTACACACTTATTCATAAAAAGATTTCACTTGTTCACGAGACATATTGTCTTTTTGCCTGAAAATTTTATTTTCACTTTAATCTTTAAATGTTGACTAAAATTTTAGAATATTTTAAAATTTTACTGTGGTAAATTTTTTTACTTAACACTCAAATAAAATTGTCGGTATGTTTTAATTGTGATGGAAGCCATCATAGGAACTGGGTTGTGTATAATATTCATAGGGTGTTAGGGTGATCCATTATGAAGAAACACAATGTGTCCCCATAGGTTGCATGAAGAGATAAATGATGAGGGAAGAGCGTGGCATAAGATTGCCTTGTTTTGCTCAAAGGTTACTTGGGAGGCATCGAATAGACATGGGACACGTGGATGGATTGGATGAATGCTGCGTTTCCCAAGTGTGACGCGTCAAGCAACAAGTATGCTTTGCAAATTTGCCTCAAAATGGGTGAAAATGGGAACAGGGGAAACTTGCATTGCCTGATTACCAGTAGGTAAAATACTTTATTAGGATAATTTTAATAAATAATAAAATTAATATCAGCGTAACTTATAAATATATGAATGGGTCATATGAATATAGATTTTTCTTATTCATACAGCCCATTCATTTATTTATAGACTATACTAATATTAATTTTTAATTATGATCCCTTACTAAAATTCCCCTACTTTATCCCCGAGGCTATTTGGTTGGCCCATATTTAGATTCAACCAACCACGCAATAAATTTACCACTTCTCTTCTTATATGGGATGGGACGTGCTTACAAGTTCAAAATGCATATCATTTTGAGAAATCTCAAGAAAACATTATGAAAATAGTAAAAAGGTAATTCAACGCTGTAAAACATAAAAACCACATATCAATTATCGGTAAGAATTTAAAATTTTTAAAATCTTAAAATTTTATGAAATTAGGTAAATATTCTTAGATTTTCACAATAAGATTATCTATATTCACAATAAGAGTATTCCAATTTCTAGTTTAACTATATATATATATATATATTACCTAAACTCCTTT
>JBAGKO010000001.1:18243504-18255214 GCA_037177275.1 Acacia concinna | reverse complement strand
GTTTGTTTTATTATTTATAATTATTTTATTTTAAACAATTTATATATTTATGTTTAATTACATAAATTGTTGGTAAAACAATCAGGGAGAATGACAAAAAAAAACCTTTTCAATTTGAAAATCCTAAATAAGTGATTTTCTATAAAATTGATTTAAGATTTTGAAATGCAAATTTAATAGTATTTAAATGTCATTTTTTTAAATAATTACTCAAGTCATGGGACTGCTTAGCTAAATTATCCCAAAGACGGTCGTGAAATAGGTGAGACATGTTAATATTTGTGCCGAATCTCTTAGTGAGAACGGTCAGAAACTTCATCCATTTTTTATTATGTTATTTTAATTAATTTATAAACTGACAATCCATCATATATGTTTCTTTAAAGATGAAGTATTTAATTAGATTGAGGATGCGGGCATTATCCAAAAGTGATGAAAATAAGCGGATTCACAAGGATTATGGCCACTCAAATCCAAAAAAAAAAAAATTATACGTAGGTTATGCATGTTTGACCCTTCAGAATTGATATTCGCGCGTGAACTTTGTAATACGTGTATATGTATCTCTTTTAATGTTGGCTTCCTTTAGTCTTAAATCTTGGTTCTGTTTCTGCTGTGTCTGTGTCTCTATATATATATATAAAGAAAGGTGGAACAAGAAATCTTCTTTTAAATGATCGATGAATGAGAAGGACAAAGGTAGGAGGGAGGAGATAGAATTAAAGTGAAGGGTATGCAAATTAAATAAAACACACAGCTTTACTTGTTTGAGATATGGTCTGTAACTGTGACTGCGACTTTTGCTTCAAACTGGTTTGAATCAGTTTTGTGATCGTTGAGGTTCATAAGATCAAAGGAAATGAGGCTGGCTGGCTGGCTGGCTGGCTAAGATATATATGTGGGACACTCCCATATTTCACTTTCTTTAACTTTGATCAATCCTCCTTTTGAGGTACTCCCAGAACCTTCTTTACTCTCTCTCTCAATCATTCACAGTCCTTCTGAAAAAGCCTACAACTTGTTATCAACACTCATTATTTGTTTGGCGTCAGACCTGTATATATATATATATATATATTCTTCATTATGCGTTAGAGAGGAAGCCAGAGATTATGAACTGCAAGTAACTCATAAATTAAAGAAATAATTAATTAATTAGGTCTGGTTTAAGTGATCACGACTTGACGAGGGGGACCCATTTGTGGGTATTACATGTCTGCTTCTTATGTCCCCAGAGTTCAGAGAGATCTGAATCTTTACTCTCACTTTATGCTTTTGAGTTAATTATCGGCATTTAGTATTTACACTAATTTCTTACAAAACAAGGGTTCACCGAAGATTCTTTCCATCCGGGAAGTTTCTTGTTTGGGCCTTCAGGAAGTTGAGGAATAGAAGTTGGGCTCACAACACGCACAGAATGAAGCCCAATACATGGGTGACAAGGTGAGTAATTTCCTATATGGGGCTTTGGGCTTTGGCATGTTACAAATTAAAACTATATTTATTATGTCAATTTTAGTATTTATTATCCATCGTCTGTGGGTTCAACTAGTGAGAGGGTTGGACACACTTATAAATAGAGTGATATTTAATCATTGAAAAAACTACTTAGTTGTTCTTGGATCGTGGGTGAGCTTGACCCCCTTTTAAAAATTGTGCTATAAAAAAAAATGTAGTATTTATTTGATGATCTTGATCAGTTAGAGAATTAGTATAATAAATAATATTATTTGACATAAGATTAATAACAACGGACTAATTACACATTAAGAGGTTGATGAATACTTCAAAATAGAAATTAATGGTCCATTGAATTAGATAGACCCTTAGTATTCACAATTACAAATTTCCCCCCTTTTTTTTCTTTTGGTCAAAATTAGAAACCCCATATTCTCTATATGGTTGTTAGACTGATTCATCGCTATCGGCCTTATTTGGGGCAGCTCTTCTAAAAATGTTGTTTGTGTTTATAGAGGTTCGAACTCAAGACATCGTGTTTAAGTATTTAAATCTCCTTTTATTATGATGCAATGCGGGTTAGTGAAACTCTCATTTGACATCTATAATGAATATGTATAATTTGTGAAGAGATTATAAATTTTTCATTACTAATAATTTTTTTAGATACAGTATAATCTACAAGAAAACTAACAATGGTAGTTCTTTTTCCCTGTCAGCACAATGGTAATTCATGATAAGTAATACTCACTGAGGAATGTTTAACTCAATCTTGTGGTTTAAACGTTAGTCAATAGCAATAAATGTGCCAAACTGCAACAAACTTTTATTAAAATATTCTTATTTACAAGGAGATAGGGAATGAAAGAAAATAAAAAAAGTTATGGAAAATTTACAATGAGGTTCTAAATAAGGGACTTTACGTCAAATAGGTCCAGTGAAATCGCGTATTTACAATCAGGTCCCAGATTTTAGGACCTGACTGTAAATACGCAATTTTATGAGACCTATTTGACATAAAGTCTCTTATTTAAGATCTCATTGTAAATTTCCTAAAAATTATTATAACAAGATTGGATAAGAGAGAATAAAAATAAATACGATAGAAGTAATAGATCTTTATGAGCGCTATAAAAAATAAATATATTGAGATTGAATGAGGTAATTAAGTTAAATCCGAGAAAGTAATAAATAAATAATAAAAAAAAAGACATTCTCTAAATGTTTATTATATAAAAATAATATGTGTAATTTTCATTTTTTAATGGAAAAATTGTGTAAAGGTTACAAGTTAGGGAATATATGTTAAAGAGGTCATGAAATAAAAAAAAATCTGTGAAGTCTCAATTAAATTTCCATGTGTTATTATGGGGTTATCATTAACAACCCTTGAGGCGTTATTAACAACTCAGGACATGATAGTAATTTTTTATATGTTAAGATTTATTTAATGTAAATTCCCTTAATTGAGATCTCAATTCAAATTTTCCTTTTTAATCAATCATGTCACATAGATCATGGCCTTGATGCTTTCTTTTGTTTAAATCTACCAAATTAATTGAAGATCTTGAATTTGAAAATCATGGGGATGCGTCATCTTCTAGATACTCAGTGGTAAAGAGGAAGTAATTAAATATCAATAAACGGATGGGAATATATTTTAAAGTCTGTTGAAAAAACAAACACAAGAAGAAATGAAAGATAGTGGCGATCAAGTACGTACGTGTCACATCCCAAGATAGCTAAAGTGAATGTAACGCTTAGTTAAACGCATCATTAATCCAAAATCATGAACCTAATCCAATCTCAGAGTCCACCCGTGAGCTGTCCATTTCTTCAATTTCACTTCTTTCCCATTTTTTTTTATTAATCCCTTCATTGCCAAAAATTAACTTTTTCATCGTTTCCCTATCAAACATGGACCACGAGGCACGTCTCAGGTCACCATCTCAGGACTACAATAATTAATTAATTATTACATGTATTAATAAAACATACACAATTTAAAGTAATTCTAGAACAACTTCCCTTTTTTTTTTTAAAAAAAAAATATGGTTGACTTTTAAAACTTTCAATTAGGGGTTGTCTTTTTTTTTTTTTGTACATTTTGACAATGATAATGTGAACTATCATTTGGTGGGAAAATGGACTAATTTAAGCTCGATTACGAGTTTTTAACACACTTTCATAGAATATACCAATATATTATAGAGCGATTAGAAATCACCCACTAATAATTAATATAATATTCAATTATTCATGTTCTTTTTGTATGGTGATGAGTCTCACCCCTTACCTAACACCACTAGCAAATTTGAAGAGCGGTTATTGTCATTTTTTTTGGGGAAACTGAATCCAATACTCAGCATTATTTTAAGTGTAGTCTAAAATAAATTTAGATGGTTGCATTCTAACTTATCATTTTATAAAAAAAATTGGGACCCTAGTGAGAATGGTTTAGGAACTTGATCTAACTTAGCATTACTCTTAAAATTTGCAGAGCACTAGTGCTTTTTTATGGATAAAAATAGATAAAATTTGTGTGAATTGTTTAATTATATCTATTAAATCAAGTTCTTCAATCATACTTTGCCATATTTAAACCTTTATCTTAAGAATAGTCCACATGACAAAATTTGATCGGAGAACTGATAAAATGTATATAAAATATAAAAAACTTTATATATAAGTTTTGTTGTCTAAACGTTTTCAATGTCATTCTCACTGAAAAAGATGGCTTTTTTTATAGGTGTTGGAAATAATTTTATTTGAGGCACCTTGTATATTTGAGAATTTAAACCATGATCCATCGTGCTGTGAGATTCTCTATTAGTCTCCTCTAATAGATTCAACACGGTAAGTTAAAAATAATTTTCTAACGTAAGTTAAGATTTAAAAATTTATTGTGTCAAAACAAGATTCAAACAATTAATTCTTGTTTTGTTTAGGAAGTTACTCTAATATAGGAAGTTATTAATTGTTGGAAAGAGGAGCACCATTTATAGCTCGCCGTTTTTTCTGAAATTCAGCGCAGTCCATTAAGAGCCGCTCACTTTAATTAATTCATGAAAAATAATAAGTGATAATTAATTCATTAAATATATTAATTTTTTATACTTTTATCTTTATTAAAAATGTGTCTAAAAATTTAATGGGTGTATAAATTAAAAATGAGTATTAATTATTGAGATAAAAATAAAAAATGAATATTAATTATCTTTCAAGTAATTTATTCTTATATTGTAAATCAAGCTATTCTTTTAAGAATGTTTTATATTATGGACTGAAGGTAGTAGAAGACACTTTAACTAATTTACAAGAAATAAAAAATGATAGTTAACTTATTAAATGTATTTATTTATTTATTTTTGCATTTTTACCAGGTACCAAAAAATATATTTAACAATTTAACAAGTATACAAATTATAAATGAGGATTAATCACAATGACAAAACTAAAACAAATAAACATTAATTATTATATGAGTAATTGATATTGCGGATCAAACTATTATTTTAAAAGCCTTCTATATTATGTATTGAAGGGGGTATCATTTGACCATGGCCCTCCCTAAACAAATCATGCTCACTTTAAAATATTTATTAATTCATCCTAATGTACTTACATTTAAATCTTTTAAAGCATTATGATCTTTTAAAAAAATCTCTTAATTGACTAATTTAAATTGTTAATGTAAGTTTGGAAACAAGTTTTTATATTTTATATTAATGTGAAATAGTTTAAAAAATTTATAAATAAGAACTAGGGAGGGAAAAAAAAAACTCGAAGCTAATTTCAACGACTCGGATAAATCTAAAAAAATGCAATTGACATCTGGATACTCTCTCTCGACTCCAACCCATCAGTTGCTTCTTCCTTTCCATCGTTCTGGGTGTTTTCGGTTACATTCTTCTCATTCAAGAAAACTTGTATGGCTGACTAGCTCACACTCTGCTCACCTGCCTGATATCTTTTCTCCCCTATTAATAAATTTCTTTTCTTTTTTCCTCAGGAATGGTGTTCGCCCTCATTGTCAAATTCCCAGAAACTTGTTCCTCTTTACTCACGTTACTCAAAGTGGGGTCCAAACTCCACCATTATCAGATTATCGTGCTTCTCTAATTCCTTGACAATGTCATGCAAAGAATTACCGAATCTCACCTACTAATTCTTCACCTACTACAAAGATATAGATTTAGAATTCCCTGAGACCTTGTTTTAAAGCTTCGCAGACTGGATTTTGTCATGGCTCTGAAGGGCGTTTCCCTTTGGAGTTATTCTCAAGCTCCTCAATTGGATGTTCCAAATTCTCATTCGGGAAATTTTGGGCAGATTGTGAATTTGAGAGGTGACTTTGGGAAATGCCACAGGTTAGAATGTTGTTGTTTGGGTGTTTTAGCTCAGAAACCCACGAATCCTATTGAAGATGAGAAGCCAACTGTGCCAGTGATTGAAATTTCTGGGCCCAGTGATGGGGCTCATGAAAATGACTCCAAGAGGTTTCACAAGGATTTAAACCTGCTTCCTAGTGAGTTATATCTGTTCGGTGTTTCCTACAGTGAACTTTAATGATTACCATTTTTAAGCTTTAATGGCGTGCAGAGAATGATTTTTTTGGTTGCTGGTTCTTGATGGACAACCGCGAATACATTGGCCTGCATATCTTGAATTAACATTTGGGGAGTACTATTGTGAATGATAATTTTGGTTTTGCATAAAATCTTGTAGTTGAATGAAGAAGTTCCCTAAGATGGCAAAGCATATCATATTAATCACATAATTATGTTCTCCCACATGATATTCACATGGTATCAGCATTGAACTGATTCGGTTTTACTTTTCTTATAAAGATATTCAGGGCCTTTACTTTGTCTTAAATGGTTAGAATTTGTGTTAATGCGCCATGTTCTGAACTTTGTGCTCTCTCTCACTTACTCTTTATTGTTCTGTCATGTTCCTTCATCATCTGTTGAATCAAATATTTGGAAGCAAAAGCTAGCCAGAAAGAAAGATTGGTTGTGATGCTATTATTTCTGCTTGTATATGTAAGACAAAGATACATAACACAGACCAAACACAAATTCTTTAGCAGAAACATATTAAAGAATACAGACCACTAAATGTTGTTCATGTTTAAACATTTACATCGCTTGCAGATTCATTTCGGTGATCCAAGCGATAATGTTTATGCTATCTGAATTTTCTTCATAATTGCTGTCAAAATTTTTGAAATACAATGGGATGGACTCAGTTCGATGTTATTTTAAGTTATGAATTTGATCAGTCGCATATTTCAGTTCAGGAATCTGTGTCCATGCAACCTACAGATTATCAGAGACTTTGCTAACTACAATTATATTCTCCATGTAATATTTAATTTGGATTACGACAGGTCTCATCAAGCTTGATTTTTGAAGTTAAATGAATAGATTTAGAAATCATGTGAGTGTATAGTTTTATGCCCTAATTATCTAAATTCACCTATAACCATGTAGTCATGCATGCTCTCACGCACGCACAGTAACAAAATGATTATATAGTAATGAATACAGTATACACCTCTTGTGCTACCGACAAGTGATTTGATATATTTCCCTTCTCCCTTGCCTCAAGAATGATCACAGAATTACTCTATTTGCAGAACCATTGACAGCTAATGATGTTTCTTCTTCTCCAAGTGATGGATCAAAGGTGCGCGTTGCTTATCAGGTATGTATATTATTCTTGATAATTTACGTTCAATTAAAAGGTCCATGTCATTATTGCTGACTGGGCAAATGCTTCATTTAGGGCCTACCTGGGGCATATAGTGAGGATGCAGCTTTGAAGGCATATCCAAAATGTGAGACAGTTCCATGTGACGAGTTTGAAGTTGTATTCAAGGTTTCCCTACTTGTTTCCTTATCTCTCTACCTCTAAATGTTAACTAGCTAATCGCTGTTCTTGTATTGATATTATATTCCTTTCTGCAGGCAGTTGAATTGTGGATAGTGGATAAAGCTGTTCTACCCATTGAAAATTCTGTTGGTGGAAGCATCCACCGTAATTATGATTTGCTTCTTCGCCATAGGTTGCACATTGTTGGAGAGGTGCAGTTGCAAGTCAATCACTGCCTCTTAGGATTGCCTGGTGTGAAAAAGGAGGAGCTCAAACGTGTTGTGAGCCATCCTCAGGTTAGCTGTTGTTTTTACTATTACCCCCCGTCCTTTTCATTTGATAGAGTGGGCCTTGATTGTGAATAATGCTTCCTATTTTGAACAAACTATAAGGGTACCTAAGTTCCTGCTTTAAGATGCCAGTATATCAAGTTGTACAATTTATTGGAATCGGGGAATTAGGTTTTCTGCAAGATAGTAATTTTTCAATTAAAAATACTTGCCAATCTCAATATGCCATTTCTAAACAAGGTCCATAGTTCACTGACCTTTTAAACAGCCATTTTTATAATGAAAAAAGATTACCTGTGCTGTAGATATTTTAATTGTTAGGCATTTTCTTTTTTTGGAATGCAGGCTCTTGCTCAATGTGAGGTGATGCTTAACAACTTAAATGTTATCAAAGTTAATTCTCCTGATACAGCTGGTGCTGCCCGGGTACAATGCCAAAATTTTTGTTGGCCCATTTAAAGCAAAAAATTACTCATACAATAGAACAGTAAGACCTAACACTTAGGATGCTTGAACAGACAGTAGCCTCCAATGGCGTTAGAGACACTGGAGCTGTTGCAAGTGCCAGAGCTGCCAAACTTTATGGCCTAGACATCCTTGCAGAAAATGTCCAGGTTAGGTGTCATATAATAAGAACTTGATTTAGCAGTCAGCTCTTCATGGAAAATATTCTAAACTATATTGTTTGTGTTTCTAAATTAGTAAATTATGATTAGATGCCATTTAATTATTTACACCCTTCATATAAGATCCAAATTTTTGAATCGCTCCATCCCCTTTTATTAAGATCCACTTTTGGGTTGTTTTAGCATTAAATACATTTTCACCAAATTTACTCCTAATTAATTTTCCTCATACGTTATCTTTCACCAAATTTACTAATTTTAAAAGTCGTCTTAAACCAAGCAATTCGGTTATTTGGATCTCATAATTAGTAAAGGAGGGATTACTTTTTTTTATAAATGCTGCTTGTGATCTTTTAAAATGAGTCATCATCACACTTGTCCATCTGCAATTGAACATGACATTGTAATTTCCCCACCATTGGATTGAGTTCTGAAATGAGCTATCATCACTCTTCATAAAAAACTTCGAGGACTGAGTATTGACAAATTTCCATCTATTTAGGATGATGATGATAATATTTCACGTTTTCTGATCCTTGCAAGGGACCCTATAATTCCAGGAACCGACAGACGGTATAAGGTATTAGAGAATTAGTTTCTTGTATGTGCATTTCTATGAAATTCCTGATGAACTCGTGACTTTTTCCCCCTCAGACTAGTATTGTTTTCAGTCTGGAAGAAGGTCCCGGTGTCCTTTTCAAAGCTTTGGCAGTTTTTGCTTTGAGGGACATTAATTTGTCTAAGGTGAGATATACAAAAACTGGTTTTCCTATTTTGAATTTGAATTCTGAAACTCTCATTCACTGCAGTTATGTTCTTGGTGTAATTTCAGATAGAGAGTCGTCCACAGCTACAGCAGCCATTAAGGGTAGTTGATGATTCAAATCAAGGAAAAGCCAGGTCAGTAGTGAATTTTGGCCCCATATTGTTTTATCTTCAAATTTATTATTGTATTTAAATTTTGAGTTCAGATGCACTGATTAGTAATGCCTAACAATTCAACCTCTATGAAGACAAAATGGGGTATAAGATGGAACAACTTGACATGGAGGCGATTTGAGGGAGCTCATTATTTTTAGATAACCAGATCACTTTATTTACCCAAATTACTATATTTTTGGTGGAAAAATCATATTCCTTGATTCAGAAATATGAAAGAAATAAGTGTTAGAAACTGGGTTTTGGTCTTACTTTATGAATATGATCTCGTGATTCTGGTATGTGATTCAATTTTTTTGGAGGCAGGTACTTTGACTACCTCTTCCACGTTGACTTTGAAGCTTCTATGGCGGAACCTCGCACACAATTTGCTTTAGGTCATTTGCAGGTCAGCCTTTTATATCTTTGGGGCTCAGAATTCAATCTTTGTTCCATGTAGGGTCTTGTATGGTTTATGTTAATGTTGTCATTTTTTTCCTCTAATATTCCATTCTAATTGCCTGAACTTTTTGGCTCATCAATGAAATTTACTCTTGTGGTGTATTCTTGGCTATGCTATTTCCCATTCTAAACCTTGGAAAAACTTGTCAGCCTCTTGCCTTCCAATGTTGCGGTGTTAAATAACATGAAGTTTATGGTTGAACCAGAGATTCACAATCACAGAAACTAACAGATTAAAACTCCTGCTTCATTTTTGAACCAAAATGTTACTATAAATTGTTGCTGAGGAAGCAGCAGCAATCAGCATGACAGCTAAAAAAGCTACGCTAAATTAATTAATTACACGATACATTCTGAAAATTCTTGTGCTCCACCTATATAAAGAAACATAAGTATTGAATCATTTGAGGTGGTACCTTGAACTATGATTAGTGCTTGTCAGTCTTGGAATGTGAGTATACATGATTTGTATGTAACTTAAGCGGTTAAAATTTTTTATTTCAGGAATTTGCGAGTTTTCTTCGTGTTCTTGGTAGTTATCCTATGGATACAGTATGATTGAGGCTGAAAGCCTGAACAAGAACTAGAAGTATATGCTGTAAATTTAAATGATCATATGTTGTTGCTGAATCAGAGTGAAGTAGAACAATTATTTTTACAGTCTTTTGTGGAGCTGCTTTGTCTTCAGTGCGTCATCATAATTATAATACAAAAGGTGGAAAGTTTCTCTACTTATGGCTTTTGATTTAGAAAGTTTCTTTTCCTTTGCGTTTTCTTCTTTCCATCCAAACACAAGGAATAATAATATAATATTATTTATTCAATTTTTTCTTCTCCCTATTTACTCTCTTCCCATCTTTTGATTCTTTTCTTCCCATTCAAACGGACCATATTAGCATCTAAAGTTGGCAATTGCATAAAGTGCAAAAGTTACAGTGATTCAGTATTCATAAGCTCAAAATATAAATTCATTTTGTTTGAGATAACAGACAAACTAGTTACCTGAGATTGTTTAGTCTGTCCCTAGAGTGGATTAGTCTTTAGCCTATTAAGTTAGGGATACCTTACGAAAGGAAAAAAAAAAGCCCTAGTAATTATTTATTTTTTTAACTGCTTGTACTTAATGATACTAATCAAAATATCAAGTTATCAATCAATATATGTAAAACAGAATTTTGTTTTGGTGATCAACTAACGCAGAATCTTTGGAACTGTTGTTTAATTAATAATGGTGCTCTTGGAATTTTTTTACTGTTCCCCTTTGATTCTTTCTTTTGCTTACGAGACCCATATTAGTTAGAAAGAATCTAATTTGTTCATTATGTAATAATTAATGTTTAGTTTTTTTTTTCCTGCAAACGAATGTTATTGTAGTTATACATGACCACTCTCCTCCGCCAACAATTATTATACTTTTTTGGCCATGAAATTTATTGGAATAATAATTAACGGACTAATAAAAGTAAGGTTTATGTGGGGTACCAGAAAGTTGGAGACTCGGAATCTTGACCACTTTTCTTGTTACATTAATTAAAAAAAAAATTAGAATACTTGAAAACAAGTCAATTCAAGACTTGGCCACCCTTTTTATAATAAATAAATTATGAAGAGTTCATTAGACAGGAATTTTTTTTTTGTTTGAGAGGATTTGAAACAAGTCAACTATTTAAAATATAGCCTATTGTAGATCTTACATGCTGAATCACAAGTTATCTCTAAAGCTTTAATAAGCAATAATTTGGAATTGAAATGATGAACAAGTTAGCTGATACATTTATTAGTAGGGTTAACGTTTTTAAATAACCTTCAATTTTTTTAAAGGAGCAAAAGTAATAATCAACAATTTTTAAAATTAAAAGTAATCATGAATTTTTAAAAATGGAGCAAAAGTAATTATAGTTTTTAACGGACGTTAATTCAAACATTTTAAAGTGTAAAAATAGTCATTAACTTATATTAAAAGTGTAAAAAGTAACCAATTTTTTTTTTTTTTGCATGCAGAAGTAACTGAAGGTTAACTTCTTAAACATTAATTCACAAGTTTTTGTATAACTTATGTAAGTTGGAGTCAAGAGGATT
>JBAGKO010000001.1:18160155-18176802 GCA_037177275.1 Acacia concinna | reverse complement strand
AGATAGTGCTATTAGCACTATGATATGAGCCACCAGGAGGATGACAAGAACCACCAGAATGACATTGATTGGTGCGACTAGCTAAGGCACTACTAGTCTGAATCACAGAGGATGAGTGAATACTATCAGCCCGAAAAGCACAAGAAAAAATATCATCAAGTGAAGGTAGCTCTGAGCTAGACAGGATCTGTGAACAAATGGTCTCATAAGATGGATTGAGTCCCTTCAGAAAGCTTATAATAGCATGGTGCTTCATATTCTTGATTCGGGTCTTCAGATCAGCAGTAGGAGACATTAACACCTTCATCTCCTCATATAACTGCTTAAAGTCAAGAAAGAAGTCCTTCAGAGAGTGATCACCCTGCTGGGATCGATATAACCCCTTACAAACCTCATAGTCATGAGCTGTATTACCTTGGCCATAAAACATAAAGGTAAGATAATCCATTAATTCTTTGACAATATTGCAATGACCTGCAGATGAGAGAATCTTCAGCTTAATTGAGTTTCATTGATAGAAAATTCTAGAATCTGCTCGAGTCCACTCTAATATATTGGTATCCTCCTCTTCCTCAAATGGTGGATCCTTCGTGAGATGGGCCTCCTTCTCTATTCCGATAAGATAAGCCCGAGTGGTCTTATTCCAGTCATGGTAGTTAGTCCAGTTCAACTTAACTAGAGTAAGAGCAACCATTATGAGGACCAGATTTAGAACTTGCCATTACAAGCAGCAAATAAACAAATTACTCCCAAAGAGCAATTACAGAGAAAGGACCAAAAACAAGCCAGAAAGATTATAGAAAACCAAAGATTGCTCCAAATTGAACCAAATACATCTAAAACACAAATTTCGAATGGTAGAAGCGAATGCCCTGAAGATGTGTTTGGTCGTTAATAGAAAATGAAACGAATAAAGACCAAGTAGATACAGATAAACCCTAATTGTTGAAAGGCTCTGATACCAAGTAAGATGAGAAAAGAAAAATTGTATTATATGTGTTTAACTATGTACAATGAGATCTCCTTATATAGACTAAGAAAGGAGACATCATAATCAATTACAATAAATGAGAATAATGGAAATTATTACAAGAAAGAAAAATTCCTAATTATATACAATCAAATCAATTATAATTATGATTGATTTGATTCTCAATCACTAACAATAATTGAAGGAAACAAACATCAGTGGACAATGGCAGAAGATGGCCGACGACTAATTAAATGGTCGACACTCGATGGAGGATGATGCAAGTGAAGAAAATCTATAGAGATGCAAGTGGTGGAAAAAAAACTACCCATCAAAGGTAGACGCTATGGATGGTGGACAACAACCACAACAGCGAGGGACGACTACTAAAATAACTAAGGTGTATGACGAGGGCACAGTGGTTGAAAGGGCAAAGAAGGGTTTGGCCATTTGGAGCTCTAATTCAGAAGAGAAGCTAGGGTTTTGTTCAGGCATGGAGGATGATGCTTTTTCACTTTTTGACTATTGGTAAAAAAATTTAAGATGAATGTAATTGTAATTTGTAAATCAGCACTCAAAAAAAAAAAACTTCAAACCAAATTTTAAAGTATGGCGTTGAGCTGGATGGTTTTCCTAAACCCGTTATTGGTTTTGGGCTAACTCCAATTGATGGCCCAAAAATGGCTAGATAGCGGTCCAAAATGACTCCACAGTAACACCAGCCCAACAAAGGAGTCCGGACCGTTAAGTGACCAGTCAGACAATTTATCATTTTTCTTTAAACTATTTTTTAACTTATGAATTAATATATAATATAATAAAATATAATATGATATTAATAAGTAACTTATTTTGCTTTTTTCACTTCTCCAAAAAGAGTCAACTAGATTTTATAATTAGGACAAGAGGTAATATAAATATTATAATATCTTTACATGTAATATATACTTCATCCAGTTCTAATTATAAAACCTAGTTGACTTTTTTGGAAAATCCCAAAAAAACTAATTACATTACTTTAAAGCATTAAAATTTATCATTTTTCTTTAAACTATTTTGTTTAACTTATGAACTAATATATAATAAAATAAAACACAATATATAATATGATTGATGTTATTCAGTCATTTTTCATCAAAAATTACTTTTTAATATGTCCACTAAACAAGTTTCACTTTTAGATAAGTAATTATCATACCGTCAATCTAAATATAAATCACATTACACAATTTGACTTTTACCTAATTTGACTTTTATAAAACTCTGATATCAAATAAGTCACTTTTCCACCGCTATTCCAAACACACGCATATTCTTCCCTCGTTTCTCTGTACCTTTACTCCTTCAAACACCACTCTTCTATGTGCCACAAGCATCTGATTACGCTTCTAGAAAAAAAAAGTCTTCCATAGTCCGCTGCCTCCCTCTGCAACCCCATGACCGTCATTATTGTCGTCATTGGAGCTGGTTTCCCCAGCCTTGTCGCAGCTTATGAGCTAAGGAGAGGGTATATTTGAAAAAAGCCCAATAAACATCCCAGAAAACGTGCAAACAGAGAAAAGCTATCAATCTTGCCCAAAAGCATGGCAAAGAAGCATGATATTTAAGTGCTGACTTGCATTTTTGCAGATGTATCAGCAACAAATTATCAGAAGGATAGAATATAGAGCTTGATTTGAGTTCACCACTTTTAATATTTATGGGGCGGCATTGATCCAAAAAAAAAACATCATAACAATATTAAGATTTTTTAATAACTTTTAAAATAAAAATGGACTTTAAGTCTTAGTAAAATTTAGAGTCTATAGAGAAATGCTCTTTCTTTGACTCAGATAATGAATCTTTTGGTCCTTCATTTTTTTAATGTTCTCTCTCTAAAGCTTGTTGAACGAGGGAAGAAAGCGGGGAGAGAAAAGTGGCTTCCCCTGTTTAGATAAAAGAAGAAAAATTAAAGGAAAGAAAATATTGAGAGAAAATAGGACATAGGAAAAAATAGGAACAAAACTCATTTTCTATTATCCGCCCTCACGCATACTAATAAAACTCATTAATATGTTTTCCTTTTTCGATTTTGACCTTTACTTATTTCTTTATTTACATCTTTTTATTATATTTAATTTTAAAAAGTATTAACAATGTTACATAATGTAAAATTTATTTATTTCCTATTATTATATTAAATTTTAAAAATTATCCACTTCTGTTACCTTGAATTTTTTTAAAAAAATTTATTTGATTTTAAAATACATTAGCATGAAAATATATCATGCCAAATAATTTGGTTTTAGATTACATGATGATGCTAATGTTAATATGAAGCATTGTGATATTTTATTTGATTTAAAATATGATATATTTTAACAAGAAAGGTATTTAGTTATTTCAATACTTGTTCATTTTCTTTCCTCTCTGTTTTCTCCAATCCATCTAAATAATGGGAGTGATAACATTTTCTCTTAGTTTTCTCTTCTCTCCTATCATTTTCTTTCCTTTCAATTTTTCTTCTTATCCAGCATTACTTTCTAATGCATACTTACTATTTCTTCAAGGAAAAAAAAGTATAAACTTATAACAATCAAATTTTGTTTGTTTATGAAATATTTTCTAAATATAACTTCTTTTATCTAAAATCAATTTGCCTAATAAATCTTCCATTGATATTCTCTCCTTCATCGACTCTAGAAGGAGGGAAGGACCCATGAGAGAGGCCGCATGAATGTAAAAGTTAGTTGTAATTCATGATCTGCCTCATAGCAATTATGTGGCCCATTGTAAGTGGCCCATCTGAAACTTTCCTATGTCAGATCGTCATAGCCTCAAAGAGAGGGTTCAGTATTGTGGTCCTCGTGAGACCATGTTTTTGAGTTTAAACTTGATTCACCACGACACTTAATTTTTGGGACCCATCAATTTATTTGGGACCTCGCCCTTCTGTTTATCAATAATTATACCCAAAAAATGCCAGCATTCCTCCGTTTGAACTTTGAAATCCCCTAATTGGGATTTTTGCGTTATAGGTAATTATAAAATAGTTTTTTTTCCATCAAAATAGTTTTTTTTTTTTGTTAGAAATGAGGAAATAGACTATACGGCTCTACCTTCTATCCTTTTAATATTAATTTTTTTAATTATATCATTGTAATTTGAATATATAAATAACTAATAAGTCTTCATAATTTAAATGGATTTCAATTTCATCTGCTTTGTTTTATCTTTGTCAATAGTTTTAATTAATTATACAATATTATACTTTGCCACTATTATTGTCACTAGTCCAACACGGAGCACATTGTGCCCATCACTAATTTACATTGTTAGGTTAATTTTATAATGATCACTTCTCATCAAAATAAATATATTATTCAAAATATCATATATTAAAAAAATTTAAATTTAAGCTGTTCACATTAAATTTAAACAATTTAGATGCCATCAATAACAAATAGGTGTTTATTACTGTAAGCGTTACCCAATCCAACCCCAGTAAATCCAACCCCTATCGATTTCATTTCGTTTTATATTTTTATTAGCAGTGATGTCATATATTTCATTTTATATCATACATCCCAAACAAACATTCCATATCACACATTACAAAAAGACTAATTAGTTATCACCAACAAAAATTATAATATATATATATATAATTATAATCTGGAAACAGCCTCTAAGCAATAATGCTAAAGTAAGGCTGCGTACATATGGGGTCTCCTTCCCCTGAGCCCGTAATTGTGCGGGAGCCGCTTGGCACTGGGGTCCGCCTTTGATAATTATAATGAAATTTGTTTTTCAAAGGCATTTTAGGTGAGAAACTCGTACTTAGAGGATGCCTGAAATAAATCTTCCAAAATAAAAAATCAACAGAATAAAATGTCATAGCAAAATTATACTCGTATGCTTTTTCAAAGATACACGTCTGAACTATTTGACCCTTCAATTATCTTTCAAGGATTCAACTGTCCTAAGGCAAGCTTCAGAAACAAAGCAACTTGGCTTGCACCTTCCAAGATAATAAGTGAAGCATGCACATTAAGATAACAAAATTGTCATGTTTGTCTTTTTCTTGGCCAATAGATCAATGTGTTATTTGGACATGTTAGGAGATGAATGTGTCTTACACTACTATTTGCATTTATTGTGATTTTATGAAGTTTAATGGAGATAAAATCAAGAGGCAGAGATACATGGTAGTTTCATGTGTGGCAACTCAGGATTCAGATTTTCTATTTCTCAAGGGAAAATGACTTATTTTGAGTCAACATTAATCCTCAAATCATATTTTACTCTAAATAATGACGATCTTTTTCCTGCCACAATATAAGAAGAGAAGCAAGCAGCAATAAGCCCAAGCCACAAATTAAAACTACGTTAAACATAGAAGTAAATTGACAAATACCATGTATAGTTTTCTTTACCCCTTCGACCTAACATAATTACACAAGTTGTATCTCTACTTGAAAGCCAACTTACAAGTTACGAGACATTGTAAGAGAAGATTATAGTAATAAAAAAATTATCAGCAAATATATTACACAAAATCAAACAAGCGATGACAATTTTTAAACTGAGCCTTCAGGCTCAAAGAAGGTTTAATAAGGCATGCAGTATTGAGAATCGAACCGTGAGGTAGTATATAATCGATAAGTTCATATGCCCGCGCGCGCGCGCGTTTAGATAGATACATGGGAAAGAAGGGAAAAGAGATGGGTTTTTATTCACATCACTGGCACCCCAAAACAATCCACTTAAATACAATATAACACATTATTTTCACGCTGATGCATGAATCTGGCAAATAGCGAATAAGAATTGCAGATAAAAATCTCAAAACAGAGAGGTCTAACATAGTAGAACGAACCAGAGCTTTGTTCATCTTTCACGCACCAGTCACCGCTGCAAACAACTGAAAGAACCAACAAAGAGCGTGAAAGGGAGGGGAGAGAGCATAATTCATCGGTGCTGCCAAATTACTGTGACTTTCTCATTCGACAATGGAACCTTTGGGCCTCCAACAAATTGGGAAGACAAAAACTAGCCCGAGTCTTTTAACTTGTAGGCACAAACACTTGAGCATTATTAAATAATCACTTCTACTTCAACAATGAACAAACTTGTCAGTCAATTGAAAAACAGATGCAATCCAATCATCCCAAGCTTTGACTGGGACTTGAAACATTCTTTTAACACAACGAGTAACATTATTAACTATATTGGACTTGCTTGCATACTGATCGAGGTTCTGAAATCCGCTTCCAGCCTCAATCTTGAGTTATTATAAATGTGAGTCATCTATCTCTCTCCTTCAGCTTCGCCAACACCCCAGAATCTAAACAATTTCGAACTCCTAAAATCCTAATTTGAATTCCATAATTCATGGACTTCTCCACTCAACTAAGAAGCCAAAACGAACTCTAATCCTAAATAAATACTGCTAAGAAAATCTTCTGCTTTCCACACACAACAAAGCCATATAGCCATAGATAACAAATATATATACCGACAACACCACCACCTTCCACAACTGCCAACTCCAAAATTATCGAGGCTCGTCATCTCTCCGGCCTGAACTTCCAGGCCCACCCGACAACGAAGCCAACAAATTCAGATGTCCTGGAAGGTAATTGCCCAATCTAGCTGCCGACGCCTCGCCCATGGCTTGTTGCTGCTGATGATGGTGGACGAATAAAGAAGCATGCTGCTGTTGCGACACCGACACACCCGCCGGCTGCACCACCATCTCAGGCGGAGGAGCGGCTGCAGCTGCAGCAAAGCTCCATACCTGGCCAAAGTCAGGCCTCGCCGGAAGTGCCCACAACCCAGTTGGGGTCGTCGGCCCCACTATTGACCCAACAGTGTGTCCCACGGAGACGCCGTCATCCTTAGCAGCGTCATCATCGGCAGTTCGTATGCGCTTTCCGAGTATGAAGGGCGTCGGGCCCAGCAGGGCGGGCTTATGGTCAAGAGAAGTAGAAGTAGTAGAAGACGACGACAACGAGTTCGAACCTCCTCCGCCGCCTCCGCGTACGGAGACCGAGACGGTGGAGAAGCTCGCGGGAGTAGTGCCGGTGCCGGTAGCCGCTATGATGGAGGGTTCCGCCTGGCGGAGGAGCCACTCGATAGTTTGACCATCGGATTTGTGACCCAGCTCACGCGTGAGCTGGAAGACACGTGCGGCGCAAATGATCGGCATGCGAATACGGCGACCTCGGCCGTCGACCTTGCTATGACGGTCCTTAGACGGCGGCTTCTTGACGGCGAGAGTGCCGTTCCCGGAAGACTGCTGCTGCTGCTGCCTCTGCGGGTCAATGATTGCGCCGTTACCGTTGGCGGTAGTTCCGTCTGAGTTAGACATGGGTCTAGCTTTCACACTTGACTGCCAAAAACGCAACTAAAACCCCAAGATAAGAGACAGCGAAAGAATGATTGGAGGTGGTGAGAGTGGGGTGGGAGTTGAGCGATGAGGAAAGAGACTAGTGAGGGAAGGAAGAGAGGAAGAGAGGAAGAGAGTTTTATCCAATTCAATGTTGAAGAGAAGTTTGAGAAGGAAATGAAGAAAGGAGGGTTTGTGAGGGATGAGAGGGAGGAGAGGGAACAGAGCTCTAATCATTGAGCGGCAGGAGCTGGTGGAGACAGGGTTTGGGCACATGGGCTGTGGGCTCCACCCCTACTCCTCTACTTTCTTTCCTCCCCTCCCTCTTCCCCACGCGCCTTCCCTCTTTCGTTGTTGCATTATTCTCCCTCCGCATATTTTTTTTATCGCTTTTTTGTCTTCTTGACATTTGATTTGAACATCAAATCTATGCATAGTCCATCCACATTGTGCATAGGTTTTTTTTTAAGAAATATATAAATAAATACCTGAACATTAAAATGTGGTTTAAATTTAATAAATAATAAATAAGACGTTCCGATAAAAAAATCAACAGAAAATGACTGAAACTGAGTAGCTAATGATTAAAACTCAATAGAGAATGACTAAAATTCAATCAAGAATAACTAAACTAATAAATTGTTTGCCCCTCATTTATCATTTATTAAATTTAAACCATCTTTTAATGTTTTTAATATTTATTGGGTATTTATTTATCTTTCTCCCTTTTTTAAAAGTTAACATAATATTTTGATCTTGAATTTATCATTGCTTTATTTTGCTCTCTCAAAATTCAAAACCTTTTTTTATGAAAAGTAATTATACATTTACTAATAAAAAGCATAAGATACAAAGTAACGTAATAATATAGAGACATCATGTAAAAGATATGTGAGGTGACATGGCACATGCTTAGTTTTAGTGATAATTTTAATATGCGACTGTTTTACGAATTTATAAAGTGTAAGAAATCTATGAGGATGAGCAAACTGATTTTGTCAAAGTAGAAAAGGCATAACATCACCCTGTAACTATAAATGCAGTATACCTATCTTTGTTTTAGGTTTGATGATCCACACATGAAATAGTCACAAGTTACTATGTTGTTTGACCAATTCCAAAAATTTTTAAAACTTAAGAGACTAAAACTAAAATAAAATAAAGTTGAAGATTAAAGATTGTGTTAACTATTTTTAATTAATTTATTAGTTATAATATGGAGTATAAGTCTTATGTGTTATACAACTTTTAAAAATGATTATTCCCAATTTATCAATAATGTAATATATTTTTGAATTATTCCTAAATTTAACCTGATATTTTATCGAGTCAAAATACAAATTTATTCTCGATAGTTTTTTTTTTGCTTTCGCAAGGTATCCCTCAGCCCGGTAGGCCAAAGACTAATCCTCCGCTCATTGTGGGTTCCTCTATAGGAAGGACAGCTGGCCAAGAGATTTAACGCTGCTCCATACCCAAGGCTAGGGATCGAACCCCTGACCAAGGTTAAGGGTGGAAGAGCCCCTACCGCTCTACCACACGCCCACTTGGGGCACAAGGTATGTGAAACTTTTTTTGGTCAAATGTTCCCTCAAATGTTTTTAAATTATAGCAATGTCACTACATTTATTATCTAAATTAAATTTAACCGTTAATTAGTCAAATATATTAAGTTGATAGGTTCACACGTCATCTACTTTGTTTAAATTAAGGTAAAAATATGAGGTTTTTAGTAAAAAGCATGGTTTATCTAAATTCTTTTTTTTTTTAGTAAATGTTGCCCTATAAATTTTCAAATCTTAACAATATTACCTATTGTTTTTTATAACCAAATCAATATTACCTATTCTTAAAAGAAATTAATATTGACTATTAAATGAATTTGTATGACTATTGCACCCTTACATGACACCAAAGTCATCGCCCAAACTCATGCCATAATGCTATAAAATTGATTGAAACATGAAAATTTTAATTTAACCTAATAAATTTAATATATCTCTAATTAAGTTATTGACTATATTTAAAATTTTAAAATGTGATTAAAATAATTTGACCGCCCTCTCTTAATCGTCCCTCCTCTTTTAAATGAGATTCACTGCTCTATTTAATAAGTGTGTGTATCAACATTAATTTTCAACAAAATAAAATTTAATTTGCTTGAATTAAAAAAAAAAGTATGCTAGAATGATCATCAAGAATGATTCAAGATAAGGGAAAAAAAAAGAAAAAGAAAGTATAACCTCTAATATTAATTAAATGTTGTTAAGTTAAATATTGAGAATATAGAATTTTATTTTTGATAGAAGTTGACTTAAATATTTTTTACATGAGAACAAAATGAAATTACGTTAATTAAGAGTAGCTAATGGGTTCGCAGACTAGTTTGCAAAACAAAGCTTTGGCAGGGGTTGGAGGAAGATGTTCGTTGGTGTAGATTGATGGATCTCTGGTTGATAATTTAATTTAGTATTTATCATATTAAAAAGTATTGTGTGATTCACATAGTTGGATTTTCTTCTCATGGGGCAAAATTCAAGTCAAGTTCATAAAAAAATTTCAAGTTAAATTCTTTCAAAAATAAAATTTTATATTTACAATATTCAAATTAAAAATCATTTAATTGATATTGGGTTATATTTTTATATTTTTTGTTTGAATTATTCTTATTGGTATTTCTAGAACACAAATAAAATCCTTTGATTGGGGAATTATTTCATTTAGTTGAATTATAGGGGAATTATTTCATTTAGTTGAATTATATATATATATATATATAGCACTTAGTGGAAGTTAAAAGCCTATTTGATTCAAACACATTATATTCTGTAGTGCAGTGTAGTGCATTACAATACTATTTATATGGTAAGTATTTGGTTATATTTTTAAGCAAAATGCAATGAGCTAATTTTTAATAATTATTTAAATTTATCACACGAAGTCAATTTTACCTTAATGTAATCTTTGTAGAAAAAATTGTTAAAAATCATTATACAGTGACAATGATAATGATAATGGTGAAGGAGGAGGAAGGCGGTGGTGACTGGGTTAGTGATGACAATGGTAGAGGAGTAGGAGGTAGTAGTGGTGGAGGCAAGGGTAGAGGTAGTGGCGGCACAGGGCCATGTGGAGGAGAAAGTTATGATGCCGGCATTGAATGAAGAGTAGTGGATATAGCATCAAAGGTAATTAACAACAAAGGTGGTGGGGATGGTGATGGAGGAGGAGAAGGTAGTGGCGGCACAAACAACGGTAAAGGAGGAAGACGTATGTTGTGTTTGGATGGAGAGAAAAGGGGAGAGGAAAAAAAGTAAGAAGAAAAAGGGGGGAGAAAGGGGTTTTCCCCTGTTGGGATAGGACATAAAATATGAAAGAAAAGAAAAGTTGGAGAGAAAATTGGATGGGCCCCATAGCCTATTTTCTTTCTAAAATTTCTCCTCATAAATGGGGAGATTACGAGAAGAAATATTATTTCCTTGCCTACCCTCTCCATCTCTTACCGCAAACTCGTGAACCAGACCTGCTTTAATTTCTAGGGTTTTATCTTCTTCTCTCCTAGTTAATTTCATATAAATTTGATGAACATCATTCATCTTCAATCGCAGACTTTTGATACTGCAAATTTGAAGACACCGGCATCGGCTTTTACCAAAATCTCTGTAGTTTCCTGCATCAGCTCTTCTACAAATCATTATGCTATGTAATTTGAAGCTCTGCTGAAGAATCAACTGAATTTCTTTCAAGTGGTAAGAATCTTTTTCAGATATATAGGTATAGTTTTGTGCACCTTATGTGCTCTATATACACAAGCTCTGCTCTATGATAATCGCAAGTAGTTCTCATATAATCATGAATATTCATGTAAATATGGCAATTCAGAAATTAGAGTTTCACTTAAGAGTGTACTCAACTACTCGTGCATGTTTTATTCATGATTAATGTGATTCTTAAATATATGTAAAATGATTTACTATATAATTTCTCAAAGACGTTGCCTCTTTTACCCTGACTATGGAATCTCTCAAATGAATCGAATTGCAGTTCTAGCATGTTGTGGGGTGGATAAATCACCAATTCATGCCTCTTCATTTTCGAGTCGTTTTCCACATCTTAATTGCGTTCTGCTGGTACTTATTTATTATTTCCCCTTTTTCCCTACGTTATTGATTCCATCCATTAATCATTCTATTTGGGAAACAAGAACAAATTGAAATAATTCCATGTGTATTTTGTTTCAGGGGAATATTCTTAAATCTTAGAGCAATACTGGTGCTAACCAAAGCCTGATGTAAATGAGAATACAACACAATAAGTGTTAAATTGATCATCCGACTTTTTTGTTTCATTTTAAAATTAGGTTGAAGACATCCTAAAATTCCAATATTTTGGAAGGACTTCATTTTATTTTGATTCTTTTGATTGTAGTCTGGTGGTGGTGTTAAGACATTTTCTTACCTTGTAGTTTATCTATATGCATAAGCTTGATTATTAGTCAGAACATAAAAGTTTGTGAACTTTATTTGTGTGAAACTGTGTATGATAAAAGAACTCCCATTTGTTTGGAGAAGATTTTCTGAAAGACTGAAGCATGTTTGAATGCTATAAACTATAATGAAAGTCAAAAGTATTTGCTTTATAGATGACGTAGCAAATTCGCAATTTCCTTTTCCTGTCTGTCTTATGAAACCGAGAATATTTGAGTTTATGGAGGTGAAAAAAATATATTATATTTATATTTGACTTTCATTTGCTTTTGACATATGTATTGGCATCCAACTTGAAGAACAATAAAGTTTAAAACTATAATTCGAGTTTCATTTTTTTTAATAAATAAATAAAAGATGATATCAAATTTGAGATGTGAACTTTGGAGCAGTTTTTTTTTTTTGAAGTTTGTGGTGCTACGATGAACTGAAAATTGTTTAATAAAATATAACGAGGGGAGAATTATATGAACGTAAATGGTCAGAAAAATGAACCACTTTTAGAATGTCATCAACTTGAAAATGTGTACAATATGGTATTTTACCGAACCCACATGAATGAAAAATTCAACATGTAACTTATGATAAATATACATTATTAGACGCTGTCAAAATGTTACAGAAAACCTTCGTTGCTTGCCAGTTTAGCCATGCATTATAATATGTAACAATTTTGCTATTATTAATGGACGGCGGGTATAAACAACAGACAGGATAAAACTTCAGGTAAGATGAATAAATATTTATTATGAACTTTGAAGCCTCGTTCTAATAATTATACAAGTTTTGGACGGATGATTTCAGGGCTTACTCGTTTGGTCGTTGAAACTTGAAAGTCAGAATAGGAAGGAGAACTCGGAGTAGTAGATTTTCGTTGAGCTTTTACACTTCTCTGTCGGTCGGCTTTATATAATACAACATATCCATCGAAGCCAGCATACATTCCCATATAGATAATCTCTTTATATAATACAGCATATCGATCGAAGCCAACATACATTCCCATATAAATAATCTCTATAAAAAGTTTCAGGATTCTCAATATCACGCCAACGTTGTCATTATAGGACATGGCCAGGCTTCTTGTTTCAAGCCCATCATCAGTTTCTTATGCTTCATTCTCCAGTCAAAGAACAAGAACAATTGCTGCCACAAACACTGTGCCTCGGATCTCTGTTCCAAGGCTTCCTGATCAAAATAAAGTTTTGGTGGCAGATCTGAATATAAAGAAGCATATCCCATATACTGCCATAGCCACGAATCATATAAAAGATGAGTCTTTTCATCACTCGACCACCAATAGCTGTGAGAGTGATCAAGTTTCCATGGAGGTTGCTATGCTTCATTTGATAATGGAAATTGTAGCAGATAGAGTGGAGATGCATAGAAACGTTGGGAAACAGCGTGACAATTGGAATCACCTTCTTTTGACATCCATTAATATGATGACTCTCTCTTCTGCAACAATGGCTGCTTTTGCTGCCATTATTGGTGCAGGAAATAATAATGCTTCACTTTTGGCTCTGAAGGTTCCTTCCACAGTTCTTTATGTTGCAGTCACTGGGATGCTTGTGGTGATGAACAAGATCCAGCCGTCTCAGCTTGCAGAAGAACAAAGAAACGCGACTAGATTGTTCCAGCAGGTTCAGAGGGAACTCAGAACGAGGCTTTCTCTTGGGGATCCTAGTGGAGATGATGTGAATGAAGCAATGGAGAAAGTTTTGGCGTTGGATAAGGCATGCCCACTTCCTTTATTAGGCTCAATGCTTGACAAATTTCCCGGAAAAGTTGAACCAGCAAGGTGGTGGCCAGAATTGAAGCATAGGAACAAAAGAAGAGGAGAAAAAGTAAGCGGAAGATCATCAAAAGGAAATAATGGGTGGGATAAAAAGTTGGTGGAAGAACTAAAAGAGGTTGTGAGAGTTCTGAAAAGGAAGGACATAGCAGAATGTGTGAGATTGAGTGAAAAAGCTTTGAACTTTAACAAGCTACTGGCAATTTCTGGTCCAATACTGAGTGGGATTGCAGCTTTTGGTTCATCCTTCTTAGGCTCCGTGGATTCATCCTGGCCTGTAATGGTTGCAGTCATAGGTGGGATTTTGGCCAGTGTTGTGAACACAATAGAGCATGGTGCCCAAATTGGGATGATGTTTGAGTTCTATAGGGGAGCTTCTGGGTCATTGAAACTCATGGAAGAGACAATAGAGCAAAACATAAAGGAGCAAGAATTTGATTCAAGAGAAAATGGGCAACTATTAGAAATCAAATTGGCTTTACAGTTGGGTAGGAGTGTATCAGAACTGAGGCAATTAGCTGCATTATCATCATCCACAGATAAAGAGAAGACCAGTGATGAAGAGTTTGCCAGCAAGCTATTATAGGACTATTTTCATTTGTATTAATTCATTATCGAGTACATAAGCAGCTTCTAGGACTTATTTTAGCTTAGCCTCTTATATCTTTATTCTTGATACATAATTCATACATTTTATCATTCAACCACACTAGTATCTGATGATTTATTTGTAAATAAGGGATGAGAGAAATATTGTAATAGAAATTTTGAAAGGAATAAGACATGACAGGTAGTATATTAAACCGTACAACTCTTTTCTATATAGTTATCTAACTAACTTAATTTCAAGTATTGTCGGACCCAATTAGATTAACTTTCTCAAAAACGTTTTTAATAACCATATGAACCTTTAAGCAGTCAAAATCTATTTTGCTAGGACCAACTTTTATGGGTTTTTAACTTGTAAAGATAGAGATTTGGATTTTGTTCACTAAAACTTAGGTCTTTGCCTCTTAAGCTACTATGCCTTACGCATGACTCATGAGCCTGGGGCTTTTAGAATGTTTATGATTATTTCTTAAAGTTGTAAATTCTTGATTCTTTTCTTAAAATGGATAAAATTAAATTCCCAGAATAAATTAAGTTACTGTAATTTCTGCAACCAATTCATCAAATATGGAAAAAGGTGAAGGTGAAAATTTAACAAAAAAAAATATCGTTACGAGCATATATAAGAACTATATATTTCTAGTATAAAAAATGGCAACGAACAATTTACTTGAGAGTAAATATAGCAAATTAGTTAAATAGAGCTAAAGCCATTAAATAATAGAGAGAGAAGACTGGTGAGACTCATAGTGTAAAAATTAATAAAGTTAGCTCTATTTAATGATATGACTATATTTACTCTCAAATAAATTGTTCATTGTACTTTTTACACTAAAAATAGATAGTTCTTATCTATGCTAACCGTGACATTGTTTTTTTTGCTAAATTTACATCTTCACCCATATGGAAAATCCTAATCTTAAGAATGAACTGGAGGCCATAGAAGATAGGGCCAGGTCAGCCCATTTGAATGGTTATTGGGACTTTTATCATTTTCTTTATTGATGCAAAGTTGGGGATCGAACACCAAGTCTAGTCACCAGGTCACATCTTATGTAGGATGGGGCTTCTGTTTTTATTTTTTATATAGGAACACTTATTATTATATCAAAAGATGAAACATATTCAAAAAGATTGGTTAGTACTACCAAGAATACTCAGTATTATTTCTCAAAACTCACTGTGTTCAAGATTACAGCATATATGTATGTTCAGTTCTACATCATTTTGCAACTACACGTGTATTAGCATTCTGTAACTAATAGATGTTTCCAGAACTACTTTATAACAAACTATGACACATCAGCATAGTTGTTATAGCTGTGATATCCCCTCTACTAGTCTTTAGCTTCAAAGTAAGTTTCTGTTGCATGTCTGGACATGATGCTGAGTTTGGCACGAAATCACAGAAACAGTGCTTTGCCCAGAGGTTTTGTAAAGATGTCATCCACTTGATCAAGAGTTGGAACATAACCTATCTTAAGGAAACCAGCTACTACCTTTTCCTGAAGAAAATGAACATCAAGTTCAACATGCTTAGTTTTGGCATGGAGAACTGGATTAGCTGCTAAAGCAATTGCTCCGGAATTGTCACACCACACTAATGGGACATTTGAAAGTGAAATATGCATTTCACGCAAGAGAGCAATGACCCACAGTACATCAGAAGAACCATCTATAACACTGCGATATTCAGCCTCTGTAAAAGATCTAGAGTCAACTTGTTGCCGCTTTGAGGACCATGAGATAGGTGTAGTGCCTAGAAATGTGCATGTACCACTCATTGACCTACGATTCTCACAGTTTGCTGCCCAGTCAGCATCAGTAAAAGATTGAACTACTAGTTTAAGCATGGGTCTGATGAGAATACCATAGTCTAAAGTGCCTACCAAGTATCTTAGGATTCTTTTAACACATATCTAGTGAGGCTCTCTCGGATCCTGTAGGAACTTACTAAGGTGATTCACAGCAAAAGCAAGTTCAGGTCTGGTATAACATAGATACTGGAGTTTCCTAACAATGCTATGATATAATGTGTGATGGATGAAGGGCTGACCAACACTCAAGGACAACTATACAGTGGAGGCCATTGGAGTGTCATATGGGCGAGCAGAAAGAAACTTGGTTTCAGCCAGTAAGTCATATGTATATTTCCTCTGTGACATGAACAGACCATTTGATGTTACTGTAAATTCAAGACCCAGAAAGTATGAGAGATCACCAAGCACTTTTAAGGAGAAGAGTTTGCTCATTTCAGTAATGATATGAGCAACTTCTTGTTAATTGGAACCAATCAAGACAATATCATCAACATAGAGTAGGAGATACATAACTCCTGAAGCATTTTTCCTGACAAATAAGCATGGATTTGCCTTGGAAGCTTGGAAGCCAAGTGTGAGTAATGCGAATTGGAGTTTTA
>JBAGKO010000001.1:18134000-18147233 GCA_037177275.1 Acacia concinna | reverse complement strand
TCCGATATGAGTTTTGTAGCATTTGGTCGGGTTACATCTTATTATTGGAGAGCTTAGTGCAATCTTGTCATAAAGACGAATCTTGTTATGTGTTGTAGCCAATGGGTTCTGTTAGCGGATATAAGGAGGTTATAAGGATGGCTGAGGGAGTTATATGCATTATGAATTATTCTCTGAACTACTATTGTTTCTGAAAAACTATTGATACTTTATTTAATTATTATAGATCTATATATTGCCCACATAACTATCTTGTAATCATTCAGTGCATACTTGTTAAATTGGATAAGTGGTTATTGGGTCCGTGTCACCCCGTTATTATTTATTATTTTACAAGTGAGAGTTCTGGTGGTGGTTCCAAGGGGAAGGCGTTCGAGATTTGATTGGCCTATCAATCTTGTATGCCTCATTTAGTTATATGAGCATAAATTGTGTATATTGTCAAACTTTAGAGCCTTTTTGGTATTATATATTGCATACTTTGAATATTGCATTGCATTATGTGACTTGTACTATGGGTGAAGCCCCCTGTTAGTATGTTGTTTTATTGTGGTAGTCGATACACTTATATTTTATTATAATGGGCTTTAGTTATTGGACTAGGGCTTCAAATGCCTAAGCCCATTTGTGAATTGCATTAATTGTTATATATATATATATTGTGTCAATTAGGTGCTTAGAATTTCCCCTACTAAGTTTTCTTACAGTGAGACTTTGGTTGGGTATTTATGAAGTTCAAGTTTTATTAACCATGGTAGACATAAATCTAAGTAGGTTATGTCTTTCTACCATGATTGACTTCTCATGGTTAATGAAATATTCCATATGGTCCTTTATTCTTGCAATAGTAGTACTTAATGTTTTAATTAACATGTTTGTTAAAAGATAATACTTAATTAAGTTGTTTGGAATGTTTAATTATGTGGTAATTATTGGAGGTTGTTTCACCATTTACTTATTATATAATTCTAATTGATGTATCAACTAAATGGTCGCATGTTTATCATCTCGCAACCTGAAGTTTGTGAGATTTTTTGCTTAATTGATTAAATTAAGAGCATATTATTCTGATTATTCTATCAAGAATATTTGTTTTGATAATGCTAGTGAAATAGCTTTATAAGCTTTTAATAAATATTGCATGTCCCTTGGAATTGATATTGAACATATTTTAGCTCATGTTTATATGCAAAAATGGATTAGCAGAATCGTTGGTTAAATAGTTGCAAAACCATCTAATTTCCCAATTTTTGTTTGAGGCCATGCCATTTTGCATGCAGCAATGTTAGTACATATCAAGTCAACATATTATCCAAAGGTTTGCCCCTTATAAATGATTTTTGGTCAAAAACCTAATATTTCCTATTTAAGAATTTTTTGGTGTGTAGTATATATGCCAATAGCATCACCACAATGCACCAAAATGAAAATATATGTTACATATAACTATCCTTCGATCATAAAATATTTAGAATCATGTATAGAAGATTTGTTTACGGCACAATTTTTCGATTGCAATTTTGATGAATCACTTTTCCCAATATTAAGGGGATAAAATAAATAGTTAGCTAAAGAGATTAGATAAAATGAATTATTATTGACTCATTTTAATCCGTGTATAAAACAATGTAAACTAGAAGTTCAAGAGATAATTCACTTGCAGAATTAATCAGATGCCAGAAGCATTACTGACCCAAAGAAAGTGACAACGTCACATATCCTGATTGTTAATGCTCCTATTAGAATTGATGTCCCTGAAGAACAAATTATTATAAATAAATCTAAAGTACGCCTAAAGTGTGGAAGGTCCATATGTTCCAAAGATAAAAATCCTCAAAAGAGAAAATGAGCTAAAAATATAGATGGTCAAGTAGAGGATAATCAAAAAAAGTTATTAGTTCTTGAAGAGCCATCTCCTGAAGAATTAATAGCTCTTAAAGAGCTATCTTTTAAATAGTTATTCGCTCCATAAGAATCATATCCTCACTAGTTATTATCTCCAGAAGAGAATATAGCAGTCTCAGAAGAGACCAAGGTACATGAAATATGTGAAGATAATGAGATCTTAATAAATTATGTTATGAATGAAATACGATGGGACCAAAATGAAGTCAATGTTGATGAAATCTTTGCTAATAATATAGCATATGATGTAATGAATGATAATAAGGATCATGAGTCAAAATTTATTAGCCACTCCCTAGAGGACCCAATGTGCCAAAAGTACATGTACACGAAGGACATGAGGTGCCAAAAGCATATTTTCCATAAGGACTCTCAGTACCAGAAGCACAACTCCTTAAATGACTCGAGGTGCTAGAAGCACAAGTCCTTAAGCCAAAAGCATATATCACTGAAGGATTTGAGCTTTCAAAAGCACATATCACTCAAGGTGCCATATGCTAAAAGTGTCCAATTCAAGTTCTTAAGAACAATACCCAATTAAGTTAAATAAGTCTATGTATAGCATAAAGCAATCAGGATGCATGTGGCATTATCATCTAAGTGAATATTTGTTGAAAGAATGATACAAAAATGATCTAACATGTCTATACATCTTTATCTGGAAGTTAGTTTGTTATAATTGTTGTTTATGCTGATTATATCAACATCTTTAGAACTCCTGAAGAGCTTCAAAAGGCAATTACTTGTTTGAATAAAGAGTTTGAAATGAAGAATTTGGTAAGAACCAAATTTGATCTTAGATTACAAATTGAGTACCTAAAAAAAAGGGTTATTTATATATCAAGAAGCTTATACAAAAAAATATCATAAAGGATTTTTAATATGGATTAGTTGTATCTATTATATACCACAATGGTCGTGGGGTCTATGTAGACCCATTCATTAAATAAGGTGATTAAGAATTATTTGGTCCAAAAGTATCATACCTTTGTGCAATTAAAGCACTAATGTATCTTGCTAGTCACGTATGTTCTAATATATAATTTGTTGTTAGCTTATTAACAAGATATATTTTTTAATCAATACGAAGACATTGAAATGGGGTGAAGCACATTCTTTACTACCTCAAAGACACTATGGATATGGGTTATTCTACTCAATATTTGAAAGCATGAATTTATTGGTTATACAAATTTTGGATTTTTGTATGATCCACATGATGGTAAATCACAAATTGGATATTTGTTTACATGTGGAGGTGCAACTATTTCATGGTGGTCTATGAAAAGCATATCACTGATATCAATCTTTAAGAGACTTAGAGATTTCAACTGAAATTTTCAAAAGGGGGAGTTAATGCACACTGTACTCTTTTGCCTTTATCTAGGTTTTTCCTCACTAGGTTTTCCTAAAAAAGTTTTTAATGAGGCACACTAGACAGTATATGAATAAATGATGTACTCTTTTTTTTAGCCAGTTTTTTATCATATTGGGTTTTTCCTAGGTAAAGTTTTTAATGAAGCACATTTATAATAGATATCCAATGAAAAATGTTATGAATATTAATTATATAGATGTCCATTGACTCACAAGAAGCTTCCTCTCCAAGCTAACAAGAGGCTTCCTAATCAAGCCAATAAGAGATTTCTTCCATAAGCCATTAAACAAACTTCTTGACTAAGCTAACAAGAAGCTTCCCCTTTAAATTTACTTGGTCACAAAGTTTGTTTTTTCCTATAAATAAAGGCATTGCTCATATGTTGTAACACACAAAGAGTGAATGAAAATTCTCTTCCCTTTTATCTCTTGAATATTCTCTCTCCATCTTATTCTGAGTCTATCTTATCTCAGATATTTTTATTTTCATAACAGTTTTAAATTATTTATGGCAAACAAACTTTCGGTATATTTTGCGCTTGAAATCGTATAAAGTATCACTCCTCTGCTTGTATAGAAACATATCTGATGCTTCTCGAATTTTTTTTTTTTAAAAATTGCCTTCAAAAATAAAATTTTTAAACAGGGGCTTTTTAGTTGATTTTCTTTTTTAATTTGATAAAAAAGCCAGATATCCTCACTTAAAATTAAATTTAAATAAATATATCATTTAATTTTACTATAAATTACGTGATTTAGTAATTTTTTCTTTTTGTGAAACAATCTAAAACTGATGTATTTTTTTAACATAAGGTACTGTTAGTGAATCAAAATAATCATAAGATCAAGGATGGCGTTTTTATTAGAACAATTTTATGCCGGATATAATTAAATTAAAGTACTCAAAAAACACAGAAAGCAAAAGTCAATGCGCTGAGAAAAACTACACGAGTATTTAAAATAGCGTAATATATAAAATTCTGAGATATTGGCTTTTGCTCCTCTCGAACTTGCGCTTGTTATCAGATAGGTATATAAATCACTAGTAAGTAAATTTAAAAATTCGCCCACTTAAGGGCACTAAATTAAAAAAAAAAAACAGGAAAGTAAATTTAAAAACCTTGGAAACTTTTGTTTCCAAAATAGGCCTATTGGAGGTATTAGTAAACATCATACTATCTCTTATCCTGCATATAAAATTTGGTCGATTTTTTGAAGAGATTAAGAAAACTAATTAAATTAGTTTAAAATATTTATATTTATTATGTTTTTAAAAAAAACTAATTTACTTCACTTATTTAGTTTTCTTAATCTCTAAAAAAATATCAACTTCATTTTATATTTAAGATTATGAGAGTATAATTTATGTAGCTGACCAGTAAAACTTGGTATTGTCGGAATGTAATTTTCTTCTTAACTCTGCACATTCCAGTTTCTTCAATTTAGCTCTCAAGATGGTGGCTTCAAATCGCTTCTTCAAGGCAGCAATGCGCTGTGCTTTTTCCGGAGTAGCCTCCACAATTACAATATTGCCATCCTCATCCTCAGCTACCATCTTCTGTTTCTTATAAATACTCTTGCCATCCTCTTTGTGCTGACGCTTTTGCCCTTTTAATGTTTCTTTCTTCATCATCGTCATATTTTTTTGTTATGCTCAAATATTAGATTAAATCCCTTTCTCAGATCGCTATGAAAGTTTTCTTAATCACATGTCCTCCCGCTAAGTATGTGTATGTGTATATATAGAGAGATGAGTGCATACTAGAACTAGGATTTGACTTAATTACCTTTTAAATCATATATATCCTCAATTATCTTCAATTGATTTTAATTTGCTTCTTTTCAAATTCAAAACATATCCTCAAATATCTTTTTAAGATATACTGGTCATATAAATTTTGCACTTTTGAACTTATTTTAATTTTGGTTCAAGAGATAATTTACTTTATATGTAATATTAATTAATGTTGGACGCTACATTTAATATAATCAAACTTATTTTGTTATAGTAATATTAATTTTATTTATTTATTTATTTGATTTCAATGTATCCAACTTATTTTTTTTAGATCGTAAAATTCTATATTAATTGATTTTGGACGTTTAATCTTAATATAAGCAACGTATTCGTAAGCTTGTAAAATGATATATATTTATTTATTTTACTCGATATATTTCATTATCTTAAATATGTTTCAATTTTTACAATAATCTTTTTTAACAAAATATTTTTACAATTCTCTTATATTTAATATTATTGACTAACCGTGCAGATTGGAAAATATTGTAGTCCCAAACTATATATATACAATATTTCAGAATCCAAAACCCAAATTATATTCTTCAAATATATACATACATACATATATATATATATATATTCTGATTAAATCAGATAATTAGAGCAACATAGGATAGACTAGTTATTTATTGAAAAATAAATAAATAATTTAAATTTTTTAAATATCAATAAATTAGTTACATAGCATTATAAAAATAAATTAGCTACACAACCATTATAAATTTTAAGACCGGAGGTGTATCTGTTTGATTAATTCAAATCACGCAACTCCTTATTTTTATACACCAATTTCTATAAAAACTTACAGATTATCAAGATATATCAAAGTTTTTATAGAAATCACTGGCCTAAAAACATACTCTAGGATAGTTCTCTATCAAGAAACTGATAAAGAATATATTAAAGAATAATATTAAGTGTTTGTTTGGAATAAATTATTTAGAGTAATAAGATCTTATTTACTGAATATAAAATAAATAAGTGAGAGAAGTCTTTCTCATACTTTATGCATAAAATCTTATTTAGCTAAAATAAGTTATTCCAAACAAGCCCTAAGCCCTAAATTGGTTTGTGTTAGTTTTCTTCTCTATCCCTTAACATAAAAGTATCATAATTACCTTCGACACGTTTAACTAATTGATCAAACACCGAAATTACTTTCCCACTTGAATTTGCTAACCTCTCTCATTAAAAGATTGCTAAATCCTGACAATAAGCGACATCAGGAACGCATCAAACGCAACTAACCAAACAGAAAAGACAGCAAAGTAAATAAATCCAGAGAGCCATATCCACAGCCCACTATAACTAAACATATAATCCATAGTTTAAAGCCTATTCCATTACGACTATAGCCTCACAAACCCCAGTAATTAGTGAAGCCGATCGTGAGAGGAACAAGTCACCAATATATACACAAGCCATAACAACTTAAAAAAGGTCCCTTATGATTTGCAAAGGATCCAAAAGCCAGAGGCAAATAAAAACAAGCCATGGTTTTTCCTTTAAGCTGCTTCGGCGAACCCCACCCTCTGCTTTCCAAAATCAAACACAGTGTGATATCTCCCCATGAACACATCTCCAAGGATCCTGCATTATCATTGTGGGTGAAATGTCATTGAGTCAGTCTTTATCAAAAACATAAAATTGAATCTGTATGCAACTACGGAAGAAATAAAAAGGTTAATGTACCAGAGAGGGCCACGTGGTGGAGGGATATCCAAAGCAGTGAAACCACTAATGCATTGAGCTGCAGGACCTTCACCAACCTTGAGAATGTACTGAAGAAAACCAACACAAAATGAGAAATTGAATGCGTACCAAAAAGTACTGAGAATTATTTTGCAGTCTCAAGTAATTTTTACTTGCTAAAAAGTTCGACAAGTGAAAATCATATATCATATAATGACAAAAATCCAGCACGAAATGACAACAGGTTGCATGCAGTTCATTTCATTTGTGGGACTTTATAGTTATTAGATTCTTTATATGGGATTACATGGAAATTCTCCCGAGTGTGTTCACACGGATATGGTGGTCATAATCAGACCTCACAAAGGGAAAGGAATCAGGTAAAGACACCGTACCTCCTCAGGGGCAAGATCAAAGGTTCTGTCACCAATAGTGAAGGAAACAGGAGGCATTGATAAGATTTTTTCGCAGTCAACAGCTGATTGTCCATTGGGGCTAGGCATTCTATCACAGAGCTGCAAACACACCATCATGAGGTTAGAGTCAAGAGTAACAGCAGGATCCGAAGGTACACTTTTAAATGGCAAAGAAAACTCACATCGTTAATGTAGTTTAAAATTTTATCCATAGTCTGATTCTGCCTGAGCTGATTTTGCATCCACACAACAGCCATCTCGCATGCTTGACAAGTGGCATCTCGGGCAAAACCAGATGTCTTTCCTTCGTTCTCGTCTACCACACTCTCAATGCCCATACTGTAGTGAAAACAAAGAAACTCTTCGTTTATAATTACAAAACGTCAAATACATCAAGGTAACAGAGATAATAATTGAAAACCCCTGGGGTAATTGATCTTTAGGCCTTACCTAACACCGTGAGTACCATCAAAGGTGCACAGTCCAATTTGGGAGCAGATCTTCTTCGGTTGTGTCTAAAGAAGCGAAGGGCCACAAGAAAATTCATTATCCACTATACAATATAACCAAATTTGGTAATCACGGCAAAGAAAAATGCTAACAATGAGTTATTAAAAATGGTCCTTACTTCAGCCAAAAGCAAGTCAATGATTGTTTGTCCATATTGTGAAACAACTGTCTTGCATTCTTGGCTAACGATTCCAGCAGCTCCAATAGCATGATTTATCATAGTAATTACGGTCTAAAAGAACATAACCACATATTTGATCAGCAAAACAAGTCAGTCACAAGTAATTGACCAGAGTTTCTTCCATTTAATGATGATCTACAGGGGGAACTTCATTATCAAATTACAGAGGCCTAAAAGAATACTGAGGAACTTGATTCCATTTTCATGTGCAAAAGGCTGTGCACTTAACAAGGATAATCAATTGCTTGTCAGGTTCAATGTTGCCTTATCAAAAATATGAAAACTATTACATAATCCACACAAGTAATTTTTCTGTGAGTTCGGCAGTCAAACTCCAGATTAATCACAATCACTTAGCTATTTCTTACTTAAGCATTTCAGTCATTTTACTATCTTTTCCTTTCTTTCTACTGCTTAGCCCAAGTGACAGGGTCTGTAGACCTATCAATTCTACTGACAGAAATGAGGGGTTGCACAGCAAATAGCACCATAAGCCTAGATAAATTAGTTCATACCGTAGGACCTGCTAACAAAGAAGTTCCAGAATCTGCTATAGCGGAACAACCATCAGCACAATATCCTGAAGGAAGATAAGCTCAGATCAGAACCAACATATAGAACCTAAAACCAAGCAATCATGTCTTAAAAAAAACATATCAGCGTCTCTTATTAGTTCCTAAACGTACCAGTGGATTTACCATCAACATGGACATCTCCCATGTCAAACTATCAAACCACAACAACACAATTAACAATGAGTGAAAGATATTAATGGACAAAAATGAAGCAAAAACAAATGCATAAGATAGTAGTATGAAAAACAAATAATTTGAAAAATAACCTGCCAATAGCCTCTTTGTGTTACAGGTACATAAGTGTGCTTGCCCTTGTAGTGAGCAGGATCAGAACCACCAAAGACAATCTCGCCCCCTTCCTCTTCATTTGGATTACGATTCAACCAGAATGAAAATACTGGTTCATTAACAAGACCTTGTTCTACCATGTTGTACCTGAGACAAGCGGATGCCGTATAATAACATAAAGATTTCATAAAACCCAAGCAAAATGTTGGAACGAAATTTAAATGTGCATTTACCACACTGGAACAGCTTTTCCAACCGAGATCTCTTGAAATCCAAGTCCTAATATACCATCGAACTTGCCCATCAAAAATGTAACACCAGGCTCTTTTGTTGCTTCAATAAACTCCTGATAGAAAACATAAGGTGCTCTACATCAATATATTAATTTAACCATATGGCAAAAGAACTCAGCTTTTTTCTCCCACATCTCCCAAAAAAGCAACCCATCAGAAGCAAAGAAAAAGATAAAGAAGGATGTAGAAGGGATTGGCAATCGGCATTACCTGCTTCTTAACAACTATGTCACCAACTCTGACATTGTCATAGCTAAAGAAACCAGAAATTGCTCCAGTACCATACTGAATTGCAGCAGAAGTGCCTACAACATCAGGGACAAATTAGAGTGTTGGATGAGAAGATACACACATTCCATGTTTCAGTCAAATTGAGTTTCTGATCAGACCATAGAATACTTCATCGGTAAAGAAAGACAGCAAGATTAACAAAACAAAAACAACATAAAACAGACTGAACAATTATAGAGACTTTTTCAGTAGGAAGAGGCAGACAAACCATTCTTCCTGTAGGTACTGGATACGCTAGACTTATACTTGGCATGGAAATAGCAAGAAATCTGCACCGCAAATGCAAGAACAAATTAGCAAAATAAGGAAAAGTGAATCTAATATAGAAACATTATGAAATGCACAAGTCTGTAAAAACTGACCGAGAAATAACACTTGGATGATGGCACCCACAGATTAGAGCTCCCCGTATCAAAAATAACAGTGAATTTCTGAGGAGGGGTACCAATGGCTATTTCGCCAAAGTACTGAGCATCCATGTAATTCTTTAACCCAACAATATCCGAGTCCGCAGCAGCATCTCCAAGATTATTTGGGAGATGATACTTTCTAATGGAAGATCGGAAAGCCTCTCCCCCGTTGGACCCAAGCCGAGCAGCAAGCCGGTTGTTCGGATCAAACTTTAATTTCTTTAATCCAATCCTACGCAGCCCATCACTGGACTCGGAGGAAACCCGCGAGAGCAACAAGCTCGAAAGAAAGAGACATAACAGAACAGCATTCATCTTGGTTCCCATTCCGAACTGTTCCAACCAGAGTTTCAAATTCAGAAAAACATAAAGCTAGTAACAAAAATCATATAATGACTGCACGCAGTCAGAAAAAAATGAGTAATTAGAACGAAAGATATTCAAATGGTGAGAAAACGAATCGATAAAACCAAAAAAGAAAGAAGATTCCTTTTTTATCTACGCGACAAAGGAATCGAAAAATAAATCATCAAAAGGCATGAGAACGGTAAAAAAAACAAAACAACAACAACAACAGAGAGCAAAAATGGAAGAGAAAAGAACAACACAATCAAACCGATTCTGTACATGATCGATGATCATCACAAGAAATCTGGAGTAAAATCCACATCAATCAAAGCGGAATGAAAAACTAGAAACAAGAAGGGAAGATATAACGAAAAAAGCAATGTCGAGAACAAATTGCATGATCATAAAAACGGTAATGGAAAACTGACCAGGATTTCAGAAGAGAGGTGAGATAGGACGGAGTTAAGCGAGACGAGGAAAGTGAGAGAGGCCAAGTCTTTAATAGGGAAGAGGCAAAGGGTTATAGTATGGAAGAGAGACTAATAAAAACGTAATTCGGGTGGAGATAGGCAAATCAAGGCGGTGGAATCTTTGACGGTAACCGTCCGATGAAAGAGGGGTAATCTAGGACCGTCGAAAAAGGATGACCACGCTTAAAACAGAAAATGCAGATGCGTGCGTTTGGCTTCCTGAGAACGCGACACCTCAACCTCCTTCGTTAACCCCCCACGACCCGTGTTTGTAGTTTTGTTATAATAATTAATAATTAATACTAATAAAAAAATTGTTATAATCGAGGCAAAACTACTTAAATCACCTCCCTTGCAAATTTTATTATCTAAAATATTTAAGAATTTAGGTCTTTGAAGGAGTACAACTCTTCTTCAATATTATATGATAAATATTTAAGAATATAGGCCTTTGAATTTTTAAATAATTTTAAAATTATACATCAGAAGAAGTAAATGCATGGACGAGTTATATAGTTATTATTCAATAATCTCAATTTTTTATTCCTGAATAAATATAATATATAATTGCGTCACTATTAAATTCAAATTTAGCTTTGCTGACTGTCCATCCGGGTGTGTTTACTATTTGACATGATTTAACCAAAATTTAAATATGAATTTATTGTTACGTCTTTTTGGGATCAAATCTGAATATATATTTTTTGGTTTTTTTAACAAACATGTCTGAATAGTTGGCGCATTGCATTTGTCAACATGAAATAAAGACCATGACAGACAAATTAATACTGTACTATGAATATGACAACGAATTAATATAAGTTATTTATAATGCATGACGCTATGTAGGCCAGAGAGAACGCTTAACGCCTAAGAAATGAAACTTTTTCTAGTGAGAGATTAAGGGAGGAGATTGGAGCATGTGTTAAATATTCTTGGTTTAGGAAAAAAAGGCTACATTACCATTCACTGTCAGTAATTTTTCGGGGAATATGAAAGAGTGAGTAAAATTAGACACATTCAAAATTCAAAACCCAAGCTGAAAAAGATTGTTTTTCCCCTAAATTTAGGTATTTTCTTATAGGAGGTAATAATATTTGAGGCATTATTGGACTAATATTTTTGTAGAAATTTAAATATTGGTTCACCACTTAATGAAAGATTAGCATCTTCTATAAACCTAACTCTGTTAGTGAGATTGTTTTTTTTTTTTTTTGCCGCAATTAATTTAAGAGTCAAGGGATAAAGGTTAAAAGTTAAAATACGCATGATGCAGACATGTGTATTTTTAAGCCAAAAAAGGACTTGGCACTAGTCTTAGGTTCCACCCTTTCAAGTCAGCACCACATGGTCTTAATCTGCTTCTGGAAATGGATTACCCCATGATGCAAACATCTAGCAGGATGTAGTTTGGATTCCTAACGTTATAAAAAATACATACACATGTATTTTTATTTAAAGTTTATTCAACACTATATATTTCTTTAATGTTCAAAATGCACATAAACTTTAAAAATGGATTCAAAATTATCAATTCTATTACCAGTACTTGACAACCGTTAATTGTTTGGTCAAGCAACAACTAAAATGTAGAATTTTGATTCCCAGGTTGATGGGTCAATTAAGATTTATGGGCATTTAGTCAATGTATAACTATGGTTAAAATCACAATTTCTTTCTCATCATATTCTTCATAGATTTTAATCATAGTTGGAATCACCTTCCCTTACCTTCATTGTCGGAATCAGATTTGTGGCTGTGTTTGGATTTTTGTTTGTGTTTTAGTAATTGCAACTATATGTTGCCATTGTATATGCTAAATTTGTCAACACCCCTATCAATCTTAATTCACAATTTGAATATAAACACTGACAACTTAAATATAACAATTAACACCCTTATTAGACTTTATTGACAAAATCAATAAATACATACAAAATGTATAAACATATAATGAATGAAACTCCAAGTTGCCTCATGCTCTTTCTAATCTATGGGTTGCCTTGCAAAACCAAACATGCCCATTAACATTGTTATTATGCAATCCTTATTCCTTCATTATTTCTGCCTTCCTTTAAGAATCATCCCATTTGCATGCCTCTCCATACATCTATAATTTACTGATACACTAACAAACCATTTATGTTCCAATATACTATCTCATGTCATTATCATAAAATATAGTTGATTAATTTAGAGATGTCAAATAAATTAAATAAATTACTTTGAACTGTTTATATTTAACATCAATTTTTTCTATAAACTAATTTGTTGCCATATAAATTATCATGCAATCACTACTATAAATTTGTCTATATCTAACACTTGTTTTTGTCTATATATGAAACCACCATATATTTTAACGTCATATATATTTCCCTAAATGTAATTGTTTTCTAATGAGAAACATCATGTAGTAATGTATATGTCACTTATAAATTACGGTTGTTAAATAACATCCGCTATATATATATATATATATATATCAATATATGATGGTTGTTATTGAACAACCGCCAAGTATTTTCTGTACTATTTTACAAGACCGACCATCGTCATTTTATCTTACAATCCATTTATATTGAGCCCCTGAATAATCTTATGCCCTCTACGGATCAATGTCCAGTTGTTTATGATTTTATTAGATTAAACCATAAAAATATGAAATAGTATACA
>JBAGKO010000001.1:18121294-18133014 GCA_037177275.1 Acacia concinna | reverse complement strand
GTTTTCAACTCAAAATTTTGAATTAAAAATATTCTTTTGCATTTTTCAATACTAAATCTATGCGCTAAAAGAGGTCCACTAAGCCCACCAACCATTTTTTATTTATCTTAGCCTGTTTAAGTAGAGATGGCCCACTAGCCCGACTTAATCCACATCAGCTGGGCCTTTTCTATATTGGCTGGCCCATCACATTATTGGACAAGCCCTGACTAAATAATTTATGCCAATGATCATACCAAAAAAAAAATTATGATAAGGAAGATGGTGGAGCCACGATCAAATGGCATAAAAACTAACTCATAATCCATTAAGGGCTGTCCCTATGTGCACTAGGGTATGACAAACAAGCTCTTTTTTTCTGGCCCCATAGGTAGAGGTGAGAAGCGTTTTACTTGGACATAGCTCATGAAAAAACTTTTTGTTAGTAATTGAAAATTTGAAATAGAAAAACTGTCTTGTTGATAAAAGGGTTGAGTCATAACTATAATTTTTTTTACAATATCTGATTATCTCTATAAACGCTCTTTAACGCTCTTTTAAGACAAAATACATGTCTTGGCCTTAGGGACCTAAATGCTGAGCAAGTAAAGCTACATAGATCAGGGTCATCATATGTTATATGTACAGGTCATATTTGTTTCATTAAAATATGAGTCATCTATATCAAATTTGACGGCCTAAATATAATCTCTCTCCAAAGATGAGTAGAGAAATTAATTCCTTAGCCCTAGTGAACCATTGAGATTCAACTCATCAAAGTTTTTTTTATACAACAAAAAAGTGAAATTGCATTGCTCTATTTCCCAATGCAAGACATTTTTATCTAATTTAAATGTATTAGAGAAGTAAAATAAATTACTTAGTTATAAGATGTGTGAGAAGTTCTTTCTTAAAGGACTAATATGTATATATATACATATGTACTAGTTTAAATTTTTTTATGGCGTGGTAAGTAAGAAAAATTAATTTGATAGAAAATAATAAATGTGTACCATGTGAGTCTATAGAAGCGGTGGAGTTCAATGAATGTCAAAGAAAGTAAAAAGGAGGGATTATTAAAGAGCTTCACGAGAGGAAAGTGAATGGAAATTTGGTCACATGCATGCATGAAACCACATTAATTAACTCAATTAAAAGCTGCGGGCTCTTCTTTTCCTAAACTTGTTCTTCCCTTTTTCCATTTCTTTATTCTTTTTAGACTTTCGTCTCTTCATATTTACATGCCATTGGTTGCAAGGATAAGATCATAGCCTGAACCTCTCTCTAACTTTATTTTTGTAGAATGTACGTTATTGAAGCCCAAAAAAACAAAATTCTGCATGCCTAACATTGAATATAACAAACAATCAATTAGAAGATTTAATAGAAGAAAAACGATGGTTAATGAAGGCGTTGTTGGGGCGAAACACTTTCTAGAAAATAACTAAGAAAGCTTTACTACAGTACTAATCAACTTTATTAAATTATAGAAAGAATGATACCAATGAACCCAAAAAAAAAAAAGTAATAGAATGTCACAACCCTAGTTACCAAGTAGTCGTCAAATATGAAACCAGCCCCAAGTTGAGTTTAGTGAGAAGGGCTAATTCCTTATAACATGATGAATTAAGATTTAAATATTTATTATGAGAGATACTAAATGATAATGCCTCAAATAAAATTGTCTTTAACAGAAAGATATATGCATGCGATAAGAAAGAAAACAAGTATTCATAAACCAGAAAGAAAACTGTGGACCAGAACATGATATGGTTCATTTCATCCTTTTTATCAGTCGCTTTATGGATTTAGCTAGATATTGCATATTTATCATTGGATGCATGCAGATCTACCTTGGTGTTGTAGAAGAAACACTTTGAGATCATTTGAAACTAATCAACTGATAATCACTTTTTTTTTTTAACATATCGTCTTACTTTTCAAATAAAGTATTTAATTAATAAAAGATACGTACAGTGAGACCCATGCCTACGCAAGTTGAAATTTGCAAGTGAAGTTCCTCATTCTATAGATGATCTCTTCCTTAATTTGCAGCTGGAAAATGATTATATGCGTATGTATATAATAAAGAGAGTATATAAAAAAAAAATGATTGATCATACATTTTAAGGTGGAAAGTTCATGATTCATGTCTTCGCTAGAGGTATGAATTGTTAAAAGAATAATACTACCATCAATTTTAAAAATATTAATTATATTTTTTTTTCACTTGAGTATACGAATAACTAATTACATTATTTTAAAAATTTTAAATTTATCGTTTGATTTTTCATACTATTTAATTTATAAACTGCTATACGTCCTTAAGTCCTATAAAGGGATTTTAAGATTAAAACCGAAGAGAGCATAATATAATAATATATTATATATAATATGATTAAATAATTTATTTATCTTTCTTAATCTTTAAAAAAATTAATTAGATCTTATTAATAAAGAAATATTAAATCTTTTAAAATAAATGGGACTCAATAAATGCATATCATATCTTCTCTGTTTTAGGAATAATATATATCAGATTACATGGATCTACATAGCAGATAATAGAATAGTCTTAAAAAGAAGTGTCAATTTCAGAAGCAATAGTTTCAATAAACGTGATTGGCCTATATTTTCAAAGATTGTCACTAAGTTGTCAGTAAATTCAATTTAGACGAGTCTTCCACCTTCACATGCAATCACATGAACCTATTCACAAAACTATGCTTTTTATATATGACTTCTTAATTCATCTATATTGTTTATCTGTTCACTACGCGTACACAGCGCACACACACGCACACATATATATAATCTATCGAGTTTTAGTATAAAACACGTAAGTGTAAATGGAGGTTCTACGTTAAATATATCCGCGCTAATTTTTCAATATACTCCCTCCGGTCCTAATTATAAGAATCTTTTAGAGAATTTTAAGAAAGTCCTAAAAAAGCTAATTATATTATTTAATCATATCATATGTTCTGTTTCATTATATTATATATTAATTCATAAGTCAAACAACATAATTTAAAGAAAAATGATAAATTTTAATATCTTAAAGTAATATAATTAGTTTTTTTTAGGATTTTCCTAGGATTCTTCAAAATGTTCTTATAATTAGGACCGAATGAAGTAACTTGTTAGTTGTGTTTTTTTGCACACATATACACATAGTTTTACTTAAAAAAAATAGTATTTCAGAAAAGTGAAAATAATCATGTCTAGAAACGTAAATACATACATATATATATATATATAACTCTGTAACAGTCAAGGGACAATTTTGTTTTGAGAGTTTTCATCAAGGGGTGATCTTGCTTTGGTAGTTTTTAGATGTAATTTTGTTCAAAAGTTTCTAAAGGAAGCAATATTGTCATTACTGTTATCTCCATTAATTTTAACTATTGATTTACTAAATATTCTAAGTTAGCAATCCTCATATACGTCATCCATGTTATTTTCGTTAAAGTACAAATTTGCCCTAAAAGATCATGTGTCTTTTACTTCGTTTCTTTTAAAGTTAGATTTAAAACTTTTGTAATAAATTTGCACCTTAACAAAAATAGCATAGGTCATCTATAAACTTTTGACTCAGCATGTCTGGTTAATTAGCAGTGAAAATCAACAAAAATAAAGCCAGGGCAAAACAACTTTATTTTAAAAACCCATAAGCAAAATTTTCTTTAAAAAACTTTCAAGGTAAAGTCGTGGTTCAGTAACAACTTTTAGAATAAAACTATCTCTTATCCATGTATATAATGTTAACTTTTGAAGAAGTGTGTTCTACAAGCGAGGTCGAATCGGATGACAACATTTGGTGATGATCAAGAAGCTGCGAAATCGAAAAGGTGTTTAATTTTGGCCAATAGTCAAAGCTTTAAAAAGTTATAAACACTTAAAACAGTGGCTCGATCTCGATCCCGCATGACTCCAATCTTCTTTTTGTGTGTTGATGTCCAAGTGAAAAAGAATGCAAAAATCTCGGAACAAAATTGCAATAGTGTGTGTGTACATGGTATGTTATACTATGTAAAAAGTCTTTTTGAATGACATAAGAATTATTCACTTTTTTCCTTGGCGCATAAAAGAGTTACGTTGTTCTTTTTTCTTTTCATAAGAAGGGACTACTGAATTCGATTGCTCCAAAAAATGTCGAGAACATCCTGTAAGCGTGTGTAAAAAGAGTATAAAATGAGATTTTTTTTCATTCTTTTTAATTAATCCATATGATGACAAGTGTAACTTGTAGTAAAGTATTACACACACAATTTATTTTTAGGCCATTGTTGCGTATAATGTTTAATGACCTTAAATAATTAAATAATCCACAGCAGGCATGCCTACGTGCTATCTCAACTATTCACCCGTCTCCATCACTTCTTACTGGATTTTGTCTTAATGAGTATTTAAAACAGTGATTATAGACGCCCAAAAGGAATCAAAAGAACAGTAGCCTATTCGTATGTATGGACGCTCCTCTATACGTTGAAGGTCGTGAGTTCAACCATACCTATAATTCAAGTCCTCCCTTAAAGGAAGTTGATTATGATGCCAGGCTGGCTGCCAGAAAACTTTTTGAAACCTAATGAATGAAGATCAACGGTGAATATTGAGGGTTAGGGTTGGATCAGCGTATGGGTTAGTGGTAGAAATTATAGTATACGGTTGTGAGTAAATGAGATCAATTTTATGTCTGGCTTGCATGAATGTACTCTCCAGATACTGTCTCGGAGACATGAACTACAGACGGGGAGGACAGGGTCAAAGGTGGAAGAGGAAGAAGAAGACTGAGTGGTACGGTGGATAAGGTACGGTGCGACCAGGGCAAAGAAATACAGAAGCGACGTGCTGGGGTGGACACCTTCCATTGAATTCATTCACATCGACCTTGTTTTCCAAATTATAAAATAGCCAACTCTCTCACATGATTGGTTCAATTGCACTAACGTGTAGTTAACCACAAGGAAAAGTAAACCCAAGTCAAAAATCCTATCCACCTCCAACCAATCAAAACTCGCTCCCTTGTTTTTTTCTTCTTCGTTGACCCTATCATTACTCCAAATTTCTCTTTCTTTCTTTATCACTCCCACGCAAACCAGCCCAGTGCCCACGCACGTACTGCTTTCCTCGAACCTCCCTATTTTTCTCTCTCTTACCTGTCGTTTTTGAATTTTGCCTTGGCCGTGTTTCTTGACCAATCACATTAATCCCTCCATTATTCTTCATAAACAAACACTTAGCTTTCTTCCTTGCCTCTTTCTTGACGCTTCTTTTGTCTTTCTCCTTAAACTCCGTCCTATACGTTGCTTTCTAGTTCCCACGATAGTGAAATTGCCCCACCGTGACCATCAACCCCGATAAGGTAGATGATGATCAACACGCCAAGACTAAAAGATTTTTATTTAGTAACTTTCTTGTCATTTTTCAGACGGTGACTTCTGGAATATGACTTTGAGCTCAGAGTCTTTTGCGTGAATAAAGATATGGTACAAGTGGTGTCTAACGAACGGTATTGATATTAGTTACCAGAGAAGAAAATAAAATTTGCTAAAATTGAAGGCCCAAGATAGATACATATAGCTACTATGTGTGTTTTTTTCTCCCTGTCTATTTACTCGACCGAGTTATTCAAAGATGATACAGACAAAGAAAGAATGAAACTTTCCTGTTCTAAACCCTTCCTCCCCCATGCTAGACACGGATAAAAAAAATCGAAAGAAAAAATAAAACATATGAACATTTCATCGTTTTGTTCTCCTGATAATTCCCAAAAGTATGAAAGAAGAAACAAATTTACGAGAAACGAAAAGGACAGAGCTATTTTTTTTTTTATTGATTCCCTGAGAAACTGCTGATTGCGGTGCCGCTGGTGATGTTGGGATTGCCGCCGCCGCTATTGTTGTTGTTGTTGCCAGAGGGAATACCGCCGCCATTGATGATGGAGGATATGGCGGCGGCGAGCGCCGCTGTGAAGTTTGGGTCGGCGGTGATGGCCGCGGTGGCCGCGCTGACAGTGTCAGCCAACGATGTTGGCTGCTGCGGCGGTTGGCTTGGCTGCACCGGCCTGGGAGGTTGGTGGGCTAATTGGGAAGAAGACGAAGACGACGAACCCATATCCTGAGACAAGTGAAGACCAGAAAACTTGGATTGATTGTAAAGTGCTTGTGAAAATGCCTGAGCCAACTGATGCTGAGTCGACCCGGCTGATGTAACTTGAGGCTGCCCTTGGAAATTAGGCACCTGAAACGGCGGTCTCTGGAATTGCAAAGGGTTGTTCATAGCACTGTTTGAATTGTGAGTAAGGTCCAATGTTATAGTTGGAAACGGAGCAGAAGCCGAAAGCGTGGCCATGCTAGACGAACAAGGAAGAATAGCTCTTGCCAGCAAATTCGGATTCATTATTCCGTCGCCACTTGACATCGAACCCGACAACAACATACTCGCAGCTGCCGCTGTCGTTGATGCCATCGCCATCGCCGCCGGTGGCAGTGGATGGTTATGGCTACCCTCATAGGTAGTTATCAAAATCGTCCTGTCATCCGCGCAACGTTGTACCTTAACAAATCCAAAAAACAACGTTAGCCTTCCACTGTTAATATATTGATATCATATTAGTTATATATATATATATATATTGAGACACGAAGAAGATGAAACTGCTTACTTGTTTTCGAACTGGGCAACCGACCGCCATGGTGCATCTATAGTAAGCACGAGGACAAGGGTTTCCCTTTGCCATTTTCTGTCCGTATTTTCGCCATTGACACCCGTCACTGATCTGAAAGGAGTCAAACAGAGATCAATCCCAGTTATCACTGTGAAATTCTGACGAGTCTTTTAGCAAATATATAGGGAATTCAGTTGTTGATAACTAATTACAAACATAATACACATACCATGGGTGCTTCTGATCTGGCACGAACTGAGACGCGAGCTTTTCTCATAGTGGCTTCGGCGGTGGCGCTACTGGTTGATGGGTCGGTGGAGTTTGATGAAGGGTTTACCTTCTGAAGCTTGTCAGGACCACTATTGGACCAGCCATGGGGGTGGCCATCTGAGTCTGGACTCTCTTCTCTTTCATTTTTACCATTGTTGTTGTTAAGAGGCGGAGTTGTGGATCGTGTTCTTTCATCGGAAGTTGAATTGGACACGTCGTTATCTACCTCAGCTGTTCCACTACTAGGCCCCAATTCCAGAAGAGGCATGGGTACAATTTCTCTCTTGTCCTCAGGTTTTGTTGTTTGAACAACCTATACCAAAACCAAATTAGGTAAGCACACAGATTCATATGTATTTAAAAAATTAGGCCTAATCTTGATGTTTCTAGGTACCGTATAGATTTAATTACCTCATTTGTTGTGCTCTGGGTACGTTGAATCTGTTGCTGCTGCTGCTGCTGCATTAACGCGACGAGATGCATTTGCAGAGCTGTGTAATTACTGCTGACGTGGCTCAACATGTCCCTCAGCTTCAGGTTTTCCGCATTCATACGCTGAAGCTCCCCTTGAAGTTGCGCCAACTGAAACACACACCCATAATTCTCAGTTCCAGACGATCGGTAATCAAAATCAAAATTTTCCATAAAATTTATTAAATTTCTCCAGGCGCAGAAATTGAACACACATAAAAATTCAAAACCGCATGAGATAACATCTATAATGATCATGAACAGGAATTGAGATGACGAGCTGATATATATATATGTATATATGAGATAGATCTTGAACAATTAAAACAGACCATGGGCTTACCTCAGTGGAGCTCTTGTTGGCTCGCTTGATTTCAGCATCAGATGAAACTCCGTCATCGACCGTGGACTGATCGCTACCAGTATGAGCTGTGAGGAGTTGCAAGCCAGTCTATACATAAAAAAAACAACAAGAAGAAGAAGAGAATCAGCATCATAACCACAAGATTAAGAAATCAGGAGAGAATTGAAGATGCATGTGTGATGAGAGATGAGGAGGGTGATGCATACGTTGACATCGGGGGCCGGAATCTCGTTCTTGACGGGTTTAAGAGGGGGAGGGGGAGGGGGAGGATGGTTGCGATCGGAGAAGAAGTCGAGCTCGCCGGAAGGGAGGCGGGAGTCGGCGGAGGGGCGAGAGAGATTGACGGGGAAGCCTAAGGAAGGAATCATGGCGTGGGGGTGAGAAGGATCGAGAGCGAGGCGCATCATCTGGGGCACAGAAGAGGAGAAGAAGAAGAAAGGAGGGGAAGGAGGAGGGAGAGACAGTAAGAGAGAAGTCTTCAAAGGAGTGAAGGGGTGGAGGGTTATAAAAGAGGAAGAGGGAAGGGCGAAAACGTCAGATTGTGCGTCAGGTGTTGAAAAGGAGGGAGGGAGGGAGGGAGGGACGAGTCTTCGTGAGGAAAAGAGTTTGACTGCTTCTTCAAACTGAAATGCAAAGATGAAGGGCACCGCCCCGAATAGTGCGGCGCCTTCCACGTGACAAAAATCAATCAAAGTCAACTTCCTTGACCAACAACCACTCCTCATCCCAACATCTCTTTTCATTATTTACTACTCATGTTTATTACATCTAGCTATATAACTTCACTACCCCGTTGCCTAGCTGCCATAATTTGGAGGGTTCCCCTCCATAGTTTTTCCCTCTTTAGCTTTTAATTTGAAGCAGTTTTAAAATATTTTTTTTATGATTCTTTTATAATTAAATTCTACATAAAATGAGTGACATTTTGATATATTATAAATAAAAAATATCATAAAAAATTGAAAACAGATCTTTTTTTTCCATAATATATCAAAATGTCACTCATTTTATGTAGAATCTAATCATAAAAGAACCACAAAAAATATATTTTAGAACTACCCTAAATTGAAAATCAAAAAGAGAAAAACTATAGAGGGAAGCCCCTCCCCATAATTTTGGGGTATTTCTACCTTACACAACATTCTTTGTGCAAAAATATTATGAACTTTTACCAGATGTGCGTCAAGCACAAACATTCAAAGTTTGGAGTTGAAAAGTTAGTACCGTTAAAATTTAACATAATACTGTTATTTGTTGTAATGGTGACTACAATTTTTTTTATATATATACACATGTAAATGTGTTGAGTTATATTTAATGGGATGACATTTTCACTCGCAGTTTAATGTTTATAAGTATTTTTTACCTCCAAAATGTATATAGTGTTGTGCACACTTTTCGTAAAAGTTTATAGATATTACGGCTCCTTATTCACCGTAAAATATATACACCTCCATTGTCTCATAATATAGTAGTTTTTACCGTGACAACGGGTTATACTTCAGTTTGTAAATGAATGATTAAAATAATTATTACCTCCTAATTAAAATATAAAATCTTATTTAAAGTGCAATTTACCCCATGAATGTTTTTTATGCTGAAAAATCAAGAGTTGATACTTAGTAATTGCCAAGGTTGCGAAATCAGATTAGTTAGAGTATTGAGTTAAGCGACAGTAGGTCAAGTTGAAATTAACCCAAGCTAAATTGGTGACAAAAAGAAAAAATTACATGTTATTAATATAAATTTTTTTTTAAAAAAATTAAATATCAAACCAATTCGGTGGTTTCAATGCCAGACTGGCTAGTCGGGTTTGGATTTGAGAACATTGCTAATTACTAACTAGTGGTATGAAATCCAGCACAATTTTTTTGCTCTTGCTAAAATTCACATCACAGGTTATAGATAAAAGAAATGAAATAATAATACGTAGGAGTCATACACAAGTACATCGATATTTCTTCTATCGATCATTTTTATAAGTAAGTTTTTGTGTGTGTATATATATTTAATTCTTAATATAAACAATATTTTTTCTTGTCTTAAAATTTAAATTAAATTTTTATTTTCTACCTATATTAAATAGATACCTTCATAATAATTATTACCCACTATTAATTCTCTCATATAATCGTTTATTATACATTTTTTTTTTCATATTTTCACTCATTTGCTCTCAAATATTTTATATTCATTTTCTCTCTTACTTTTTACAAAAGTAGAGGTATATTTAGAAAATAGATGATATTTTTGAAATAATCATTATTTTTAACTAATCTTAACTACTAATTTATTTTTCAAAATATGAAAAAAAATTATAAAAAGGACTGGATAGAGCATTTTATTGGCACCCTTAAAAATAATGGTCATGAGGAATTAATAATAAATCCATAGAAAAAAAGAGAAGAAAACAGGTGAGGAAAGAGGAAAGAGCGGGGTGCCATGGAAATGGAGTGTGCGGATCGGATCTGCATCCCCCGGGAACCTTGTTGACTCTTTACTACTGGGTCCCACCCCCTCTTTCCCTTCGCTTCCTTTTCCTTCTTTCCCCATTTTTTTAATTATACTATTTCAATTATTCACATCACAATCTTTTGATTATACACTTTCTATTTATTTTATTTACACGATAGCTCTACTTTCCAGTCAATTCTCATTTTCTGCACACACACACATAAATAAATTGTTTTAGATAGGTAGGTGGATACCTTCAGAACCACGCACCACACTTTTAATTTGATAATCCTTTGATTTTGATTATAAGATTGAATTAATTTTTTAAAAAAAATTAAAAAATTAATTATTTTATTTTAAAATATTAAATTTTTAAAACTATTTTATTTTATTTATAAACTAATATATAATATAATAAAATACAATTTATCATATAATTAAATAACTATTTTACTTCCTTAACTTTTCTAAAAAAAATTAATTAGTTCTTATAATTAAAACTTGCTGTAATAAGTTTTTGCCAATTGCTTTTTTTTTTTTTCTAATTTGTCAAGAACAGTAATATGGTAGCCCGTTGTTTATTGTTTTGAATTTGATCAATGCCAATCACACCAAAAACCTGGAAAACTTGCCGCAATCATTGATGGATTGTACTCTATAAGTTCATTTTTCACATTTCACATTACACAAAAGCTATAAACAAAATAAAAAATTCAATTTGCCTTTCTACTACAGAATACAAAACAAAATATATAAAAACAAAAAATTCACGATTATATACTTTACATTACTTCTTTTACGGTGTGTATGGAAAACTTTCAAACTATAGTTTATAAGTTCTTTTTTTTTTTAAGTTAAGACAAAATTTATATAACATTTTTATTTCGTACATTATAAAAATTATTATCAAAAGTGAAAACAGTCTAATAGGTATAATGACATTTCAACAACACATTATTATAATTGTGAACATTATATAATAATAATAATCTTAATTAATACTAAATATATACTACATACAAAAATGAGCTCTATACCTAACCTATGACCAACACGTGTTCATTTCTTAAAATTTAAGTTTGTGCAAATTAAGATAAAACTCCTCTCACATACTTATCTTAAAATTCGTAAAAGCTATTTTTAAAAGCTAATCTAAACAGACACGTGTAAGACGGTTTGGACCTTTCACTATTTAAATATGAGGTTTTAAGTATAAGTTGGTATAAATGTAATAAATATTTTTGAGAGAGTTACCTCCAACTAGTCAAACAATGCTTAAATATAACCTAATGTATGTAATAATACTCATAATATGGAACTAGTTACCATGCCTATCCAAAAGATAGGCACCATCAACTCTTCCAATCAGGACCGTTCATATTTAATCTGGATGGTCTAAATTTAATATTTTTTGGGAGATGATTTTTAAGTAAAAAAATTATTTTTTTTAAAAAAATGTTAGTTAAAATATTATCTTTATTTTAAATTATCTATTTATTAAAATAATTTTTT
>JBAGKO010000001.1:18105230-18121138 GCA_037177275.1 Acacia concinna | reverse complement strand
ACTATAATATTAAAACAACGTTGTTTCTTCATAATTTAATTTAAGCGCTTGATTTATTGGTTAATATAGTGTTTATTATTGACAAGTATACGTGTCAAACTACAATACAACATAATGATGTAAAATCAATGTGGAAAAGGCACATCTGTATGTTTGTCCAGTCCAACCATTGTCAAACGGTGACAAGCAGGGACGAGGAAATAAGGAAAGCATAATGATAATGGCCAACACAGAAGTAGAAGAAGAGAGAATAATAATGAAGATGATCTAAGTAAGAAATCAGCAACAACAGAAGAGGAAATTAAACGGCTAATCCGTGCAATTAAGGAAGCAAAAATTCAATATATTGCGACGTTCTACGTTGGCTTTTTGTTCTCTTTAACGTTACCTTTCCATGCTTCTTTTGACCAAAAATAATAATAATAGTAATAAAAAAAGGGGCATGCACCAGATTTGAGAGGAAAAAGGCGTTCCTTGGTGTGCCTTACCAAACAAAAGAAAAGCCCAACGTTTCATGTTTCTATGTTCATTTTAGGTTCCCTTTCTTTACCTTGACTAGGAAGGAGGCTTTCTTTGAAACGAATACCACGTTAATTGAACTTGGCCTATTGTATTACAGTGAAAAAGCCAACGTCGGCTTAACTTTGACTATATTTCCTCTTCTTTTTTGTTACGTCAAAGGTTTAGTGAGAATAGTATTACCATGTGTTGTCACACGAGCTTGGCTTCTTTTCCCATGTTTTCAAATTCTAACTTCCTTTTTGCTCTTACGTTACACTCTCCACGTATGGTAGGAATCAAGAAAATGTACTCTCTACCTACATAAGGTATAGGATATATACAAGGACATGTGGTTGACTTATTAATTTTTATCTCAAAATAATACATTTTTTTTTTCCATTTAAAACTTAATAGCAAATTGTTAGTGGCATAGAAGCTCATCTATAGGTGGTAGGAGGTTATATTTTCGATTTGTTTGTAACTTTAAGCAATCTGTTGCCTGCCCCTTCCATTAAATAAAGTAAATTGTAATAGGGTAATAGATGATAAAAAAAATAATAATAGTAACGTAATATTTAGGATCAAAGGGGCCCTATATGGACAGGATCGGATGGAGTTTGCATACACGTGTGATGATTTTGTGGTTTTACTCTGGGTGAAAATTATCATACTCCCCCTGTTCCTTTCGTAGGAGAATATAAGGAATAAATCCTTTTTTGTTTAGATTTTAAGTTAGTTTTTTATTTAAATTTCTACCTTCATAAAACATACTCTCTCTAGTTCTAATTATAAAATCCAATTAATTTTTTCTTTTGAAAAGTTAAGAAAGCAAAATATAATAATTAACCATATCATATATTGTGTTTTATTATATTATATATTAGTTCGTAAGTCAACCAACATGATTTGAAGAAAAACGACAAATTTTAATACTTTAAAGTAATGTAATTAACTTTCTTAAAATTATCCAAAAAATCAACTATGCCTTATAAATAAAATTGGAGGAAGTATATCAATTATATTATGTCTGCAGTAAATTCTTACTTACCATTATTTCTCACGCACTCTCTTTAATCTTTATAAAAAAAACGCTATAATTGAAAAAATATATATATTTGACATATTTATTAGTTTTAACTTAATCTTTTGAACTGCTTGATTTTGAGGGTGGTTACATGTAAAAAAAGGCTACTCCCTCCTATCCTAATTATGAAAAATAGTTGACTTTTTTTTAGAGAATTTTAAGAAAGTTAATTACACTATTTAATCTTATTATATGTTATATTTTATTATAATATATATTAAGTCATAAGTTAAATAACACAGTTTAAAAAAATAATAATTTTTTAAAAATTCTTTAAAAAAATTAACTTTTCTTATAATTAACAGCGGAACGAATATTATTTTGAATGAAACCGATAGCACCACGCACGCAGGGGATTTGAAAGTAGGAGAAGAGAGGGAAGCTAGGCTGTAACAATATTATTAATTGGCATTTAAGGCTATCAACAACTTACCTGCCATAGTTCAGAGAAGAAAATTTAGTTTATGTCGTGGTGATCCATCACCCAAATATTCAATTCTCTTATTTAAACAAAAATTTCAGCAACAACTGTTGATCCAGTGCAAAAAAGAGTCCATGAGAAGGATCAGAATAATTCAAAATCTGGACTCAGTTATAATAATACTCCAATCCAATCTACTATTATATACTCCATATGTACACAAACGAAAATTTCGACTTACGATTTAATTAAAACAAAAACAAGAAGAAAGTTTCAAATTATGATTATATAAATATATATTCACGGGATTGATGCTATTTTGTGACTTAATATTTAATTGGTCTGACGGGATCCGCCGGCGACTGAATTGCAACACGCAGTTTTTTTTAAGTAAAATTTCAAAAAAAATATATTTAAAATATAAAAAAATAAATCAAAACAAAAAAATTAAAAATATCAAATTAGTCCATCTGTACTTTCTTTTCTGATAATTATGAAAGTGCCACTGAATTTTTAATAACACAAGTATTTTAATTCACAACAAGAGTATCTCAATTAACAACATAAATACAAACAATTCACAGCAAAAATATGAAATACCAAATATTTTTTGTGTTGTTAATTGAAATACACTTGTTATGAATTAAGACATTCATGTTGTTAAAAATTTAATAGCATTTTTATAATTATAAAAAAAAAGAAAGTACAAATAGATTGATTTAGGATGTTAGATTTTATTGGCCAATAGCGTTGAAACCATAAATATATCTTTGTTGCACAGTAAATATATCCTAAATCCTAGTACCTATTTGGATTGGTTTTTTTTTAAACGGGATTTATGTAAATACCAGGTAAAAATGTGTGAAAAGTTTTGTACTTACTTTCGTAATATACTTTTATAACACTAATTCAAAGTTGAAACACGTGTCTACCAGTCTCACGGCTGGCTATTGTATTATCACCGGACTTAATTGTAAACTTCAATCGAAATTTAGGATTATAAGAAAATTAATTATATTATTTTAAAACATTAAAATTTATTATTTTTTAAATTATTTTATTTAACTTATAAATTAATATACTTCTTCTAGTTCTAATTACAAGGACCTGTTAATTTTTTAAAAAAATCCTAAAAAAAATATTTATATTACTTTAAGGTATTAAAATTTATCATTTTTCTTCAAATTATATTGTTTGATTTATGAACTAAAATATAACATAATAAAACACAATATATAACATGATTACGTAGTATAATTAGTTTTCTTAAGATTTTCCCATAATTCTTTAAAAAAATCGATGATCCCTTATAATTGATACCATATGTTTAAGTAAATTATTTTACTTATTTAACTTCTCTAAATAAGAAGTCAACTAAATCTTATGCTTTAAACTAAAATTGGTTGAATTATATGGAAGTCCTTGCATTTTATATAGTGGTTAGAGCAATTTTCCGTGGTTTGGTTTTTATGGAACCTTGACATATGTTTGATCAAATCGAGGCAGTTGCATTTCGTTTCTTCCTGCTACTCAGCTTAAGTTCTCTGAGTTCATGCACGAGAGACGAAGGTAATCGAAATCATATATGTTTTCTGCGTTCAAATTTGCGGCGCCCAGAGAAAATGAAAGAAACAGTAAAACTAAAGGCGCACAGAGAGAGAGAGAACTTTTTACAAAAGCTTGCGAAAATGAAGCTCATAATCTTTTTTAAATTAATATAAATAAAACAACGGGTTGAGAACGTGGTTTATTATTTTAGTTTTTGTCGTCTCAGATTAACCCCCCCCCCCCCTCATTTGTCTGTTTCTTGTTACTGTGTTTTCTCACTTTTCTGAGAATTTAGCTAATTCAGCTTCAAACCACACAACTTCTCAATATCATATTTTAATTTAGGGCTTGACTAGTGAACAGTATATATTGATGTAGGCAAATTATAATTACCATGCTTTTGTATAGTTGATCATGGATAAATCTTAAATATGTGATGCAGTTGACTGTTTTTTTTAAAGAAACTAATAAAAATAAATAAGCTAGTTAATCATATATTTATATTATATGCTCTGTGTCATTATATTATACATCAGTTTATAAATTATATAAAATAATTTGAAGAAAAAGAATAAATTAGATGTTTTTAAGTAATTTAATTGATTTCTTTAAGATTTTTAAAAAAACTCAATGAAATTTTATATTTAGAACCGTAATATTATTAGATTCGGTATATTGTGTTGAAATGATCTCCGTGACATAATCTTTTAGAGCAATTTTTGTTTCGGTAACATTATATGGGCAGCAACACTGCCATTCGTTATATATACATAATATAATACAAATATTAGCACTATTTAAGTCCGGAGTTATATCTTAACTCTAGTGAACCCCAGGATATATATAACTCACATGAACTCTTTTGTAGAAAAAAAACAAAGTATATATATGCAATTATTCTTGGTTAAATTCTGAGTCTAAATTAGCATACAGTATATTCTACTGATAAGAAATAAATAAATAAATCATAAATATCCTTTTTTTTTTTTGTTAATTTTAAAGTGAACTAAAACTCTACATGAGACAAATTGTAGCTGTACATTTTCCTCCCATGGTCATGATGACGTATTTCTACATGCTGGCTACCATTTTAGTCAACAAATGCAGGTAATATCTAGAAATTTCAAAAATCAAAGACGCTGTAAAAAAAAAGGAAAGTGGGAGTCAATTAAAGACAAACGCATGCATTACGCTATTTATTTACTTTATATATAACTTTTATTTCATTGACTCTCTCCCTCACCGTATATTAACCTAATCAATCTCACATTTTCAAAGTAAATGACACATACTAATGAAGTAATACTAGTACTATTCTATACTTCTCTTATACTATATACAAAACATTTTCAATATTTTTTACACAGATCAAGAAAAACTTTAAATTTCATTAATTATGTCATAAAATTCAACAATCTTCCAATTTTACCTTTATATAATATACATAATGGTAAATGAAAATAAAGTCAACACAATAATAATTAAATTATAGACAAAGTTATATATTTACATCAAAACTTTAATAAAGTGACTTATAAATAGAATAAGAAAATTTATTTTTTTTCTATTTTATATATAAGTATATTTGAATAGAGCTTAATTTATTTTAATACTCGATTAGAATTATTGGGGATGGACCCCAGAAGGGACATAATTAATGGCACCATAAGAGGTGACCTAGACCTTTTGAGAGAGAGGAGGAAGAAGAAAAAGGGTGTAGGGTTGACTGGGATTCACATTGACCAGAGGATCCTACCCCACGTGGCTTACTTGCATGACGTAGAATTTTTGGACAATAGAGAAACAGGTTAGGTTTGGAAACAAACCGAGTGAGAGCTCTGAACGGCACCGTGACAGCTTGCGTTGCGTACGATCTTAAGCTTCTCACAGATACTTTTCACATTCAACTTCTTTATATTACTATTATTTACGATTTTTTTAAAAAAAATTAGGGAAAAGAAATAATTTGGTAACTATGAAACGGAAGGCGACCAGTCGTATGGGGTTCTCTTTTGTCGTTTCAACAACTCTTTCTAATTTTCCTGGTTTGTTTAATGACGCAGTTCAAACTCTTTTCTTTTAATTTCAAACCTCAATATTAGTGTGAAGAAATCCACCAATCAGGGGTTTACCTTTTGTCATTCGCGTATATATTTGGGCGCATCAAACCAAAATTTCTTCACTCTTATTTTTCTGTGTTTCCTTTTCCCCTTTTATTAGGGCAACCTAGGTTTTAAGAGAGAAAATTCAATTTCTGTGAATAAAATTAGTTTTTGTTACTAATAATTAGTAATTAAATATATATATATATATTAACGTCAGAGCCTTCAGATGAAATTTTCCTTTGTTTTACGGTATTGGATGATGTGTCACCTCTTATTTTATTTTTATCCTTGGGATTCTGACCTTCCTTCTTTGTTAATGTTATCTTCTTTGTATAGAGTGCATCATACATGTAAAAAGATTAATAATGAAAGTGCCATAATTACATGCATACAAAACTGTGAAAGCTACAAGAATTATATAAATATGTGGTACAGTGGACATTTTAAAATCATAGTCTTCTTTCTTTGTGTTTTGTTTTCAATTTGATTGAGCCATCTGCGTTGTTTTGTACGTATCCCAATATTTCCAAGCAAGTAAGAATGGAAAACCCTAGATGAAAACAACACGTTGAAAACTACTACTAAAATTAATTCCTCGCATAAAGTCAAAGGAAAAATTTATAGACAACGAAAAATGGGACCAGGTATGCAGTTGAACATAAATAATTCATACTTCAAATTATACAAATTGAATTATACATAAGATATTATTTCTGTGCAGATTGAATTATACAACTCAGCAGTAAATGGACAAATGCGTCTTTTTATCTCATTTGAAATGTATGGGACAATTACAGCAAAATTCAAACTCTAAATATTTATTTCATGCCGTTTGGTTAAATAGTAATTATAATTTTTAAAATATATATGATTGATATATAGTTATCGACATATTAATGTTACCGTACTATATATGTAAAAGTAATTTATATACTACTGTCTGGCCAAAACATTTTTTATATTCTACACAGTTTGTCAGTTTACACAATCTAATCTCATAAGCTTAGCTTATAAAATTCAATGATTGAATTCAAGTGAAATTATCAGTTAAACTGTAGTTGATCTTGGCATGGGCAATTCTCAAGTCAAACGAAATTAAAATCAAGTCATTTCCAGTATCTCTTTCGGGGTCTAATTTATAATGATTTTCTTTATCTAGTAGAAACTTCGGCCCATTTGATTCATAAAATTTTTAATTTATATAAATGAGAGGGTAATATTGGAAGGATGAGGCATGAATGTTTGATAGAATGAGATCGATAAGTATGTTCGATGTGTCATAAAAAATAGACGTGTTTGATTGGATCGATGAGGTATGAATTCTCATTCTAATTGATCTAGGCAAAAAACAATATTTTGTAATTATTTTATTAATAATTGGAAAAATATTTTCAATCGCCTTAATTAAATATTGATTAATAGACAATACTTATGTCTATGTGCTTGTAGGTCATTAGGATTAATTCTTCAATCTAATCTTTCGATGTGTGGATTTTGTTTTTAACAATGTTCCAACACAATTTTAAAATTTTTATCAATGTGAATTTTAACTATGAAGAAAATCTTAAAATATTACCACACATTGAACACAACATTAAAATATTTCATCACAAAAATTAGGAAAATAATTTTTCCAACATTTTTTTGTGGTGTGGTGTTGTTTTAATCCTTTTGGTCAATAATCACATCAGGTGAAAATATAAGTCGTGTTGTATGATTGGATAAATTAGTTGCAAACTTTTTAAAACAAATGTTATATATTCGTTAAGAAAGCCTAATTATTTAATTTAAGAAACAAATTTAATTTTCTTTCATAAATAAGAGGATAGTATTTGTTAGTTAAAAAACATGCACGGAATAATATGTAAGGGTTAAGATTCCATTAGTCCTCTAAATGAATTGAATAATGCCCATTCCTTTAAATGCAGGAATCATCAACATTCACGAGAGAATGGGAATCAAAGTTCAAAGAATCAATCAAATATATCAGGCAAAATATTTTTTTAAAAAAAGAAGAATTAATCAAGTATAAGTGAGGGCATCTCTATGCGAATCCTTCGTAGAGGCTATAACAGGTATATATGTGTTTTACAGTGAAACACAAGAAAATCAAACACATTAATCCTTTAGACGACTATTATAAGGTATATATAATACACACATATACATAAATATTTTTTCAGTTCTAAATATATGACTTAATTGATTTTTTTAGAAAGATTATAGAAGTTGAATAAATTAGTTAATCATATAATATGTTGTGTCTTTCTATAATATATATAAGGTAAGTAAAATAGTTTAAAAAATAACGATAAATATAATTATTTTTAAAAAATTAATTAGTTTTCTTAATATCTCTGAAAAAATCATCTGGACATTATATTTTACATAAGCACTTATATATATATATGAGGCTTGAATATTCTTATTTCTGTTCCAACTTGTACAGCTAGTGGTGGCCATTGCTTTCAACCAAACGAGGCATCGGAAATCTCTTATCATTATTATCTTATATGGAGCTTTGTTCATGAGGGACCAGTCAGTCAGTTGTGCAAATTGAAAAAAGAGAAGGCATGCATAGAAAATAAACAAAATTTTGGCATAAAATTCTCTAAATCGAATTTGTTCGCTTTGACGAGAGCAGCAGAATTAACTTTTGAAGTTCAAATATTGTGATCCCTTACAAGACCATCCACTGAATTACATATAAATTTCAAATGTTAGATAAGAAAACTTGGATAATTGGATCTAACAACGAAAGATAGGGTAATTAATAAACAGCCGTTTTATAGTTTTGTGGATTATGACCAGCAATACTAGAGAGCTGTGCATACGTATGATCTCCGTGTCATGAGCCCAACATTAATCTAAGGCAAAATTCATAGGGGCATTATTGTCTGAAGATTATTATAGTCACGGATATTTTTAACTTCCTAGTTTCCAATCCCAGAATTGAAAAAGTAAATACCTAGCAAGGTGGTTTCGTCTTCGTCCAATCTCACTTATGTGATATTGTCTAATTCTAAACTAGTTTTAGTTCCGTGTACCGATATGGCTCATATCCTGACTCAATCCCAATCCTCTCAACCCGCACACCAGACAAGGTGTTAATTCTCACAACGCATATTTTCATTACTTGTATATATTGTCTACACTGAACAACTTCAAAAAATGGTTAGCGACAATTTGCTTTCTCTCCCCATTTTAGGTTTTTCTCCTCATTCCTTCAAAGTGACATCAAAAGTCCAAACCTTGTAAGATGTTGAAGACCCATAATTACATGTTTTGAAGCTCAAAATGATGGATACACACTTGAATTATACTCTTCTATTTATAAGACCCTTTTCAAGAATCTTAAGAAAATCGTAAAAAAGTTAATTACATTACTTAATAATATCATATATTGTGTTTTATTACATTATATAGTAGTTCATAAATTAAATCATATAATTTGAATAAGAACGACAAAGTTTAATATCTTAAAGTAACATAATTAATTTTTTTAAGATTCTTTAAAAGTATCTCATAAATAAAAACGGAGTATATAATAAAATGATGGATACGCAATTAAGGTTTTGGTTTAACGTTCCTTGCACGTTGGCCAATTTGTTCTCTTTCTCCAATTTCATGCTTCGCTTCTCATTGATAGCCTCAGTGAGAAGAACATTGGTGAATAACCAATTGAAAGCCCAATAGTATTTATTTAGGCTTTATGCTATATATCCTAAATGAGATAAGGCATTGGGCTAGTGGACTTCTCTTCCTATTCGACAAAGGAAGTTACCTTCTTGGCCCAACATGAGACCCAAAATCAATGTTAGCCCATCTTAGCATATCATTATCAAATGTCAAATATAATGCCTCACAATGAGTTAAAGACTCATGTTATTCGGTTGGATATAGTAGAAGGAGCACCTAGTTGCTTATAATATGACAAACTAGGATTTAAATACCATTTGTAAGATTGGGAGAAAAAAAAACCATTTGGAAAAGGTACCTATATTTAGGGTTCGGTTTCTCTCAGCGACACTTTCCCTCAGTATCCTTCAGCGTCTCAATCTGGTCCATCCAAATGATCTAAGATTAGCTTTCCCTCAATATTTGTCAACTTTCAAATTGTTTGGATGGATGAGATAAGCTTCTAAGGGAAGAGGAGATAAACGACGCTGAGAGTATCTTCTTCCTATATTTAGAGGCTGCAGTGCCTCAAACATAATTATTTTTAATAGGAGGATACTTATGTTTAAGCCAAAATCCTAAATGTCTTCAAACAAACAAAGGAGCTCTTAAATTCAATTAACGTCTCAAAAATCATGTTAAGTGGATTATTGAATATAATTGTATCGGAACGTATAATTGCTAAAAAAAGCCGCCTATAATTTAAGTTTAAATTATTAGGGGAATGAATTTAGGTTAAAAAAAAAGAAAAGAAAATTAATGAGAGGTAGACCTCTCAAAAAAATTTCTGAAAAAATAAATTGTCAATTAAAGTTAAAGCTATTATAATAAGGAATCTCTGTTAAATATTTGAATATTTTATTTTTATATTACGTATTTATTACTCTTTTTAAGAAAATTATCAATGACTTAACTGCGACATTAATTATCTTTTTCGAGTGTAGTTTGTTGAGCAAGCAAGAGTGTGTCGCATGCAAAGGGGTGAGTCAGAATCTATTCCTAACCGCAACTTCACTTCATCATCAAAACAGAAACAGATCAGAATTTGAATTCCTCACTAATCTTGAATTGTCCACTCGGTTCCCTCTTTAATCTCTATATTTTGTCCCCAGCTTCAGAACCCAGAAAGCAAAAGCAACATATAAAGAGAAACAAGCCATGGATTAAAGCAAGCAAAAGCCAACAAAAGCAACGCTCACACACAGATTCTTCCTTTTCTTTATTGGTTCTTTTATACTTCACTTTACTTACTCCTTCCTCCTGCCTATGATTCAAAACGCATTTAATTTTCTCTTCTCTCATCCATCTCATGGTTTTTCTTCTTCAAACCCCAGACCCCATTTCCAAAATGATATCTTTCATCACTCAGCTCACAGTACTCTTGTCATTCATCACCTTCGCAACAGCTCAACCCAGCATTTGCAGAACATCTTGTGGTGGAATTCCTATTAACTACCCTTTTGGCATCGACGATGGTTGTGGAAGCCCATATTACAGACACATTCTGGTATGCTCCGAGTCAGGGAAACTCGAGCTCAGAACCCCATCTGGGACATACTCAGTTCGTAACTTGAGCTATTCTGATCCACACATTCTGGTCTCAGATCCACTCATGTGGAGCTGCGAAGATGGTGAGCATTTTCGACCCACTAGACCATTTAGCTTAGACACAAGTACCCATTTCAAGCTTTCCCCACAAAACGAATACTTGTTCTTCAATTGCAGTGAAGATCATGTCATCATGGAACCAAAGCCTATATTCTGTGAGCATTTCCCTGAGCATTGTGATTCTTCCTGTGATAGTGCTAGCTATCTTTGTAGGCACCTTCCTGGGTGTTCTTTTGCTTTAACTGCGAGTTCTTGCTGTTCTTACTACCCAAAAGCCACTGAGTCTTTGAGGTTGATGCTTAAGTATTGTACAAGTTATACTAGTGTGTATTGGAGAAATGTGGGTGCTCCTCAACCCTATGATCAAGTGCCTGAATATGGGATCAGAGTTGATTTTGATATACCAGTCACCACTAGATGCCTTCAGTGTCAGGATCCCATGAAAGGAGGTGGAATTTGTGGGTTTGATACACAAACCCAGAATTTCTTGTGCTTCTGTAAGGATGGAAATTCTACTACCCATTGCAAAGGTACATCAAAGATCAAAACAGCCAGTTCCCCTGTTTTCTAAATTTCAGAGTATTCTGTTTTGTTTGTGCACACCTCAACTGAGAATGACCGATTATTTGGAAATTTAACATAATAACATTGATTGGGTGGATTTTTTGTGGGGCAGATCATGATATTGCGAGGCATAATAAGATGGTTCATGTGATTGCAGGTAAAAGAAACGAACTTTTTGACAATATAATATATATAGATGGGGATTTTATTAGACGACGTGAGTCTCATTTGTGGTTTTGTGTGTTGAAATTGTGGATTCAGGGACAGTTAGTGCGGTTTCAGCAGCAGGGGCATTTGGAGTTGGAGCTGGAATTTGGTACCTGAAGAAAGTGAGAGCCAAAGCACCTGTAACTTGTGGAGTTCAAAGCAATGAGAATCGGCTTTTCTGAATATTGAACAGCCCCAAACTCTGAGAATCATGGACATATACCTTCTTTCATTCTTAGTTTTTTAATTGAGCTATGTATACACACAACACTTATGTATGTAGAGGACATTATTATGCTTATTTTGGAGTTTCTTCCCAATTTTCCCCACTTTCTGATTGGCATATTCGTTACTTTAATGGTGGTGATTGTAATTTCTATCTATCTATCTATTGGAAACAAAAGACTCTGCCGGACAATATCTTTCCCGGTTATTTATATCAACAGCTTTTTAATGTTCTCCAGAGAAACACAAGTCCTCCACATATCACAACTCACAAAACCTAGTCTTATGCAAAGGAGGTTATAGGGTTGTCTGGTACAAAATCCTCTGAATTTTCAGAAATTCTTAGGAGAAATGTCATGCTTAAGAACTAATCGAAATTCATCACCATTTAAAACAATATTAACTTTCATAAGTTCTTGTTAGCTTCTTATCGTCCAGATATAGGTGGTACCTTTTAAAAAATTTTTATTCCAAAAGTATTATGATATTCACTGTCAAACGATATAATTAAATTTTGGTCTTAGCTCACATGGCAACCACCTCTCCTTTAGGGAAGAGGTCCTAGGATCGATCAATAGGTGATGTGTGTACATTTGTGCCTAATAATATGTGTGTTCCTTATCATTTTATCCTTAAAAAAAAAAAAGGGGCTTTGGCCTCTCTTCCCATTTATCTATTTATTCCAAATTTCAATAATCTCTATCTCTCTCCACCGTCCCTGACTCTCTTCTTTTTCATATATATACAAGTGTGTTGGCGAGGCATTAGAAATAGTATTATCAAATATAATTATGGAGCAATTATACTACTCATCATACATATAGTATCCACTAGTTAACAAGGAATAAGGTATCATTGTAGGGGCAGTTGACCTCTCTAGCTATAACATGTAGGTCTCTCCCTACCTCTATGAGAGGCCAATCATGGATCGAACATCGAAAAATCAAGAGAGAGAATTACAAACAGAGACACAAAATATTAGGATAAATTAACAAGTTTTCCCAATAATACAACTCAGAGGACCAGCATGGAGGGTCAATGCAGGCACCAAGGATGGTGAAGCAGCAACAAAAGATTGAGAACTTGAATAGTAAGGGGTACAACTTCCATACCCAGATGGAACAAAATAAGCTCCATTCAGAAATGCATCTTTATGAGTCCTCCATTTCCAATTCTTCCACCCTCCCTTCACTATCCTCTTGGTAACCTGTGATACAATATCATACTTGTAATATTCTGCGTTATGATGATATAGAGCAACATTTATGGACAACACACACAAACACCCCTGTTCATCACATTCGAATATTTGGCAGAATGCAATTATGAATGTAGGTTTAATTAAAAGTCACTGTCTAATCTTTCATACCCACAAATAATTTCTTGCTACATACTCCCTCCGCTCCTTAATATAATACATATTTATCTAATTTATTAAATTATGGAGGTTGGTTGAGTTAGGTAAGATGATATGTATTTTTTAGGAAAAATTTCAATTGAAGACCAAATAAATAAATAAATAAATTTCAGTCAAAGTCCAAGAACCAAAATGAAAATAAGTTTTTTAGGTAAAAAGACAATAATGCCCCTTATTTCATGAACAAGCATGCAACTTTTCGTAAATAAGTGAAATCCTTCTATTAACAACACATTAATTTCCAGTTGTCAAAAGGTTTATAAAGAGTTGTATACTTGTTTATGAAATAAAGGGAATATTATCTTTTTACTTGAAAAACTTATTTTCATTTTGGTCCCTGGACTTTTATTGAAATTTCATAATGTTTTTGGCTTTGATTGAAATTAATTTGTTTTCTTGGTCCTCAATTGAAATTGTCCTTATTTTCTAAAACACTATAATCATCTTCCTTAATTCTCTCATTCTCTCTCCTCAATTATTGTTGAGCTAGCATCAATGTAGAGGGATAAATTAGAAAAAAGATTGAAAAAAATATGAAAATCATATCTTATATGTAAGATTAAGATCAACTACTCAAATGTATCTTATATTAAAAAGGGAAAATTTCATTTAAAGACCAAATAAGTAAATTAATTTCAGTTAAAGCCCAAAAACCAAAATAAAAATAACTTTTAGGTAAAAAAACAATGATGCCTTTTATCTCATGTGTGCAATTATACTTGTTCACGAAGAGTTGTACACTTGTTTATAGGAGTGTTTTACTTGTTCATGAGATAAAAGTCATTATGGTTTTTTTACCTGAAAAATTTATTTTCATTTTAATCCTTGGGCTTTGACTGAAATTTTAAAATATTTTGGAGTTTGACTGAAGTTAATTTTATTTAGTCCTCAAATAAAATTCTTCATATTAAAAATGGGAGGGAGTGCGCGCGCGCGCATATATATACCTGTTTATCATTGGGGTTACTTGGAGCTATAAAGTAGTTCCCTTCACTCAAAATGGTTGGTTCAGCACTACCACCAATGGCATACATCCTCCAGCCATCATATCGGTTGTTCACCACATGGGCGTACCCAAATCTTACCCTTCACAACAAGATCATCACTACTTGAATATATACAAATCGTACACAAAATTGTATTTTCCCACAGAATTTACTGACCGAATTTTTCTGTCGCAAATTCTATGGTTATTTTGAATTTTTGAGGTATAAACTGTCTCTCGAGCCTCAAGAAGCTAAGATTAACACATAAATCACCAGGCCACTCTAATTATTTACCTTGGCATTCTTTCATATAGGCCGCTAGCAAAATGGTTGAAAGCTACTGTCACTTTCATTATCTTATCTGCTTTGTATCCATCGCTGTGTCCTAGCAGCATCACCTGCAGAAACATAATTAGGTTATCAGCCAAACACACCATTTCAAAGAACTCCGATGTGCTGACTATTTAGCCAAAATGGCTTCAGTAAGTAATCAGGATTATGTTATCCTAGAGACATCCCCGATAGAGTGTGTGGATCTCTTCATGATGAAATGCGGACATATGCCACAATAACAAGCAATTTCGTCTAGATGCTAGACTTTTTTGTAAGTTTCAAACTCCGGCCTTTATATTAAAAAAAGATATCAATGAGAGGAGAAGAAATTGATCATACTTTATCGTGCTGTGTGAAGTAATTGTTGGAAATGGTGATGGAAGTTGAGGCGTGAATAATATCAATGAGGCCGTCAACGCAACGTGCAAGGAAACAATGGTCAACCCAAACATTTGAGGAACCAAATATGCTGATGGCGTCTCCATCTGAACCTAAACGATGTCCTACATGATCACTACTGCTTCTCACCATCCCAGCATTTCCTGCTCGTGCAAAAACCAGCCATGTCATGAACCCTCAACTGAAATTCAATTAAAATTAAGCTAGGGAAAATAGCAGTATGGTCCCAACCGACAAAAAAAATATATTAAAAGAAATATCAGTATATGATTCATTATCTAAAGACTCTCGAAAGACCTCAGTGATATAGATTCAACTTGTGAAATTACATGTTTGCCCCATTGACAAGTCATAGTGTTATATATTATTGACAAGTCCACCTATAAATAAGTGTATATGTAATATTGCTGAGTCATAGTGTAACTGTTGACAAGTGTAAGTGTCATATTAACAAGTCATAATGTTACTTTTGACAGGCTTATGTGTCATGTATTGGCAATGAGAGCAAACAAGTAATTTCACAATTTAAATCTCATCATTGAGGTCCCCTGGAAAGTTTTAGACGGTGAATCACATATTGAGACTTTGTTGATATCTTTTTGTTCCCCGTGACCATGCATGCTGCAATTTTCCCATAATAACTATGAGATACAAAAGATTCATACAGTTGCTGCATTACCTGGTTTACAATCGTGGATGCTAATCCCATGTATAATGACGTGATTCACATCTTGAATGGTAATGCAAGGTCCATAAGCAATCTCCACTTTGGCTCCTCTACCATCAATGGTCTTATAGCTATTCACTATAAGTTCATTCTCGAGGGTGATAA
>JBAGKO010000001.1:18056717-18073245 GCA_037177275.1 Acacia concinna | reverse complement strand
AAGTAATATAATTAGCTTTCTTAGGATTTTTTATGATTTTATAAAAAAGTTAACGGACCGGAGGGAATATTAACAACAAGCTATTTATTGAAGTGGTAAGCAAACTCATCCCATAATGAGCATAGTAAAAATTCTGATCCCCATAAGCATACTTTCTGAAAGAGGCAAAAAATCTTTATAAATTAAGTATTAAAAAAGGTGTAATTCTTGATTAAATAAAAAAATCATCAACATCCGAATATATTTATAGAAGTTATTGAAAGCCATACAGCTGATAATTTTTAAATGACGTATATAATTTATAACAAATTTATTAAGATGATGTAGAATACAATAGGTAGTATATAATTTTCTAAATGGCTAGCATTCTTAGTTTTATTTTTTTTCCTAAATATTTTGGGGATTGGAAAAACCATCAAAGTATTAAAAATAATTTTTATAACAAGTTGTATATTGTTTACCAACCGTGAATAAAATAACTACTCTTTTAAAAGTTCACTATATGAGAGCCCCACCTTATTAACATTGATTTTAACAAAAAATGAATATGTTAGAAATTAAACTTACTGCTTAATTGGTAGTTAGTACGTATAGTAGTTAACTAATGGGTTAGTTAGAGAAAAAACTTCAACAGATCTAGAAGTGAAGTAGTTAGAGAAAGAACAAGACAGCCACAAACTTTAATAATAACTATCAGTCTATCACAGCTGATTTATTTATTCATATATGTGTGTATTCATGCACACTTATATATATATATATATGCATGTGCATATATACATCTCGGATATAACAAATGAAATAAAAAAGAACCAATAACAATTAATGTATTGACAGAACTCATCAAGCTAAAAGGCCGATGATCTCTGCACTTTATTAATGATGATCATAATCATCACCATTATTCTTATTAAGTACTTATCATCATTATTCTTAATTAATGAATATAAGCGGGTATGTCTTCAAGCATAACTGCACATTCCGTACAAGCAGGAACTGGTTTCTTCACACTGGTTACCACATTTGCCACAGTGCTTCTCGTTGTTCATTGGATTCACACACTTTCCGTCACAACATATCTTCTGGTGTGGACATTTCTTCCCACATTTTCCACAGTTTGATGAATCTATCTCCAGATTCACACACTTGTTGTTGCAGCAATCTGGGCCTGCACTTCCTTCTGCAAGACAAACCCTAGGGTTTATGTTGCAGTAGGTTATACCGGCCAGGAAGCGGTTTGTGAAACCACGTACAGATTTGGGTTCTTCTTCTGCTGCTGCTTTAATGGCGGAAGCTGCGAGTACGGTGATGAGAAAGAAAAGAATAATCCTCATGGACTTGTTCATGTTTGGAAGTGAGTTAGGGTTCTGCAGAGAGAAGAATTTGGGGGAGGCTTGAATAAGGAAGAAGGTGATATAGGAATTAATGCTTGTGGTTTCTGATGAGACGACAAGGGGTTTATATAGGAGGAACAATGTGAAGGAATCTTTAAGATTTTGGAGATTTCAGATTTGGTTGTTGTGGTTTCATTTGTTTTATTCATTTTTCTGATTCACGTTTAAAATTTAAATCATAGACATATTTAGGCTTAATTACCAGAATAAAACTGAAGAGTAGCGGGAAAATTGGTATTATATTAACGTTCCTGGATAAGTTAAAAAAAATCTTGACAAAGGCTTTTTATATAACAAAGCATGATCTTATGATTATCTCTTTTTTAAAAAAATAATTTAAAAATTTTTTAAATTTAATTTTGGGAAAATCCTAAAAAAAGACATTGAAAATATGAAAATCTTAATTGAGGATAACAAGATTCAGAAATTCTAAATAAGTCTTTTTGTACTTTTTTAACGTAATTACGAAAATACCATTGAATTTTTAACAACAAGAGTATTGTAATTCACAACAAGAGTATTTCAATTAACAACACCAGCACAAATAACTCACAACGTAAATACGTAGTACCTAAATACTTTTGATGTTGTTAATTTTGATACTCATGTTGTGAATTATGATACTCGTGTTGTTAAAAATCCAGTGGCATTTTAATAATTATGCAAAAAAAGTATAAAAAGACTAACTTGGGATTTTTGAGTTTTGTTGTCTTGAATTGGAATTTCTCTATTTCCATTGTCTTTTTTGGGATTTTCCATTTAATTTTTGTATTTTTGAAGTCAATTTTTTTTGTTAAAAAATGCCACATTTATTTTTTAATTTTCAATAAAAAAAAAAGCTGGCCGATCTTGAATTAATTGCCATCATAGCAAAAAGGAAAGTCAAAGACGCAAATTAGATCATGAAGCATTAGGGATTTAGGGTTATTAATTGAATTGCATAGATTTTTTAGAAAATCCTAAAAAAGATAAGAGAAATAGGGAAATTCTAATTCAGAGTAGTGAAATCGGAAAATTTTAAATGACTCTTTTTATATTTTTTTTTTGTGTAATTACGAAAATGCTACTGAATTTTTAACAATACGAAATTCGTAATTCATAATAAGAGTATCTCAATTAACAACAATAGCAAAAATAATTTAAAGTGTAAATATTTAGTATATAAATGTTTTTATTGTTGTTAATTGAGATACCTTTGTTGTGAATTAAGATACTCGTTTTGTTAAAAATTCAGTGTTTTTTTTTGTAATTATATAATAAAAAAGTACAAAAAAACAGATTTGAAATTTTTCAATTTCGCTGCTCTGAACTGAAATTTTTTTATTTCCCTTATCTTTTTTAAAGATTTTTCTTAGATTTTTTTCTTTCAAAAAAAAAGAAAAAAAATTACATCGATTCGCACGCGCGGTCGCACTAAGCTGACAATAAAACATGCTGTTTTCGAACCGGATATCCCATGGATTAATGAAGAGCATGGGGTGCACATAAAAAAAATCCATTTATATTAAATTTAGAGACGACCCAGATTTAGTTTGATTTAATTATTTTATTTTTAAATTTTATTTGGTGAAAATTTTAATTCAATAGATGTAAATCTAAAATAAATATTGATAATGTTCTAATTTTGACATTCCTAGAAAAAATTATCATTTAAAATATTTTAAATTGTATGATAACTTCTTATAATTATGATGAACACCAAATTATGGAAATGGAATTGTTGCTATTTTGCTTAAACTTTCATTAAAAAAAAAAAAAAAGCGCGCACACACACACAACTCAAGGATGTATCCTGCTTCTAGTTCATTAGAAGAGTACAATATATATAAAATACAGAAACTATGTCATTCAAAAGTTATTAACAAGTAATGTAGCCCATAATATATTCTTCTTTCTGAAATGAAATGCATATACCCATAAACACGTACCCTTGCAGAGTCCTTATTTTTGGCTAGACCTCTAGAGAGCTGATCGAGAGGTCGCTTGAACAACTTGTTTGATGTATAACTGTAAGCTTATAGTCCAAACAAATTATCACTTACTGTATGGTCCTTAATATAACACCTAACTGAAGAGGGAGTACAATTTTATCTTATTTGATCACCTCAAAGTTAATTTCTCTAAGTAATTTCTTGCTAACATTTTAAGTCGTTAAGTAAATCATTTCATTTTTTTTATAGAAAATTTTTTGGAAGGGGGTCCGACTCACCCATCATCCAAGGGCAGGGTAAAATCTTCATTCCTCATAGTGATACCAACGTCGAGCAGGGCGAACCGTCAATTACCTTTAGGCGTTAATCTAAGCACCCTGGAACTAGTTAGGATGTTTCTCCAAGCGCCGCGACAATTTGTGCATTAAACAATAATTAGTTATTTTTCCATCTAGTCTTTAATTAACATAATACATATTTGAGGAGTTGATCTTAATCTTAAATATAAGATATATTTTTTTATATTTATCAACTTTTTTCTAATTTACTCCTATTAATGCTTCCTTAGCAATAATTAAAGAGGGGAAGGAATGATGCAATTAAGGAAAATGATTAGAATATTTGTTTGTCCAAAAAAAAAGAGACTAGAATGTTTTGGAAAATATAATATTATATTAACTTACTTAACTAAGTTTTTTAACATAATCAAATTAAATAAGGATGTTTTATATTATGATTAAGGTTGTTAAACTCATAAGTTTAAGTAAACTTGTCACAAGTAAGTAAACTCAAATCGTAGACTGGGATCTAAACTCGCAAGAGTTACTTTTACTAATAAATATATGTTAAAAGTATATAATCTAATAATAAAAAAAATAAAGGGAAAATTCATTTGGAGGTACCTATACTTTCAATTAATTTTTAATTTGGCACCCATGCGTTTTTTTTCTTCTAATTAAATCATTAATTTTGCTTTGTTGACATCATTAACTATTGTAATTTGGCTCTCTTATCATTATTGATCCTATAGATGAGTTAATGGTACTAGTATAGCAAAATTAAAACATTTAATTGGGAGGGAAAAACACATAGGTACCAAATTAAAAATTAAAGAAAAGTGTAGGTACCTTCAAATAGGTTTTCTCAAAAATAAAAATGGAAATAATTTACTTTAAATATATTTTAAATATAAATAATTGAAATTAAATCATTAACATTTATAATTTATCATATTCAATAAATAAATTTCTATGAAATTCATATATAAAGCCATTGAACATGATTAAATTGAACAAAATAATATGAGTTTAAGAGTGAGTTGACACAAATTTTGTAAAGTAAAAACGTAAAATTGGTAAATTCGGTAGGTAAACTTATGAGTTTTATTGAGTTTATAACTAATACGAGTTTAAATACAAAAGTGAGACACTTTTGTAAGGTATGAACATAAAATCAGTAAAGTCGGAAGGTCATTATAATCCAATGGAGTACAAATAAAGTAGTAGTAGATATGGGATTCCACGGAAGGTGTAGAGAGAATTTCTGTTGGGATACTTTTCGTGCCTATTCGATTGGGGGTGCCTGGACTAGATGTGATACCTTTCGGGCCTATTCGATTGAGGGTGCCTGGACTAGATGGTTCGCGGGCTCACCGGATCCGGGAGCTCAAGTTACAATCAGATACCAAGATTAGGTGGATTTAGGGACCAAAGGTCCACTATCGAAAAAAAAAGATATGGGATTCCAGGTTTTGGTCCAGAACTAGAATTCATTTCATCAATAGATGGTCCATCTAATTGTGAAGAGAATTCGATACATAATCATACAATTTATAGTTTTAACTAAAAAGTATATAGTTTATGTCCCAAAACATAAAATGTTAATTGGATTAACAAAATGATTTCATGATTCAGTTCCTTGAAATGTGAAAATATATACTTCTTCGTGTCCAAACAAGATATGTGTGTGTGTATTATGTTACTAGAGTCTCAGAGACTCTCTTCTCTCTGTTTATCCTAGCAAAATTATCACACCACTGAAGATTGCTACAACACATATCTGAGTTTGACCAATAAATTGTACAAAAATATTGTTGTTAGCCTGTTAGCTAGGGAACTTCTCATGCAATTAAAGAGTTTCCCCCACACAAAAGAAAAAAACTCCATTGAAAGTTAAGTAATTGAAGAGCAAAATTAATCAACAGCCACAAAAACAAAGTAAATAAACAACACTGATTTATTCATACACATGCCCTTCGATATCTTTAATACAACCAATGAAAAAAAAAATTCAATGCATTATTGGCAGGACTCATCAAGCTAGTACAGGTTGATGGCTGCACTTTATTTTAGTAATTATATATAACCATCACATCATTATATTATTCTTAATGAAATTAAATAATTGATAGAAGTAATTGCGTTCAAGCATAGCTGCACATCCCATACAAGCAGGAGCTTGCTTCATCACACTTGTTACCACATTTGCCACAGTGCTTCTCGTTCCTCATTGGGTTCACACACTTGCCCTCACAACATATCTTCTGGTGTGCACATTGCTTCCCACATCTTCCACAGTTTGATGAATCTATCTCCAGATTCACACACTTGTTGTTGCAGCAATCTGGGCCTGCACTTCCTTCTTCAAGACAAACCCTAGGGTTTATCTTGCAGTAGGTTGCACCAGCTAAGAAACGACTCGAGAGGCCACGTCCAAAGCGGAAATGTTCTTCATCTTCTTGGGAAAGAGTAGTAATGGCAGAAGCTGCAAGTATGGTGATAATCAGAAGGAAGAAAATCCTCATGGACTGGTTCATGTTTGGGAGTGTGAGTTTGGGTTCTGCAGAGAGAGAAGAACCAGGAGAAGGCTTGAATAGAGAAGATGGTGATCTGATATAGGAATGGTCGTGGCTTTGGATGATACGACAGAAGGGACGTAGATGGATTTATATAGACGAGGAACAAAGTGAAGGAATCGTGCAATATTTCAGAGTTGGTGATTCATTTTGAGATGTAGTACGTGGTCCAATTAACCTGTGGGTTCAAGTTTAAATCAAGTTAGGCTTACCAGAATATAATTGAAAGTTGGCAGATTTTGAATGGCGAGTCAAAGACGCAAATCGGATTATGAAGCATTATATTAGGGTTCGTCTTAAATTTCTTTAGATTAGATGCTGTTGGATTAATCCTTAAAGTCTAACACACACTTACGTCTCTGTTTTTACATACACTTTAGCACCCAGAACTCACAAGTAAATTTCCCTTTTTATTCTTGTTTACAGATCACTAGACCAAGCAAGCAAGGGAAACAATTAATTAAAAAAAAATCAATATATACGAATATTTAATATCAATGTTTACATATTTACCGATCAATAATTTGACCCATGTATGTATTGAAGCTAAACTATTTTTTTTCCTGTTTTTCTAATTCTACCAAATTCTTAATTTAATCTTTATACATAATCAAGAATAATTATGATTCAGATTTAAGCCTAGCTTTTAATTAATTCCATGAGTGTATCATTGTATATATGTGCTAATTACTATCTTAAGACCCTGGATGTATAAATCTAGCTCTATTCATCTAATTTCTTAACATTGGTTTATAATATTTGTGCGACTTGATGAGGGTGTGATAGTTTTTAGTGCCCCTTAAGTGGGCTGAGGATGCATGTGATTATATTCTCAACATGCTTGTAATAACAACTAAATTAATGTTAAACTAACATATATGAGACCGTACTTTTAATCTTGAATTAACTTTAACTTTGAATATATATATATATATATTTCATGTTTTTCAAACAAGTTTTCTTTAGTTAATGGCAAAAAGGGAAAAGAAACTTTGCAATGGCTGAGAACGTACTAATGGCTTGGATTGCAAGCCAGACAATAGTTCTTGTTTATAGCTGAAGAGAATTAATAAAGGAATTAAGAAAATGATTATTATTCCAACTAGTTGTCGAAGGGGAAAAAAATTCCTTATAAAGGGTGAAGTTCCATATATTCAAGTTTTTCTTGAATTGCATGAAACTAAGATGAATGAAAAGGGGAAAGATATATTAACAGGACAAAGATGTATAGAGGAATAATATCTGATTGTGTTTTGCTATTCAATCAAGCCAGGCATCATTCCTTAGTGTGATAAGAAAAGCATATATTCCCTGTCCGTAGCATCTTCAAAATTAAGTCTCTTTTATGCACGATGAGTTACTAGCTTTTTGAATGAAATTTGAGGATTAAAGCCATAATAGAATTAATAACAGTTCTCTGGGATTTTTTTACCTCAAAATCAAAGGCTGTATACAATGCCAGAAGTTCCTCTGCAGAATCCAGATGTTTCTAAAACAACACATTTGATACCATACCGAGATCATTCTCTCCCCCAGCATCATCATCCTCATCAGCATCTTCTTGGAACTGTAAGCTCATTAACAAAACCACACATAAAAAGTTTAAACACTTCATGTATCATATATATTCATCATCTCAAAGTTGTGAATTTCACTATATAGCTGTTTGGGATATTTGAGTAGTTAATTTCTTAAGTTCATATATAGCTAGAACTTGGGCAGTTTCCCTTCATTAAACACATTTTCTGCAGAACAAAATATTGATTATATATGGTTGGAAATGAATTGGTCAGGCTGAAGGGATTCTAAAAGTGATAGGATGGGGTACTTTGCTGCCCATTGGGGTGATCATTGCAAGGTTCTGCAGAAAGATTCCCATGAAATGCAATGCATGGTTCTCAACTCACATAGCGTGCCAGCTTCTGGGATACATTCTGGGCACCATTGGCTGGTCCATTGGCATTTGGCTTCAAACTTCATCACAACATTATGAATCTGCAACTCAACGAACTCTCAGTATCATTGCTTTTACTCTCATGAACCTACAAGTAATTAGTCTCCTGATTATACTTCTCTTCTTCACACGATCTGATTATTATAATGTAAATAAGTATGTGTTGGTGAAATAAAAGTTTAAACTATATTGAACATTTTGCTTCTTCTTCATCAGATGCTTTTCATTTGTATGGGGCCAAGGAAAGACAAGGGTTACTGCAATAGCTGGAACATATGCCACCATGTACTTGGGTACATCATAGTTGTTATGGTTATAGCAAACATATTTGGAGGTGTCAACACTAATCAGAGTGATGAGGAAGCTGATAAGTTGATGAAGTGGGCTTATTTGGGGATACTTTGTATTTTGGCTCTCATAGTTGCAGCATTGGAAGTCTTAAGGTGCATCAAGTCTAAAACGTTGTTACAATCTGTGGAATCAGCCTCCAATATGTATAGAAGTTCACCAGAAATCAAATGAAGTGTATATATGTTTATATGTTTCTGTTTCTTCTTTTTGATGAAGACCATGATAAAGGAGGAAGACATTCCAAATTAGTACCTTGGCTTTTGTTTATTTCTTTATCGATTATACGGATTCATATAATCATAACCATTAATGTCTTTTATTAGAATATTGTTATAAGAATAAATAATCATAACCATTAATGTCTTAAGCATGATGTTACACGTTCGAATCCTTTATGGAGGAATAATGTGTGTGCGTGGGTTGTGGCAAAAAAGGAAAAACAAAATTACAACATTTTATTACTTATATATGAATAATGTAATTTTCTATAAATTTAGTGTTAAAAATATATTAATATGTTGAAAGGTGATTAACTAAATAATTTTAAAATAAATTTCATATGAAAACCTTAAATTAATTAATCAATCAATTTTTTTTTAAATTTGTGGTCAATAGTCATTTTCATGATGTCGATATTGAATCTATACTATTCATAGACATTCGATAATTTATATTTAATTTAATTTAATTTTTTAATTATTTTGATGGATATATAATATAGAATAAAATAATTTTTTTAACTATTAAATTTTAAATAATGATATATTAACGAGGAGACTATAAGGATCTGTTTTTTTTTAGCACTAAATACTAATTCATCACTAGAGGGATAATCAGAATACGACAGTCGTTTATGTCATCAAAAAAAAAAAAATACGACAGTCGTTTTGTTATCTTTCTCCTTTTTTTTTTTTTTTTTGTTTTGATGATCTTCCATCACCAGTTCACAACGAATTTTGTAGACACCGTTTTCAAGATGCATTGTCTTGGGTGATCGGGAGCTCCGTGTCAAGAAGAACAACGAAGAGGTTTCCCCGTACTTGTGGCGAACAAGCTCAATCTAAATCATCAGTATTTATGGCCGCTTCAGCCGCCATGGACGGCGTCGCCGCGTCATCGTTGCGTTCTGTCCTACAACGAGTTCAACAGGCCGCTGAGCGGTCCGGCCGAACCGCCCAGCAGGTCCGACTCGTTGCCGTTAGCAAGACTAAGCCAGTTTCTGTTCTCCGCGAGGTCTATGATGCTGGCCATCGATGCTTTGGCGAGAACTACGTTCAGGAGCTCGTTGAGAAAGCTCCTCAGGTCCTTCGTCATGTTTTTCCACTGAGCTTGTTTGAGGTGATTCCGGGATTTCTCCCCCCCCCCCCCGAGATTTTGATTAAAGCTTTATTTCTGGCTTTTTTCGTTTCACCGTTTCGATGAAAAATGATTGAACATTTCTAATTGCTTGATTTTGCTTTGCTCACTGCTCATTGTAATCCGTAAAAGAGAAGATTCTGATTGAATAAATGTTTGCTCTTGCAGCTCTCAGATGATATCGAGTGGCATTTCATTGGGAATTTGCAGAGCAATAAAGTGAAGCCTCTTTTGGGTATGGCATGAGATAAATTTCAAACTGAAAATTGTGATGCGTCTTAGTGTTGTTCTCAGGAACCCGTACCTATGAGATTCAGAGGAGAATTTTATGATACAGACTAGTATTAAAATTGTACTTATCTTTTATATTGTTGCTTATTGGAGTGGCTATTCTTAATACAGATGAGTTATTCTGTTCCCTCTTCCCCAAAAGGTTCTATTGAATGTTTGAGTTGTTTGTGCATTAATTTAATTGATAGCTGGTGCTCAGTCCTACTCCACTCATATGTCTGATTTCTAACATGGTTCCATTTTCCATTTACAGCTGGTGTTCCAAATCTTGCATATGTAGAGACTGTAGATGATGAGAAGGTATGCTATCCATGCGTGTTCTTGCTTGCTCTAGGAAGACTGGTGCATTTAGGGTTTTGAGCCCATAAAATTTTGGGGAATGGGAGATACATTTTTTTTGGTTTTTATACTACAATGAAGGAATTTTGGGGCTTTTCCATGGTAGGTAAATTAAGACTACTTGGTATGTGATGTATACTGTATAGTCTTAACTTCAGAAGTTCTTTTAGTGTTCAAATTCTGAAAAGGACATAGTCATAGTTAGCTGCAGACTTCACTAGTTCACTTGTCTCAACCAATATTTACAAGAAAGTATGAGGTTGCCACTCCGTCAATGAGTTTAATTTCTGGAGTTATGCAACAGATTTTGTCCAAAATCTTTTTTAAAGTTCAATCCTTATCCAAAGGACTAAATTTTCTTCTCTAACTTTCTTTAACCTTCTTCAGTGTTATGTTCGTTTGAACAAATCTTAATTTGAAATCTCATCAGCAACTGTAGTTGACCCTAGTTTTTTTTGTGCGATTGTTTGCTGGCAGATAGCAAATCATCTGGACCGTGCAGTAGCAAACATTGGCAGAAAGCCTTTGAAAGTTTTTGTTCAAGTGAATACAAGTGGAGAAACATGTAAGTTACACTGGATTTTCTTCATTTTTCAGTTTGTGCAGTGCATGAATAAAATGATTTGCTTGTGTTAGATTAATCCAAAATAACAGTTACACCTTCCAATCATATTATTGGATTCACGTCCAACAGATCACTCCTTTAAATAGACTAAACCTGTACTTAATGTCTATCAGACTAAATTCTATATTGATGAGATACTTGGTGGAGAATATCTTGCTGGTTTACAGTTTGTACCCTGAATCTTGGTGTGCATTTCTGTTTATTAGTATTAGAAATCATATGACCAATCTTATCCTTGAACATAATCTTTTCAATTTGGTTCCAAGATGATAAATAACTTGCTATCATTGTGCAGCAAAATCTGGTGTTGAACCTGCTGGATGCATTGACCTTGTAAAGCATGTCCGCAGATGCCCTAACCTTGAGTTTTGTGGTTTAATGACAATTGGCATGCCAGATTATACAGTTACGCCAGAAAATTTGAAGGTGGTAGCCAGTGTCCTAAATTTTCAACTTGTATTTCCCCTCCTTTGCTGGTGAATTTCCTTGAAACTGTTGTTTTTTATATTCTCCAGGCGTTATCTGATTGTAGAAGCGAAGTTTGTAAAGAACTTGGAATATCAGAAGAGCAATGTGAGCTATCTATGGGCATGTCTTCAGACTTTGAGCTAGCTGTAAGGAATCTTCTTTTGATTTACAAATGCCTTCAGCCGAAAGGACAAGTAATGTCTTAAGATTGTTTAACCAGCCAACTTAATAATTTTTGCAGATTGAGATGGGAAGTACAAATGTGAGGGTCGGATCTACCATATTTGGTGCCAGAGAGTATCCAAAAAAACAAAACCAGTAGCTCCCAATCTTGCAGCGTCGTATATGTTCCGAACATCTCATGCAGCAAAATTGTGGGTGATTCATGAACACGGTGTTTGGGGATTAGAAAGAGTAATGTCAGAAAAGCCTGAACAGCTAAATTGATGTTGAGATCAAAACTAGTTCACGTACTGAATGGGATGCGTGTTGTTTTTCTTTTCTTTTATTTTTTATATTTGGCACCTCATGATTGTTGTTCCAACGAGGGATGGGGTAAAATGTAACTCTTGATTTATTGGCCACAAATCCCTGAATGCTAAAAACAGCAATGCGAAGTAGAAACAAACCAGAATTGGTCATATGAGAAAGCAAATTGCTTCCTACATAATAAGCTTCAATGTTCTTTTCCACCGAGGCTACGGTAAGAACCATACGGTATATAAACAAAAAATCCTAATAATTTCATAAATTGCTCCACATAGGATTCTTTTTGTTAAAAAAAGTATTGTATTTTTTAAAAGAGTTTTTTCCACAATTAATATTAAATTGAGAATGAATCATTTCAGAGAGGATTACTTAATATACAATGCTTTATAATTTTTGCGACATTCTTAATTTACTCTATGAAAACATTAAATATACAATGATTTTATGTTTAATATTTTATTAACACAAAATACTCCCTCTGCTACTAAGACATGTTTAAGAACTTGATTTTAATTTTAAATATATGCTCGTTACTTTATCTATCCTTATAGGCACTCTCTTTAAGTCTCAACCATAGTTTTTAAACCCAAACCGGATCGGCTGAAGTTGTCATTAAATCGGTCCGGTCAAGAAGTCAACCCGGGGTCACTATTTTTAAAAAAAAAAAATTGATTTTTTTTATCTTTTTTTTTTTTAAAAAAAAATCATATTAATAACTCTAAAATATTGCCTCTCATGAGTTTAATTTTGTTTTGGCTTTGATTTAATTCCAATCTGACGCACTGACCAAATACCTCAATCACAAGAAGACGAAGATGATGACACTGGGGATTCATCAATCGTAGGTTGAGGGCTGAAGTTGTGGGCACGATAACCTTACTGATTGACTGACTTATCTTCAATATCTCTTTCTGTAGTGACAATAGAAAAGTGCTTCTTCATGAACTCTAAAATCCCAACCAAGAGATGAGAGATAGGCTGAATAAGAACAAAACCAATCTAAAACTGAAATTTTCATGGGAAATTACTCCTTATTAACTAGCTATTACCGAGTAACCACAAAAATGAATCAATGTATACGATCAAAATTTTAAAAAGCTATCGATAAACATGGTAGATGATGGTGATGATACTTCTGCTCAGATAAAAGGCCACTGCCCTATTCTACTGTGGACTCCATCCTCTTTGGCGAGCCCTTAGTTCCCACAGAGCAGTTATCTTCCTTTGATCTTCAAGTGATTCTTCTGCTTTTTCCCTTGCCTCCTCACATGTCTCCATCCCTGAATTGCACTTGTCTGCCTCCTTTTGATACTGAGATGCCACTTTCTTAGCCTCTAAAAGAGCCATGTCAGCTCGCCGTTGTTTTTCCAAAGCTTCAGCTTCCTTTAACTTCACTTCTTGTGTCAACAGATCAAAGAAATCCTTCTGCAATTCTTCGCTCACTTCTGGATCTTGTCTCATGCAATCTGCATATATACTAAATATAATTTGAAATATCGTCTTTGCATGAAGGGTGACAGAATTCCAACGTCTAAAGTACTATCTCTGCTCCTTAATATGAAAAGAGAAGCAAAAGGTAAAACAAGGTTACATCTAAATCAAACATTTCCTTTGCGTTCCTTCTCTATTGTCCTTATCCTTCAATCCCTAACGTTTGCTATGGCTTGCCTTTTCAGTACATTATCCTGTAGACATTCTATTAGTTGCCCCTACACCAGATGATACTGAAATAAAATTTTCAGTAATGAGTTAAGTTTATCTTTGACATTTTTTTCATAACACAATTATGTGCAACGAATATCAGGACTGATGACCATTTTGGTTGTATGAGAAATCATATATTAAACCACATTCAGGGTTGAATTTAACCATCTAAGAATGCCTCAGTCAAGGTCAGATCATTTAGACACTTTGGATGCTTAAAGAGGATCTTATTATCAATGCCCGTTATTGCCATCTGAGTTCACACTGATTGCTTTCTGTAACTTAGTGTAATAAAGGGGGAAAGGCTTACCTATAATGGAGTTGTTGCTCAATTCTGCAGTTGGAAAACAGGCAGAGAAAAGTGAGTTAAAGCTTGCACAGTCAACAAGCAAGATCAAGGTCTATATGAAAACTGGGAAAAATAGCAATCAGAAAACAACATTTGCTAAAAGTTTATCACGTTTATATTTTCCATTGTAATGCGCGGTCAGAGTCAGGAGTAATGTTGTGAGAGTGATCTTTCATTAGGGCAGAAAAGAGTGGGCAAGAAAAAACGACAACGTGTGTGCATGTTCACAATTTTGAAGGAAAATAAAGGAGAAGCACCGTCGGGGAGAGAAAGGAGGGGTTCAAGAGAGCAATCGCAGGGACATTGAGGGCAAGCAGAAGGATAGGCGTGGCGGCGAACGGCGGCGAAACCTTCGCTGAGTTGCCAGTATAAGGGTGGTCCGGCAATGTAAACGGCGAGAGTGAGTGCCAGTATCCACAAAAACAACTTCAACGCCTTTCGTTGCCTCCTGTTCATCTCTCTGGATCTTCACTGAGAAAAAGGATCTTCCTGTCTGAATTGTTTCGTATTTCTCTCTGCAAATAAACTACCTCACCATCTACATCAACACGCGTCTATTTCTGCCGACAGTGTTACTATAAATAGTTTCTCCTTCTTCTGCTCCAAATGCTGCCGACAAACTTTGGGAGTTAACGGCATCGTAGTGAGACAAACAAGACCATACTCCCTTCTCCTCTAATATTATAAGACATATTAATTTAATTAAACAAGTTAGTTAAATTAATTAATATAATATATATTTTCTAAAACATCTTAAACAAATATTTTCTCATCCTTTTCTTTAATATTTTTTAGACCACAAACGGGTGATGCCCATTAAGGATCTATTTGGTTTGAGGAGAGTGGAGAGGCTCCCTTTGTTTTGTTAGAATTTTTGAAGGGGAGGGGAGTCAAAATTTGGCCTCCCCTCCCCTCCCTTTTGCTCCCCTCCAATCCCTCCAAAAATTCTAAATTAAGTAATTTTTTAAATATTTATTATATTAATTGTTGAATTTTTTTATAAACATATTGTAGTATTAATTAAATAACTTGAAGGCAAAAAAAATTAATTAAATAACTTAGTTGGAAAAATGTATACTAATTTAACATATAAGTATAAAAGTATAAAATTAAATGCAAGGGTAAAATAGTAAATCTATTATTGTCACCCCTCCCCTCCCCTCTTAAACCAAATAAAAGCTCCATTCCCCTCCCATCCCCTCTAACAAACCAAATAAGGTTACATGCCTCCCCTCCCCTCAAACCAAACACACCATTAGGCAATCTAAACATGGGCTAAGAGAGGCTATCCATCTAAATCCTTGAGAATAGATGCGGAGTGCAATTTCCATTATGGGTGCCAAAAGAATGGCAAGATGGGTTTAGGTCTTTGGACAAGATCTTTAACTTCAAAAAAATCTCCTCAGAAAAATTCTCAAAAAACAGCCTACTATTCAAGTTAGGGTGCTCAATTTTCTTAACATGATTGAATCTTTATACTAAAGTTGTAAATTATTATTATTTTGTTGTCAACCATGCATAACATTTGGGTATGATATTAAGCGTCATTAGCAATTAAAATACAATAATTAACAAATAGGTTGTCAATCTCTATATCCAAATTGATAATTCTCTATATTTAAGTTGTCAACTATGCTTAATAAGAGTAGTTATCAATCACAAAACTCTAGTTTTCATTGACAACATGAATATAAATAATAGTAACTTTAGAATAGTTTGGCTTCCTATCCTATCCCTTTTTAATTTGAGGGACATTTTGATAAAAACACACAAAATTCAAAATTCCATATTCATCCTTAATGACCTATATGACCTTTTTGTTAAATTAGTAGACTTTTTTTTGTTAAAAAAATTATTGGACATTTTGGGGCTTTGGTAATTGAATTTTTTTTGGGCCTTTTTTTCCCCAATAATCAAACTCCATATAATGTAAGGAATTGTTACAAAAAATTATTATAAGACTTTTAATTAAAAGTTCATAAGAATAATGATACCAACAATAACAATTTCGTCGAATCAAATTTTCAATTTCAATTCTTGGCAAAAATTCAATTTTTGTTTTTTTGTTTTATTTAATTTTTTATTATAGGGTTAAACGACATGCGTTTCTGTAACCGCATTGACATTACTGGATTTCATGGGCCTCTAGCCCAAATAGTTTACTTGTTCTATTTTTCTACATGCGGAAAGTACAGGTTGTTTGGGCCAACCAAGAAACTTAAAGATTTAATGTTTCAAAATCTAATCTGAAGTCCAAATAAATTCTTAGAAAAAAAAATAAATAAAAAGAGGTGGAGTCGAGTTTGGCAAAAGGATTAGTCCCTTATAACGTAACAAACCAATGTTTGAATGGTTGGGTGCTTGATGGGGGTGTCCAATTGGTGGAAGCAGATTCGGCCTTTATGGGTGAATGCATTGCGTTA
>JBAGKO010000001.1:18045092-18056617 GCA_037177275.1 Acacia concinna | reverse complement strand
TGATTCAAAAAGAATTTGGGAAAACTTCGTAAAATTTTTATTGGGGAATTTTTTTAAAAAAATTATATAATTACTTAATATTTTTAATATTGGAAAAATTCTAAAAAAAGACAAGTGAGATAGGAAAAAGACAACTCAGTATAGCGAAATCTGAAAATTTCAAATTAGACTGTTTTGTAATTTTTTGGGTAATTACGAAAATGCCACTGAATTTTTCACAACATCAATTTCGTAATTCACAACACGGTATCCAAATTAACAATACCAGGTACTATGTTTTTACACTGTGAGTTGTAAATACGTAGTACCTAGTGTTGTCAATTACGAAACTCATGTGAATTACGAAACTGGTGTTGTGAAAAATTCAGTGTCATTTTCGTAATTATCCAAAAAAAAGTACAAAACAGACTGATTTGAGATTTTCCGATTTCGCTGTACTAAATTGTTTTTCCCCCATTTCCAATGTCTTTTTTTGGAATTCTCCCTTTAATATTTAATGGTAGTAATTATTTAATACTTAAAAATATTTATAAATGGGCACTTTGGTCAAATTAAAAAATTATACTGACAATAGGATCTTTTTCATTTGATTAAGGATGTCTGCATTTTTATTAATCACTCCTAAGAATGTAATCATTATTACATCAAATGATGTAATCAAGATGACATTTTATAATCTAATTTATATTACATCAAATGTTTTGACTCTAGAAAAATTTTACTGTATATAGTATCTTAATAAAATTGCCCTACAGAAATGTCACTATTTCTACTTGATGATGCTTAAAGCCTTGAACCTCAAACTTTCTTGACTACACTTTCTGATTGAAGTTGAAAATAATAACAAAAGTGAAGGTGATTGCAAACAGAGAATGTTTGCTCACACCATGTTTATATGGAGAAAGGAAGGAATAAAAACTGCTTCAATTCCTTTTCCCACCTACTCTAATTCATCTCAATCCCAATATAATCGTGTCAACTTCTGATCCTTTGATCATAACTTTGAAGACCAATTCTGACAAAAAAAAAACAATTTTTTGAAGACCGACGGTGGGGTACAAGCGTTTACAAGCAACCATATATTATCCATTTTTTGTTTCCCAAAACCAAATTCTTATTTTCAGAGTGAAATGAAATCAGGTAGTCCCAAAGTTTACAGAAATAAACGCACCTTATAAGCCTTTTTAATCTTTATAAATGAATAATTCGTATAACAGATTGCTGTTCTACAACTAAGGTATTTGTAGGAACTATGAAGCCTCTCTACAAGGCAAGATAAAATTATCTTCATCTGCTTCTTATTACTAACCATACCTACATCCCGCTGAATTAAACTATTTCAGCTGCAAAAGATCTTTATCTGCTTGTTATATTAATATTAACGGCATCTACTTACTTCTGAATTGAACTATTTTCAGCCGTGGATATCGCATCCCTTTCTATCTGCAAAATCTGGGGCAGTGTATAGCTGTCTTTAGACTTGAAGTAGCCCCACAATGGGTTCGGAGTATAGATTGTATGAGTTAGTAATATATGGCTAGAGTGCTTCATGAACATATGCATCAGGTCTGGATGACCGTCTAACGATGAAGATACTTAAGAGCCGCTGACCGAGTCATCACTCAACAGGCGCATAGCAGCCGCCTGAGAGAATTTCCGAGCAAATAAAAAACAAGGAACGGATGTTGAATTGTTACGGCACCACTCTGTCCGGAACTCATTCCCATAATATATATGATTGATGCCCTGTGTGAAAGAAAAAATCTCCACATGAACAGCATGTAGTTGCAGTTGCAAGATCAAAAATAAAATCTAAATATAACGATTGAAGCTAATCCTACAAATCTACAACTGCTAGATATTTTGATCAAAAGAAAAAGAATCTCACGCTGATAGAGCAGAGAAATAGAAACAAGTACTCAGAAAGCATCTATTAAAACAAGTATAACAGATGAAAATCATGAGTGATTATTATCTATAGACCTTTCCTTATCTCTCCAACTAAACCATTTTTTATTTCCAACCCAGCAAACTTCATATCTACAAGCATACGGGAAAGAATATGAATTGTAGGTACACAAAGGATGATCAGAACAGGCAAGCATTTCCAGCACAGATTTCAAGAAGTTCTTTCCGGTCATTCCCACCATATTATGTGCCGTAGCAGTAGAAATATCAATTTTTCATTCATATCAATTAGAAATTATCTGTGTTTGCTTTCCTTTGTGGGGAGAAGATCTGAGGCTTTAAGAGATGTTTTATCAACTAATACGGCGAGTTAGACAACAAAAAATAACCTTTATGTTCCTTATTTTTTCAGGGCTAGCATTTGCATAGCCGAAGGTCATAGGATGCCACCCTTTATTCTCCATTTTTGTTGCAGTCTCGTTCCACACTGTATAGGTTAAAGTTCTTCTTTCAAGTTCACCTTCAAGGCCATGCATCTGAAACAAAAGCACAAGAATACGAACGGAAATCATGACTTCTAAGAAAAATTATGAAAATGGTCATCAATGAATAAAGTGGAAGGCGAAAATAATGTTAATTGATCAGATTGATGCATTCTATGCACATCTAACACAGAAATTGGAGTCAGCATCTCACCGCAAGCAATGTCTGGACATAGTGTTCATCTGGAATACAGTTGTGCTGCTTCTGAAGTTTCTGTGTTTACACCAAATTATTCAAAATTACCACATATCAAAAAATAAAGGCACATGTGGTTTACAATTATTTGTAGATCCTATACGCCTAGGGCAGGAATTTTGACCATACAACAATCCCCCCCCCCCCAAAAACCCAAAAAAAAAAAATCAAAATTATTGTAAAGAAACCCAAATTATCAACACTTACAAGATTGAGCTTTCCCTTTCTAACATCCACTGGCGGACGTCGCTGCAAAGCAAGAAGAAAATTAAAAGGTTTTGTATTGATAATCGTACAAATATGCAATGCTTACTTACAGGTTAGCCAGTAATGAACAATAATGTATGCTAAATCGTATGATTTTGAATTGTCTGATTTTCAGGGTAACATGATTTTCATATAATATCGAATCAAACCAACTTTTGTAAGCGTGAAGTGTAGACAAGAATTTATCCAACTATAGATCAATTAAATACCTTGCAATATTTTTTAAAAACTGGAAAGACAACTACATCATCGGCAATCACTTCTGCATGGCTCCGAATCAAGGTGATCCACTGGAATTCCAAAATAATTTCCAATTAATGCATAATTCTAGAAACATGTGGCCAAAACAGTCGTTCTCTATACCAAACAAAAATTTAAAAGTTCAATTGATATGCACAAAAAAAAAATCGTGCCTAAAAACTATCCTGGTTTTCATATTGGAAATATTGGTTCCTGCATGCTGTGAGTAATGAGTAGAGCCTTCAGATTATATAAGGACAATGATGAATGTCAAATCAATTCCATAGAATAACAATAGCTTGATTTTTCAATCAAGCATGAGCCAACATTTTTTCCATCATTCAACTTGGAAAAGTATGACCTGGTTGCCTCTGTATTTCACACCTTTTTTAACTCAATGATATGAATAATTAGAATATCCGAGTTTTGCTGTGTTTAGAGTTATTTCCCTAGCGGCTCATCTATCAATGCATCGCTCCTCAACTAGTATCATGGAAAGTTGTTTGTTCACAAGATCCCGTGAAGTATGCCTAACCATAGGCTCTAACAGACTGCAAAGCAAAATATCCTACAAAATAAAACTCAGGAAGCAAAGAAACCCAAGCAACAGATAAAATAATTTTCTTTTAAAGGTCACGGATTCTCATTAAAAACAAAAAAGATATATGCTGCAAAAATACATTTTAGCTTAGACAAATTACCTGGGAGCCTTTACGCCATCTTTCTCTTGGTATTTTAGGTGACATTTTTGGGTTGTAGCGGCCCTCCTTCACGTCAAGAAAGCTGCAATACAAACAAACTGCTAAGTTGCAGCTTCAAAACTTCTGCACTACACAGAAGGGTAAGAAATTGCATTATGAAGTCATTTGATAGACACGGTCCAAAACGAATTAGTGCTAAGCACCTCCAGAATCAAAGTCGTCTTCTACCTGTCCACGAAACTCCTGGGTGAACCCATGACATAATTGTACACATAGTTAAAGTTGTATAAAGGGACACATCTGCACACAGGAAACAAGGAACCGAGAGTAAGTTCGCACACGTGTATCCCTGGCGTCAATCTTCTTCCTTAGAGAAAGAATTGAAACAGGAAGCTACGAAGGTGAAATCAAGAAAATCATAAACACAGGCGACAATTGAATGTCATTTCCAGTAGCGCAAAAACTCAAAATTTGATCAGGCGAATATAAACCGAACATTTACAGTAGTATTTGGCGATGAATATGAATAACTCATGAATGCATGGAATCGACATCAATACCAACCTGTCAGAGAGAAGAACAAATCTTTGATTTGCAGGGTCTTCCAAAGCTGCATCCAGTAACAACCTTTCAGCCTGAATCATACTCGATTCGCCCCATAAAACCTAAAATAGGCAACGCCAAATAAGTAAACTACTAATTCAAATAATATATATATATATATATTAACATGAAACACCAAGCCATAAAATGGATTCGTTTTTCCTTTTTCTTTCTTTCCCTTAAAGAGCTTTCCTGTTTCCAACCACCAACAATCGTTTCGAGAAGAAACTTTTTGGTTGAGCTGTTTATTTTTAACTACTTTCTCCGCGAAGTGATTACGTCACCTGAATGCTATTACTCAATTGTCGACCGTGGAAGTAGTGCGACCTCGTGGTAGATTCATCAAACACAAAACCAGGCGCCGAATGAACATAAATAGAGAAATTAGCAACGTCACCATGCTGCAAACACAGAAAAAGCTCAAATCAGAACACCATAAAACCCCAAGACTTGGTCAATAAAACCCGATTGCAGCGAACCTCGAAGAAGGCTTCCCAGAGAAAATCGAGTGGAAGTTCGCGGCGGGCGAGGAACATGAAGGCGATCTTGGGAGGGCCATCGAAGGTCTCAATAGAAATTCGGGGTCTCCTCCGAGAATAAGGAGTGGAAGAAGTGAGTTCTGATTGAGAATGAAGCTTGAAGAAAGCGAAGGCGCAGAGGGAGAGAGAGACGCATAGGATGATCAAAAGCTTGAAGCTAAGCCGGGTAGCTTGGCGTCTCGCTAACGGAGGCGCCTTCTTCATCATGCCTAACCCTGCTATTCCGAAAATGGGGAAGCTGAATTTGATTCGAAAAGAGTTCAACAAGCATTTCAAAATCGAATTGCTGATCACCATTACCGTAGGTGTAGGTGGCGTTGAAGCTGGCCTGTGACTCTGCGTACCGGCAATGAACTTCAAAGCTGAAGGCTTTCAACTTTCAAGATTCTTCAGTAACAGTATCAATACGTCGTCGTCGGAAATCTCGTGAATCTACCGAAACTCGAGGCGACGGTCATACGATACAGGGACCGATGTGGACCTTTAGCGATGACCATACCAAAGCGAAAAAACTCGGAAACTGAAGTAAAAGCCAAACAACGTATCACTTTCTTCTAGGCCGAAAAGGGCATTACGTTCTTGTTTAGCCCACTACAAATTTTGTTTAGTTGTTTTTTAGCCCACTACAAATTTTGTTTAGTTACACTAAGGATAGGAAGAATTTTAGAAAAAGACCCCACACACACACATATATATATATATAAGACGGATTAAAGCTATAAAATATAAAAATTTTAAATTAGGCATTGTTTAACTTTTTTCTCTTAAAATTATGAAAATGCTATTAAATTTTATTAAAACAAAATTTTTAATTCACAGTAAAACTATCTTATTTAATAACATCAGAAACATTTATATACTATGTATATTTATACTGTGATTTGTTTTATTGATGTTATTAATTGAGATAGTTTTGTTATGAATTAAAAATCTCATATTATTAAAATTAAGTGTCATTTTTATAATTTCAGAAAAAAAATATATAAAAAAGCCTAATATAAAATTTCTTAATTTGGCAGTGATCCATCGTTTACCTGTTTCTTCAATCTTTTTCTGACATTATCCCCTAATAATGAGTATCGGCCATTTTTTTTATAAAGCCAATAAATTTGAATATACACACTAGTTGTGAGAAAAGTTGTTTTCATAAATGTATGAGTTTGAGGAGATGTTTTATAAACTAGAATAATTTAAAGAGATAAATCCTAATTGAAATAGAAATAATATTAATAGTACCACCAGTCCACAATAGCTGTAATTGAAGAGTCGGATTCAACGTCTTATTTACTTCATGAGAGGAGAAGAAGAATATTGAAAATTCAAAATTTATGTATAAAAAAAAAAGAATATTGAAAATTCTGAAGCCATTTCCACCAAATTTCTATCTAACGCCTGCAGACATTCACGAATCTCGTTCTTGTCAGTACGCCATCGTGGCAAGTCCATGACACGTGTCAACAATCTAAAGAATGAATAGTGGGCCCTTATAATAGTACTTGGCGATACTTGTCAGTCATTCATGGATGGGGAAGGAGTAAAAGCCAAACAAAGCATCACCTTTATTATTATTATTATGCCTCTGCAATATCACTTGTCCCATGTTTCCCTTAAAAAAAAAAAAAACCCCCACAAGAGTTAATGATATGTTGAAAGTTTTTTAAATTCAATTTCACCCTAAAAATTTTAAAGTGTAGTATTGTGTTGCCTTATACCGTTGAAAAACTAACATTATCAATAAAAAATTAGTTTTAATTGTTAACTTTTTAAAGGCAAAAAGATAAAATTGTTACGTTTTACAATTTTTAAGATAAAATTGAAGTTGAAAAATTTTTTATGGCTTGTTTGATATGAGAAATTTAGAGAGGAGTGGAAGGGGGAAAATTTTTTTATGACTCTAATTTAAAAAAATTAGAGAGGTGAGGTTGAAAGTCTTTAATTAATTTTTTTTCACTCTTTTATTCTATAATCTTTGCTAAAATTTCATAACCCAATTTCTCCAATTTTTTTTAAAACTACTCCCTCCGTTTCTATTTATAAAACTAGTTGATCTTTTTATAGAATCTTGAGAAAATTTTAAAAAAGTTAATTACATTACTTAACAATATCATATGTTATATGTTTTATTATATTATATAGTAGTTTATAAGTCAAACAATATAATTTAAAGAAAAACAATAAATTTTGATATCTTAAAGTAATGTAATTAGTTTTCTTAAAATTTTTTTAGGATTATCTAAAAAAGTCAATGGAGTTTTATAAATAGAAACGGAGGTAATAATTTATAAAAATTTCTCCTCTCCTCCCTTTCCCTCGTGCCAAATAGAACTTCAAGCAAATATTGCTTGATCGGAAATTTCTAGAACAAATTTGCATATTAACCCTATCTTTCTAGAACAAATTTACATATTAACCCTATACTATAATGTCTTAAACGCACCACTTGGGCGTAAGACCACAAGTGTATAAATTTCTAACATTAGGTGAAGAATTGTTGAAAAAAATCCATTAAACTAGCGCCTCTAGTACCCTTTCATGCGCTCCTTTTTTTTTTTTTAAAAAAAAAAACATTCTCATGTTCAAACTAAAAAGGGAAAATTCTTAAAAAAGACAAGGAAAATTGAGAAATTCTAATTCAGAATAGTGAAATCGGGAAATCCTAAATAAGTCTTTTTGTATTTTTTGCGTAATTATGAAAATGCCACTGGATTTCTAATAACACGAATATCGCAATTCACAATACGAGTATCTAAATTAACAAAACGAGAAACATTTAGGTACTATATATTTACAGTGAGTTGTTTATGCCGATATTGTTAATTGAGATATTCTTGTTGTGAATTACAGTACTCATATTGTTAGAAATTTAATGGCATTTTCATAATAACCCAAAAAAAAAAGGACAAAAAAACTTATTTGAGATTTTCCGATTTCACTGCTCTGAATTGAAATTTCCTTATTTCTCTTGTCTTTTATTTTTTAAATTTTCCCAACTAAAAACTTCATGTTTAAGTGACTAAAATCTCGTTTGCTACTTTTATGCACTCCTCATTCCATAGTTTGAGGTCACTTTTTTCCGTAATTGAATATTTGAATAGCTAACCTAAGACTCACATCACATGGCTCATGTGTGAGAGAGTCCATGTTTGTCGGGAGAGCTTTCGGCGCGACATATTTATAGAATCAACGACAATTGAATTTACACATTTTACCACTTCTACAGAAATGGGCTGTCGTTCCACCTCCCCTAAAAATAGGTGCATTCATTCACACCCCACATTCTGAAATTTAGGATCCATTAATACAATAACTGAAGTACATCAATTAAAAAAGTGGGGGCTAAGTAACTAAAGAAAAACAAACGACCTAGTGAACAAAGCTCTCACCAGATAAGATCTGGGGATGGATAGATGTAGTGAGGGAAATTAACACGGAGAAGAAGAAAACAGTGTCATTACATAATAGTACAACAACACATCTTCAGCGTATGAATGCCCTCTGCATCAGTCATGATATATCCAAAGGAAATAGCTTTAACATCCATTTACATACAACCCACCATTTAAAAAAACCTTGGAGCACGTGTTGTCACTCTTTTACTTCCAAGTCATACACTTCTTGTTTCGCTGGCCCTCAGCTTTCTTAAAGCTTCCCTTTTTCAGTTGAACTTTCTTTGGGGAGTTGCCAGATTGGCCACCATGATGAGGACTAACGTGGGCTGTGTTGCTAATTGCTTCCACTGACACTAACTACTATACACCCACCTTGGTCTTTTTACGGTCCAAAACAACATTCAAGATCTTGCCAGGGACGTAAATCCTTTTCTTCACAGGGTTACCGTCTAAAAACTTGGATAATTTTTCATCCCTGCATGCCAATTCAAAGGCATCCTCCTCTGTACACGTTTCTTCAACCTGAATGGTACCCCTCGTTTTACCATTGATCTGAACTGGGAGGACGATCGTGGAATCTTTCAAGTAAGCAGGATTTGCCTGCAATAATACGAGACATGGCCACAAATTAACATGATATTCAAAAAAGGAAAATAAAATAAATTAACGTTCATTATGAAAACTGAGCCTCAAAAATATCTACTTAGCCTGACAATTTGAAAGAAAAACTGAATTGTGAGAAGTTGGTGGAAAAATATAATTATAAAAAGGGTGAATTATTTATTTTAAGGAGTTCATAAATTGTGCACACAATGAAAGTAGTCAAGAACTTACATAATAAGCAATAAAAGACCGGTTTGGGTTGATTTGGACACCAATTCATACCTTTGGGAAAGGCTCATATGCTATGGAATTTTTGTGTCCTAGCCGTGACCAAAGCTCCTCAGCTACATGTGGTGCATAAGGTGAAAGCAGCAAAACAAATGCCTCAATAACTGATCTTGGATGTTTATCCCACTGAAAATATAGGCCATGAAAATGGTGACAGAAGGAACTGAAAGGAATTCCCTTTGCAACCAAGGATAAGAAAGCAGCATGAACATGATGAGGGGCAACACAGGAATTGATTGTAATCCATGTAGCTACCCTTGCTCAGTGGAATATGATTTATAATTATTGTAATCAGCCCATGAAACCAATTACTGTGCCATGACTCACACAAAGCACGCTTTGACTTCAAGATTTCATTTCATGCAATGAAAGAGAAATTTTTACTCATCCATGTATTGTTCGTTACTCTTCTTTTTAAGTGCAATCGACATCAATGAGAACCAGAAACTAGGTCTAAACACCCAACTTTAACACCCCTCTCTGCCACAAGAACAAATTAAAGGAGGGGAAAAAAGATCCAAGCAAAATGTAAACAAGATACCTTATAGGCCATATTTAAGAACTCCATCATGGCTGAAATTCCTGTGTTGAATCGTGTGCCCTCAATTTCCTCTGTTACCTGTGCGCCGAAATTGAACTCTTAGGCCAAATGTCCAACTTGGGTAAATTGAATAAAATCATTGAAAATAAATACAAAATCCATCTCAAAAGTTAGGATGTTGACCTTAGCAATGCATTTATGGAGAGATCGAAGTTGTTCCACTGTAGGCTCATCATTAACTGTTAAAGTTCCATCCTTAAATGTGCCATCAGCCAAAGGTGAGCCAACAATGAGCCTCCATGTTCGTCCTAAGAATCTATGCACACCTTCAATACCGCTTGTACTCCAAGATTTCGCGTCTCTTGGGGAAGGTTAAAGAGAGAAACAACAGGAAGAATGATGTCAGATTAAAAAAAGAAGAGAAGGGTTGCATTAAATCAAGACTCAATCCCACATCATTTCAATGTCACAACTAAAATTATATGGTCAACTCACCTTAATGGGCCCATGAACATTTCATATAAGCGGAGAGAATCAGCACCATACTCAGAAACAACATCATCAGGATTAACTACATTTCCCCTACTTTTGCTCATTTTATAGGCACGGGCAATTAAACGAATGTGATGGTTGTCTTTCAAGACAAACGAATCGCCAGATTTCATGACCTGAGTCAGCAGAAAAAATCCACATGTCAAAAGAACAAAATTCTGGGCTTATTACTTCAGCTGTGTATTGAGAAATCCAGGATGGAACATGAAAACAAGCACGAGAAACCTTTTCCTCAGGAACTTTTTCTAAATTATTTTCACCCAATGCTGGATCAGCAGATATTAAATTTCCATCTTCATCCCTGCCAGCCATATATTGAACCTGCCAATACAGTAATCAGCAACCAGTGATGATGAAATATCTCCCCCCCGCCCCCAAAAAAAACCGAAAGGTTTTCAAACAGAAATGGACTTACTTCCCCAAGGATAAGTCCCTGATTTATTACACATTGGAACGGTTCCTTGGTGGATACAACACCAATGTCATAGAGAAGCTGAAATGGAATCTTGAATCAAATTGCAAACACTGTAGCAACTTAGAATACTTTAAACAGAGTACGAGATACCACATTTCACTCATTTCTTTCATCTCAGGGTAAGTGGGTAATCTTTTAGTCAACCATGTCACCAGATACCTTTTTAACTGCTAGAAGGGATAATAACATTTCTTTTAAGATTGCACCGGTGGAAATGGCCATTTTATATGTTATTCAAGAGACAGAAGTTATCAGTGGTAGGTGATGGTGACAGGAATATTTATGGCTCCCCAACCCATGAATACTACCAAAGCCTATAACGGGACACACAAGGCAGTGGCAGAGGGAATAAAAGGGGGAACTAATGATCTAGAAGAGAGCATAAAGGTTTATAACCAACGAAGGGAAGTGAGCAGGTAAAAAGAAGAACTCAAGATGAAAAGGTGACAGGCAGTTGGAGAGTAGTTGGAAAACTAGAAGAGTATATGAAGGGGCGAGTCTGAGGGTGCACGAAAAGATTTTGGTTGGAGAGAGCTAACTTCTCAAAAGCTAGCACCTGGCTGCTGCCATTGTCATTTTATTTAGTTATTTTGCTCCAACCATTGAAGTGAAGTGGTCGTTAAATTGGGAGGGCATACTATTCCGCAAGTGACAAAATTTAGATACTTGGGATCAATTATT
>JBAGKO010000001.1:18022576-18039074 GCA_037177275.1 Acacia concinna | reverse complement strand
ACTGACGAGTCAGTCAATCAGTCTCCCTCTCGCTCTCCCTCTCCCTATTGACAACTGAGGGTGCTTCCATTGACAACTCAGTGTGCTTCCATTGACAATTCAACGTATTTCTATTGACAACTATAACTCACAACTATAATACTGAGTTGTCAATGGAAACACATTGAATTCTCAATAGGGCACATGAAGTTGTCTAGGGGAGAAAGAGAGAGAGTGAGTTATAGTTGTCAATAGTAACACATTAAATTGTCAATGAAAACACCTAAGTTGTCAATAGGAGCAGAGAGAGAGAGAGGCTCACTGACGCGTCAGTAGAAGGGAGAAAGAGAAATTATTATTTTATTAAGGAATTAATTGCAAAAAAGTCCTATAGTAGTTTTTTGCAATTACACGTTTTTGTATGACTGTTTTGTCGCCAATTCTGTTGTTCAGAATCAAAACACAATTTTCCCAAAAAAAAAAGACAGAACAAAGAAAAATAATAAAGGGAGAAAGGAGTAAAATGTGGAAAGGGATGGGTCCCACACCATTAACATACCATTTAAGAATCGTGGGTCATGGCTTCGCCTCTAAACTCGCGTTCTCCCTTCCCTCACTTCCTTACTTCATTTCGTCTTCCTCATTTCCTCGTTTCTTCAGCGTGGCTTTTCTACTCCATCAACGGATATTCGAGATACTTTTCAATCATTTCCCTTGCTCAAAAATTACTCCAACCACAAAAATTATTCCACAAATACTTTTTTAGATGAGGAAAGCTTTCTAAAATTGTAAATTTTGTTGAGCCCAGCAGGCTTAAATATCAAGGTTTAGAGCAAGTGTCAGAGTTCCATCCTAAAGAAATAATAGAGTTGTAGAGGTGAGTAAATATTTAGATTTAATCGATTTAAAATTTTTATATTATCTTATTGGATTGATTTGGAATTAGGGCTTTAACTTTGAAGGTTAGAGTCTTAGATAAAAGTTATTATTAATAAGAAAATTTTATTGATTAAACTTGAAATTAATGGTTGAATTACGTTTATAGATGTTAGAATTGGTGTTTATCCGGTTTAGAATGTTGTTAAAATTTGTAAACTAAAAATGGGTGTTTTGGTCAAAACCCTAAATTAGATAAATTGGGAATTTCTATTGATTTGAATAATAGTAGGTTAGTTGTTGATTCAAATAACTTGTTGAGATTTAGGAAAGATGCAATTTTGTATTTGAATGAAAAAATTGGATATTAAAAGTGAGATTTAGAAGTTAGAAATAGAATTGGAGTCTTTAAATCTACTCCTTTGAACCTTATATATAAGGTTGAGATATAAGGTTGAGAGAGAATGTTATTTTGTCCCATTTATAAGGCACATCGTTAAAGTTTTAATATTAATGTATAACTTTACCCTCTATTTATTAATTTGTTGACTTTATTTTTATTTAGTATTATATATATTGAATAGGGGTAGAGTTGGAAAACTGTTGAATTTTATGGTAGAGTTAATGAAATTTAAGGTTTTACGTTAGTTTGTATGAAAAATGTTGGAAATGCCATATATATAAGATCAGGAGAATATGTAATAAAATTGATTATTTGTCTATCAATTTGATTAACAAAAATTGTATAATAATTGTGCAAGTATGCTCTCATTAATATTCCTCGCACTTGCCCAATCTATTCAATCATTGTAGATATTTTTCTACCATGGCAGTTAAGAGCTTTTACAAAAGTAGTTATTTGCTAAATAATCATGACAGACATTTAATATGCAGTGTATTCTAGAGCTTTCAGTTGGTTTCATTCCTTCATGCTTCACACGGGTTTGATAAATGTTTTTAATTTAACTCTTCAACTTTCTAGGTACGGTGAAATTGCAAAGATCTCATAATCTTTTACTCAAAGTGTGTCAACAACTACTATAATACTTTCGTTCCTATTTATAAGACTTAATTGACTTTTTTAAAGAATCTTAGAAAAATTCTAAAAAAAAGTTACCTACATTACTTTAAGACATTAAAATTTATCGTTTTTCTTTAAATAGTGTAATTAGCTTTCTTATGATTTTTCTACAATTCTCTAAAAAAGTCACATGAGTCTTATAAATAGGAACAGTTTTGGATGTGTAAAACTATCATAAATTTAAAATTAAAATAACTCAAGTATAGTTACTTTTTGTGGTGGGATCACACTATTGTTAGAAATAAAAATGCAATAGCGTTAAGTTATTTTAATGACAGTTGCATTTCTCTCTCTCATTTTCAAAGATAGTGGGTCGTTTTGTTGTGTGCCTAATGTTTGGCCACCTTGAGTTAAAGATTGTGAGTATTTTTGTACTTTTACCCATCATTCTATCATTAATTTAATTTTTATTGATACAATTAATGTACTTTTCCAAAGTTTGTGTTTTAAAAAAGATTTGCATCCCTATAAAAGTGCCTAATATCATATCAACTGAAATTTCATTTATATGTTTATTTTTTTTCGCATTATGCTACCTTTTGGCCAACTTCCCATGAACTTACCATGCAAGTTGCATGGTTTTTTTTTTTTCAGTTACATTAATTCAAAGTTTTGTTTTGCCTATGAATTTCCAATCTCCTCTGCTGTGATCATGAACACTTTTTTTTCTTTTGCAAGTTAATTTTTTCATAATAAACAAAAAATTACAAGGACTTGTTTCCCAAAATATACACAGGGCTAACAATGAGGAGTTGTTCCATGTAGGGAACAATCAGTAAATTATGCTCCTGAAAATTTCCTACTGCACAAAATTTTTTTGGCGAAACCAAAAGAGTCCAGCTCAAAGGATCAGGAGAAAATCCCTTGGGAAAACAAAGGCCTTTGATTGCTGCAGCATCCAAGCCGATCAAACACACTTGAGCAAGGGTTCAAAATCTTTGAGAATTTGGTCAGCTGCATACACTATCATCTTCTTTATCTATTCCATCAAAGAAAAGCAACAATACACTTTTTGTTCAGATTGATTTAGTATTTAATAGTATGCAAGAATTTTAGGGCACATTTCTTAAAGAGTAGAGAGGCAAAAAAAAAAAAAGAAACATCAAATACAAGTTGGAAGCACACATTACCTCAAGTTTATCTTCTCTGGCCCTGTGGTTCTTGGGAAGCTGCCGGAACTGTTTAGTTAAACGCAGGCACTCATCCAGGTTTTCTGGGGACACAAAGTCCGCAGCAACTTTTGTGCATGACTGCAGAAAAGCAAATGTTTAGAACATTTACAAGTGAGTTACAATCCAATGAGTTAACAATCACAGATAGGTAGCACGAAAACTGATAGCACAGTAATTCAGTTATTTCTTATTTGAATTGTTCTGCATTAAGATAATATAATTGAATAGAATATATACACAGAACAAGGAATCAGCCGACCAATTAATTGCAGCATACTCTCTCTTAAATTGTCATAAAACACAATGGTGATATTCCTAATAAAACAAGAAGACTGTTTAATCCTTAGAATTCCGAGATCTTGACACTCCCTCAAGTTGAATCATGGGATAACAATCATGTCCAATTGGTTAAGTTTCCAACTGTTTGGTGGCATACCTTTTGTGAGGATATCTCCTGTTTTATTCTTTGCCTCTATAGTGGTGGCAATTCATGCCCTATGGATAACTTTTCCACTTTTTCTTTAATCAAATTTCTATCAACCTCAACATGTCAAGTGTCCGTTTGAATTAGTTTTTTAAAATAACTTTTACGGATTTTGAAATAAGCATGTGAGAGGAGTTTTGTCTCGGCTTACGCAAACCTAAGTTTCACAATCCTATCATGTTGTATAGGATAATAGCTGATTTACCATCACAATCTAGATCTATACCAATTGGTAGTTCTTCCAATAGCTTCCATAGCTAGGGTCCTCCACTTATTCCTCGAGTTATAGTTCTAAACTCTCTTCTACATTGCTTCTAGCCAAAATATTTTGTTTATTGCTTCTCCATGATTCCCCCACACAAATACATGGAAGTCTAGTTATAAATCTCACTTGAAGAATTGCCTCAATCATTTGTGGGGCTTCAATTTGAACTTAGTTACCTCTTCTAATTGGAATTCTTCTTCTCAAGAGCTTTCTCGGCATCTCAATAACTAGATGACAACATGAAGATGTTCTTTGCTCCTGAAATTGCATATTCTTCCTTTGACGTGTCACTAGGTGTGCATCTCAGCTATGGGTGGAAACAAGTCAGGCCTGTATCGCAATTAATCAGCCTGAGTTGGCTTATGGCAAGTTATAGGCCTTTTTTTTCCAAGTTGAGCATGGTCTGTGGCCTAATAAAAAGCCTGAATATTTTAAAGTTTTAAACAAGCCAAACACAGTCCTAAACCTTTAAACAGACCTAAAATAAGACATAATTACATATGCCATTCCAAAATTACAATAATCAACCCAAATCATCTAAAATACATCTTAAAATATAATATAATCTAATCAATCCAAATCAATATTATAGCCATAAGCTGCATCAAGCCTTCAATGTAATTTCTTCCGGTTCAAATGTTTATGAGAATAACCTGGGATCTTCTATTAATTTGACAACACAAAATTAAACATTAAAAAAAGAAGGGAAAAAATCCTTCTTTCCGAATATACCAAGGAGAACCAAATAATAATAGATTATAATAACAAATTGATCTGAAAAAAATCCTTCTCAAATCTAAACAGGCTTCTTAAAAGGTCAGAGCCTAGTCTCTTTTAACACTGGCCAGGCTCAGGCCGATGACAGGTCACCTAACTTGTTTTCACCCTTAATCCTAGCATATTAAGTTTATATTCAAGGCATTGTGAATTGTCATCCCCAAACCAACTCTGACTACACTAGTTGAAGCAAAAATTGGTCAAGGAATTGAAATCCCTAATTCATTGGTTGATAGATAGCAGATAACCCCACTTAGTGGGATAAGGCTCTATTGATATGGTTGTTGTTTTGATTGATAGATTGCAAATTTCAAAAATAGAATGAATTTTAACTTGCATAAAACAATTTCAATATCAGAGTAGGTCAGGTTTCTGTTGTGTTGCATATAGAATTATGGCAATAATTGGTAATCAGGCATAACCTTCCCCGTTGACATGATTTTTTTTTGTTTTATATTTTTTTCCCTTCTTATATTTCCTTTAATAGCTATGAGAGCTAAGGTTCCATTTGCATTATAATAATACTAAGGAGGAGTGTAGGTAGTAATTACCTCAATAATTATCACTCATGTTATCAAAAGCACTAGAATCAACAATTCATGAGTTATGAGAGCTTGATGAAAGTTGACCCGATGAGGCAAACATGAGCAGCTTTATTCTTATCTCGAGATTTAACATCACCCCTTAATTTTTTGAGCTACAAATTTGCCAGCTTTCTATGAATTTCCCAACATATCTCTGTTGTATGCCCAATTTTTTTGCAATGTTCACAAAACATTCAAGCCCTTTGTTGGTCTTTATAACTTAATTCTTGCCCAATATTCTATAGCACTTTTCTCCTCTTTCAGCATCATCTTTCCTTAAAGCCTCCTCCCTCCTTACTTCTACAAGTGCTTCACGAATCGACAAGATTTCGAGCAACAAACATTGTCAAGGTCCTTGTTTAAGCCTTCAAATAGCACATCCTTCTGAAATTCAAAGTCTTTCTCATTTTGGCACTTGAACACGATGTTATCCTTAGTGCATCATCATTCTTCTACCAAGTCGATGTCAAGTTATTGCCAAAAAGTCCTCTCATTGACTTGTTCCCACCAAGGAGTCTCCATTTTGATCGAGTTTTCACAGTTGGGATATGCCTCTTCCATCACATCACAAATTAATCTTGCACAGCTAGAAAACATAAACAAGTTATTTATCAATCATTGAACTCATTGGTCAAGACATCACAAGGGAGTTCTCTAGTTGAGCCATCGTACAGTTGGTGTTCGAGCTTCTTTATTGAGGCACCTGATCTTTCCTATACCTTCAATGGCTGCTCTTGCCTATTCTATGTAGGTTTTTTTATGAAGTTTTTCAATGGTGAAGGAAAAGGGGGATTTAACCGAACCTGAGGCCAACATTGGTAGAGCCTCAGTTGAAGTTCGGTTTAAATCCTAAGAATTTGAGATGAGCTGCCCATGCCCATGAGAAATCAAGCTAGAATGAAACCTGACCCACCACGTAGTAATTCAGGTATGCATTGCTTTATTGTTGTGTAATGAGACGTTACAATTGAATAGAATATATCGCAATCAACTGCCTAATTAATTACAGAATATTCTCTCTTAATTATCATTAAACACATTCGTAACTTGCTGAATGAATCAAGAACATCTAGGGATATTGAATAAGAGATACATATTACCATGAACATGGCAAAAATGTAAACTTTAAAAGTACCATCTAAAACATGTAAAGAGTTCATCTTACCATGAGATTTCTGACTTGGTGAGGGCATCCAGCAGGAATAAACACAGCATCCCCAAGTTTCTGCTCAAACGTCCATGGTTCAATACCTTAAAATTTGATGGGTTCACGTTAGTAACAAGTATCAACTACTAAGCAACAAGGGTACGTATTAGTTTATGGTGCTAACCGAACTCCTCCTTCAGCTTCTTCTTGTGCTCCATTGTTAAATAAAAACATTGATCATGAATAGGATGGAAAACCTTCCAACCAAAAAAAAAAGGAGATTCAGAGCATAATAGTTAGGGATAATCAGAAACACGGACCAAGAGGAAGGGATTGTACCTGTTCAACTGGAGAACAAAAAGTATGTCTAAACTCTCTTGAGTGTTTTCTTAAATATGTTTCTAACTTCTCAGTATCTTCTCTCCTGAAAATGTCCCAAAGAGCACCACCTGCTTCCCCTGTTTCATTATCTGCAGTGACATCAAGAAGTTTGACCCCTTCAGGCACATCATTTGGAGAGATGTTTCCATTGATTTCAGCACAGCCCTTCTCTTTTTCATCTTGGACCTTATGTGCTATTTTCAACTTCGAAATAGACAACCTTTGCTCATCATTTAACTTTACTTCTGCTGTATGGGTCAAAATATTCACCTGTGAAATTATACCGTACTTAAAAAGTTAATATATTTAAAACAAGAACCATTGTGTTTGCATAATAAACAAACACTGAAGCAGCATACCGCATCTGACATGTCACAATGAAGCTTTGTTACAGAATCTCCTCTGCCAAGTTCTTCTTTTATTCCATAAGCAATATATGTTTTTGGACCCATGTCAGGTTTCAAGACATGCATTGGCAACTTAACAGCAAGATTGAGGATTCCAGCCCGAGGATCAGTGTATTCTTGAAATGGTAAGGAGCGAATAAACTCATCACAGTGGCGAGGCAAAAGATCTTCAAACTTATCAGAGGGAGGCCAGTCCTTTAGCTTAAGCATCTCTGGCCAGAGATTTCTATAAGTTCTACCTTCCATATAACCTTTAAAGAACTTATGAGTGCTGATTTCTACCTGTAATATTTGAAAGAACAAACACAGGTCAGTCATGCAAAAACTATACCATACTTTAAATGACATTGCATTATGAATTTATACAAAATGGCCTACACATTGTCTTTGGTCAAGTGTTGAAAGAAAGCATCAGAAAAGAAGATACTGAAGACTTACCTCACAACCTGCAAGACAATCAATGGTCTTAACTTCCGACAATTTTGGGTTGATTTCTGAATTCGAAGCCGCACATACTGCCCTCCAAGTTACCATGGGCTCCCAGCTCAAACCTGTTGCTTGTTGAAGAACATCACGAACTATAACAGGTTCACCATTAATCCAATGCTTTTGAAAGATTGATAACCCCTCATTTATTATCTCCCCTGCAGAAGGGCAGTATATGTCATTGTCACCACTGCCTTCTCTGGAAGCAGCTCTTCTCACAGAGTAGTTGCAGCTTGATGCTGCTGCTGCTGCTGCTGCTTTGTTCTTCAGGAGAATTTGTTCAGTCACACGGTTTCCCAACAAATCACCAGCTTTAGCTTCCAGCTCAGATATCCAGCCCCGTGGAAGAATATGCTTGAGCTCCAACATGCATTCTCCACACCCTCCAAACTCCTCCGGGGCACAAAAAACGCTTCCATTGCTTTGTGCAGTCCACTCAATAGATTGCTCAATACAAGGATCATCTGAACTCTTGGAATCACACGAATCTGGCAGAGGATCGCCACCATGCATATAATCGTAGCCCTTGTTCACATACCGAAACCTCATCTCATCTCGAGGCAAAATAGCCTCATTGCGAATGTCTCGGCAACATTGGAGGCAGAGTTCATAGGAACACTCAGGGCAGCTTCGGTGAAGGTCAAAAATTGAAGTAGCACAATGGTTGCTGCCCAGGATCAAAAGGATAATTAAACAAGCTTTAAAAAAAGGAAAACGATTTATGCAAGGTCAATTTTTTTATTAAAAAAAACTTACCAGTAGACACGTTCTTCATCACTACATGGAGTTTGCAGTATCTTAATCTCAGAGCGGGATGTCCCTGACATAAGAGTTTATTGTCACTGATGTTTTTAAAGTTAAAAAAGCAAACCCAAAGCTGAAGTTGGACAAAAACATGAAACAGTCTCTTTTTTCCCCTGATATGATAGTTTATTATTAATGATGTCTTCAAGAAAATATTACCACCAATAATACCTTGTATTCTAGCTTCGATCTCTTCCTCTAGAGCTTGTTCTTCACACAGTTGTTTCAGAAATGGACGAACTAAGTTGATGCAATAATGCAGATACTGAAACTTCTCATCATCAGAGATATCCCTGATAGATGTCTGGCAGGTGCATAAGAAATTAATTAATGAGAAAATTGAAAGAGTAAGCTTATCTTCATTAAAGAAAGTGGCAGAATTTTCCACGGGATAACAGTAAATCAAACCTTAATCATCCCACTTAAGCGCAAGCAGGCATTGCAATTGCAAGTTTGACGACAAAATGGGCAACACTCTACAATTTCTTCTAGTGTCATATCAGGATACCTATGTGCATGAATAGTACGCGTGATTAAATTTTGAAGAGACACCTCATAAATTACAAGAACGAATAATTAGACCACTAACAGGTAAAACTTTGCAGATGTAAAACAACTCACCATTGCTTGATGCACTTATCACAGTACATATTCTTTTGACATTTACTGCAAGGGACATAGCTTAATCTATCCTTTTTCATACACTGATGACATATCCAGCAACCTCGCTTGATATTCTGTTTAACACCAAAAGTTCAGCATTCGTCAGTTTATGAGGTACTGGACAGTACACAGTCAATTTCTTCTCTAATAAAAATATAAGCACAATTTGTAACACATTATTGACTCCTTCACGCATACGAATATCAGGTATTTTTATTAAGAAATATGAATTGACAAAGGCGATTACCGTCCTACTTGATGCAATGCAATCGTTCATATTAGGGTTTATCGAATCCGAAGTAGGCCATGCGGGTACTGGTGGAGAATGTGATGTGATCGTGCTTGAGGATAGACTCTCTGCGCTTGATTCTGAGCCTATTTTATCCATGGCGGTGTCCATTTTTTGCGCTCTTCTCCTGGACCTTATCTTGGCAACCACGGCTTCTTCATCATCTTCATCCTCAAAATCATCAACCAAAAAATCATTTTGAAAATTTCTTTTCCTTTTAGAGGAAGAAATAGACTTCTTTGGTTGATCCTCCCTCTTGCTCGAAGGACCAGGCCTCATCTTTGAGAGACATAGAATGTCGTCTTCATCTTCAGAGGCTGGAGTATACTTACGGCTCTCTCGAACCTTTCTCCTCCGTGAAACTTCATAAACGTTTGAGGAAACCACCTCCATTATCACCGACGCCTAATATAGCTTAAACCTAAGCAACAATTACGGTCAGTGACACACAAATAAAGAAAGCATATTTCAAGTAGAAACTTCTAAACAGAGCTAAAGAATTAAACCCACAAAGCTGTTCCAGGTCAATCCAAAACAGTGAACTGACTGGGTAAGTCAACCCAACAACATCGCTAACAGAAAACAAAACCCAGAAGAAAATAGCCCCTGATAGGGGGAAACAGAGTGAGAGGCGGTAATTAAAATTGCATTAACTATATGCACAATACCATAGCACATTCGAGATCAAGAACGAGATTTAGATTTTATAACCCACGCGAGTCAATGATCAATGAATCCACTCGGCGAACCAAACGAACATCACAGGTTTACGCGAGGACCAGAATCAAAAGAACAGGAGGAATCGCATTCCAAAAAACTAGAACAACATTCGAAATTAAAAATTAGAGATAACAAATTTACTCAGTGAAATCGACCGTGGGCGGCTTTATATCTCTGTGGGCAGTACGAAGAAAACAGGCAACGGGGTAATTTCCGAAGAAATTACTTTCTCGGTACTCATGATGAAACAGGCGTAAATTAAGAAGTTTTCGTAAATACGCACGAACAAATTAGAATAAAAAATCTTAGCTGATCTTACCCTAATTATAATTGTAAATTGTTTTCGTACATTCACCCAATATTTGATACCTTGTTTATTAACTTTCCATATATAACCTCCGCAAAATCGACAGAGTAATAAATGAAAGATATGAAAAGTTTGATGATGTACTGTGTAAATAAAATTTTAAGAAATACGATTACCATATATTTATAGGATTCGTACGTGCTTAGCTCTGGGATGCCAAAGTCTTTCGCTCAATCCAAAGAAGGGAATGGGAGATCAAAACAAGGGAAAAGCAGAGCCACGCGCTGTTTGACGGTTTGGTGGGTCACGCACTCACGCGCCTCTTCCTGCCCGTTCGTGTTTCTCGTTTTGGCTTTCCAATTACTATTTTAGAAATTTTTTGAAACAGGTTTTTTTTTTTTTACCGCATTCATTGGGATATTGGTTTTGTGTTAACAAATGTATAGTCAGGTATTAATTTGAAATTATTAGAAGATTCTGATCACGATCGCACCACAATTAAAATGTAATTTGAATTAAATGGATGATATCAAGGATATCTTGCACATAAATTCTTACTATTATTTTTGTATTAATAATAGTGAAAAACTAATAATAGCATTTCTTCCTAAATAAGCTGGCTCTCTTAAGTAAATAAGTCGTTTTAAATTGTTATTCCACAAGCATATGGAGGACTCTTTTTTATTATTATTATTTTTGTTTCCTTCAGTTTTATAAAATTGGAAGGTTATCAATATCTTTCAAATATTTTTATTTTCTATCTCCTCGAAGTACTCAATATGATATGAACCATTAAATGATTTAATGAATGTTGTTTGTTTTTTTAAAAAAAAAATAAAATAAAACCATAGAATGCGTCGGGTGCAAGCACTGGTAAATATAATGTATAATTGTAATTGTATTGTAAATATGTATTAATATCTGTATGATGTAAAAATTTTATCAACACTTACGATTAAAAAAGTTATTTTACTGGGATAAAAAGAATTAAGAAAAAATTGTTCATAAGCATAAGGTAAAAAAATTAAATTCAAATGAGTCTAAAGAAATTAATTTTTAAACATAATAAAAAACTATTGAAAAGTTTTCTTAAAACATCTTGATTAAAGTATATTTTTAGTCCTTTAAATTTAGTCGAAATACTTTTTTTGTGCAGATAAAGAAAAAAAGAAAAAGAAATCTTCTTTTAATCCTTTAATTTAAAAAAAAAAAGTGTGTTTTTAGTCCTTTTAATTTAACGGCGTTAACTTTAATAATAAAAAATACTGAGTAAAGTTAAATTAATAACTTATTTTTATATTTATATTATTTATAAATAGGAAAATAATTAAAACCCTGATGAATCTTTAAATTACTATCAAAATTAAAACATTCATTCAAATTATATTAGCATTTTAACTTTGTTGAATCAGCATTTTCCATTAGTCAAGTTAACGACGTTAATTTAAAATGATTAAAAACATACTTTTTAAAATCAAAAGATTAAAAAAAGACTTCAACTAAATTTAAAAAATTAAAATTATACTTTCGCCTAAAATTTTATATCCAGTGGTACATAGAATATGCACAAGAATTCACGTACGTTTAGCTGGTGTTTACTTCGTTGTATCTTCAACTATACCCTCAAAATAATCAGGGTTAAGGAGTTGTTCCCACATAATTAATGTTCTTGTATTTAAACTCTAGGTAAACAAATGTGGTAATAACTTAAAAAAAAGTGTTACACGGCACAAATATGTTATCATAGGCATATACTTATATATATGAGCCATTAGTTACCCTAGAAATGGGAGTTTTTATTTTATTTTTATATGTGCGTCAAATGCATTAATAATTGAAAATTTCTTTACATTAAGTGTTTATTTAAAATAATTTATTTGAAGTAATAAAATTTTATTTGCGAAGTATGAAATAAGTATGTAAGGGGAGTTTTTCTTATACTTTATATATATAATCTTATTTAACTAAAATATATAATCTTATTTAACTAAAATAAATTGAATCAAATAAGACATAAATATCCAATATCACAAGATAACAAAAGTCTAAGAATGTAAAATTTTCTGTACATTCTGTACTTTGTTTGGTATACTAAAAGTTTCTAAAATTACTTCTAACATTGGATGTGAGTACATAAAAACAGGTTGGATCAATTTATTAAAAAAATGCTTAAAAAAGCAACCATTTGTTTCCCAAACAAGCAGTGAGCAGTTAGTTGGAAACAGGAGACTTTTAGGCATAATTGGGGTGGGACTTGGAAAAACCGTTGAGGTGAAGTTGAAGCAGTTTAGGTTGGAGACGCGGACCCGTACGACCTACGCACTGGAGTGAGCCCCTGACATTATAGCTTTCACACTCAATCAGCTGTTTTATTATTATTATTATTATTATTATTATTATTATTATTATTCCCAATGTTGACTCCGGGTCTTCTCTTGGAAACAAATTTAAGAAAATGACACATATGGCCAAAAAAATGTCTTATATCATCAATAATAAATGAATGAGCAATCGTTGACAAGGTCATTAAACTTTTATGATATTATTTTCTTGAAATTCGAACCTAAGTATTATTATTTTCCGGACAAATTTTGATAACACTTGAGAGATTTGGTGCAAGTTTTGCTTTTGCAAGTAACTTTTTTTGGAAGTCCCACTCTTTTGGAAACGGAGGTGATTTTGATTCCAAATTCATCCTTGTCTGGATTTGTGCGGGAAAATTACAATTTGAAAGTCAAACCGTCCATTCTTTAAACAGAAAACCATCAATTCAAACAACCCCAATTATTTTTGGGATTAAACTGGAAAAGTCTCCATAAAAAAAAAAAACATTAAAAGCGTCTCTAATACAAAAAACTCTGATAGGATGCAAAGGTAATTATAAAAATTTAGAATTAGAATTAGAACAGAACTGGCATGTCCGTTAAAGTGGGCTAATGCCAGTTATTTTTTTGAAGTGGGGCCCACGTTATTTTTCTAAAAATAACAAAATATCCTTAACTCAAGAATGGTAAAGATGTAAAAATACTCTAAAATTCTCATCATATCATTTTCTTTAAGGTGTAAGAATGTCTATAAATATTTTAAATAAAAGAAAATTACAAGTGTGTTAATTGTAAGTTAATTTCCTAAAAAAATTTAAAAAAAAAATCGAAATAGGAAACTAATAGAAAATTTAATAGCATGTATTCTAGCTTACATAGTATCACATTCAATTGCTAAATTATCATATTCAATTATTTGAGATTGATTGTATATTAATTAAGAGTAAAATTAGAAAGTTAATAAGTTTAAAGACATAATTAACAAAGTATAAGATTTTTTGTAATTATAATAAAACATGTTACGAATGGCTTGTAAATAGAGTAGATGAGTAGCTAACAATAAGTTTGTGGTAATTTAAATTTGATGCATAAATTTCTAAGTTATGTTCATAACAATATCATAGAATTTGAATAGTTAAATAGATACTTTCTTTTTTTTATAAATTTGGGGTATTTTAGCACATTCAGCTTTATTTTGAATGTTTACGAGTATTTTTGCATTTTGAAAAAAGATATAATGTTTTGCATACTTTGGATAAAAGTTTATGGGTATTATAAAAATTAACGAACATTAGCCCATTTTAACGGACATGTTATTGTTGCTCTAATTTTAAATATTTATGGGTACTTTTACACCTAAAAAGAGTTTATAGTGTCGGGAACACTTTTAGTAAAAGTTGGTGCTTATTTTTACACCTTAACCTTTATTTCTAGCCTCCCACTTATTGGGAGAATGGGAGGGGATGTCTCCTTTTACCAATCTTTCCATTTATTTTCTTATCATTGAATTAAAGTTTCTTTTAATTTTTTTCTTAAATAGATGTTGAATATATACCAATAGTTGTATTGTAGTAATACAATTCAACAATGCCTAAACTTCCTATATCACTCTCCAACTCATGATCGATCCATTAAACTCTTGGTTAAATTATCAACATGAGAGAGTTTCTTTTTTGTGCCTATGCCTCTATGAATAAACTCCCTAGTCAATGATATCCACGAATGGGTGATTATAGTCACAACTTCAAATAATCAAATTAATATAGCCTCTACACAACCTAAGTAAATGATTACATTTTTGTAACCTCTTTTTCAGCATAAGTGAAGATCGTTTAATATGCCAAAAATCTCTGCAATTGTTGGTGTGACTCGAATAAGTTTACAGCTAAAACCGCAGGCCCAATATTTGTTCTCTCTGATTCAACGATGTCATTTGTGCCCTCTACATGTGAGGAAGACGATCAACTCCTTCGAAGCTCCAAAAAGATTAAAAAAATTCAACATAATGCAGAAGAAAATTACACGCTAGGCGATTGGCCCAAACTCAACTCCAACAAGACTGGGTTTGTTCAAGAAGGACCTTCCTTTGCAAAAAAGCTGAAAGGAACTGATAGGCATGGCGATACCTCTAAGGATGGAGAGAAGGAGGAGGAGGATGTTCTTTCGAATGACAATATGTCTGATTCCTCACACCATTCACATGAAGCTCCACTGTTTCAAACAACCCTTCCAGGAACTTTCCTACTTCCTCATTTTCCGGAAAGATCAAGTAGCAGCTTTATAGAGCATAGAGAAAGGTAGTAATTGTCAAACTCTTAGACAAACCCATAGGATATAAAGCTCTCTACACTCGTCTTCAAGCTGCCTGGGCAAAGAAAGGTGTAATCAACCTAATCAATATTGGCCACAGATTCTATGTAGTCAAAATGACTAATCAGAAGGATTACTTCCATTCTCTAATCGAGGCCCCTGTATAATATATGACCACTATTTAACAGTAAGACCATGGGAACCAAACTTCCGACCAGAATAGGACAAGATTAACAAAGTAGTAGTTTGGGTGAGAATGCCCAAGGTCTCACTGGAATACTATGATGTTGAAGCACTTACCTTCATCGGTAATAGGATTGGGAAAACCATTAAAGTGGATGTTAATACTTCATCCTAATTAAGAGGGCACTACGCCAGAATTTGTGTGCTAGTCGATTTGAGCAAACAATTGATAGCCGGGTTCAATCTTGATGATGAAGAGTATTACTTAGAATAAAGGGCCTCTACATGCTATGCTCCAAATGCGGTGTCTACGGCCATGGACAAGCAACATGTCCAACTAGAATAGCTACCGTGTAGCAATGTGATAATGAGGTAAATGCTTATACGGAACACCAAACAAATGAACCTACCAAGGTGGCCGATAACTGTGACTAATGGAGAGTATCCCAAAAAGTTTGTCGCCAATGCAAACCAAAAGACAACTCCAATGAGTCAACCAACAAGAACTACAAGGAGTCGAGATTTGATATTTTGGTTGAACATGATGAACCAGCAAAGCACCTTGTGATTTCTTAACCAATCGTTGCTCCAGGCCAGAATGTTGTACCAGCAAGCCCTCTAATATATTGTACAACAAAGGCACATTCTATGTGAGGTGGTAATCAGAGCACTACGAAAACGTCAAAGGACAATATGGACGGTATGCCAGTAAAGGTGGGCGATTTGGCAACCAAGCAAGTGGACAAACGAGAAGGACAAAGGAGGCTAGAGAAAAGAAGTAGGGATGAGTTGAAAAATGTGAGGGAAAAGGGAGAGACATTAATGCTAACTATTGGTGAGTATAATGGAGAACAAGCAGAGGAAGAGACAATTCCTATTCCTGTCATGGAAGATTCTAGAGATGAGAATAATTTGGGTCAAGGGTATTATGCACCGGCCCAATTCATACATGACCCAAATGATATTAGAATGGAGGACCTTGCTCCAAGCGACCCAACTACTCCAAGGCCTCCACATGAAGATTAGGCTGTAGATATGGAGCAGGAGGGGAAGAGGAATGTGGACTCGTATTGGAAACAAGCTATAGCCCTTACCCCTGGTAATTATATTGAAGCTTGAATAATCGACATCACTTCTGCTTCTATTGTAACAAAAGATTCCCTTTTTATGTGGAAAAGGCCTGTATCAATAATTATGATTTTACGTATGGACAATTCCTCAATATCTTGTTCATTCGCAACAAAATATTTTCTTTGTGC
>JBAGKO010000001.1:17982211-18011423 GCA_037177275.1 Acacia concinna | reverse complement strand
GTTCAACCATTGAACAATTGTCAGGACATCGCCGTTCAACCCATAAACGACTTAAGGTTCATGGGTTCCTTTTGCACGAAAATCGTCATTTGTAAGCATGATTTATACAAATCGTTTGTCCTAATCACGATTTCTACTGCTGCATCTTGTTAAACTTTTTTATACTATATGCTTAATTATTTTTACTGTTTGTTGTATTTAATTAAAAAAGCCAAAATAATACAAGTGTATGAAATAAATAAAACAAATAAGCCGTTATATGATCTTGACAGGCACACGACTAGAAAGCATGAATTAATTAGTGTTAGGCGGTTGGTTATGGATTTAATTGAACGTGAATTAGTTACTGAAGTTTTAAACGTTTGAATTATTTTGAATAAATATTAATTTTCATGAAATAATGAGAAGATTATACTTATAGGCCATATGAGAGGAGAGAGAATAGAAGGCTTAGTTATTGTTTTTTTAGTTTGCATGCACGTCCCGAAATACTCCTCTCTTTCCAGATGTTTTAACGCAAATTGTTCTTAATAACAACGATTTGTACAAATTGTTTTTAATAACAACGATTTGTACAAACTGTTCCTTTTAATCCTGATTTCCATTGTCATATCCTATTAAATATTTTTTTTATCACATTTCCTTAATTCATATTATTTTATTTAAAAAGCCGTTTCCTTATCCAATCAGTGGATCCATATTGACATGAAAACTTAGACCCCCGTAACAAAAATATCGGTGAAGGCATAAAATAGTACCCTATTTATAAGGTCTAATTAACTTTTTTTTAGAGAATCTTAAAAAAGTTGATTATATTATTTTAAAATATTAAAATTTATAATTTTTCTTCAAATCATGGTATTTGACATATGAACTAATATATAATATAATAAAATAAACATATAATTTGATTAAGTAATGCAATTAACTTTATTATAATTTTTTTAAAAAAGTAAACTAAACTTTATAATTAAGACTATAAGGAGTAATAGAGAATTGCGCTAAGAGCAAAAATAGTAATTATCTTTTTTTAGATGAAAAATAATAACAAATATTTAAAAGTGGCACAAATCTAAAAATTCTATTAATTACACCTAACATCAATTAAGTGTAGCCCACTTACTACCTGAATAAATTTGCGTTATTTTTAAATATTTATTACTATCATTACACCCGGACAAAAAAATAATTATAGCGCAATTCTTTATTACTTTTTTTTTTTGACATCTTCACCCTAAAAATATGCAGCATCTGTTAATGATAAAAAAACAGGAATAACTTGTGCAATTATTGCATTTGTGACTAGAAAACTAAATGCAATGGGATCGCGTTAATAACGTGGTAGCGGCATCTAAATTTCAATAATTGTACTTTTTGGCAAATTCAAACCTAATTCATGAAATTTGGTCAAAAAACCAATATATCTATGACATCAATATAATATATCGACCGTATTTCATTTTCTTAATTAATTACTTCGCGACTTTTAAAAATTGGTAGTTTAAACTTAAATTATAGAAAATGAATATGTAATTTTTTTAAATCTGTCTTTCACAGAAATTAATATTCATATTAAAGCTTCCTATTAAAATTAAAAACATACTGAACCTCTGAATTAGTACGGACTACGTTTATTTTAAAAAATATACTACTAATTTAGTGTGTAAAGGTCTATTTTCAAATTAAACCCAATATAACTGAGGCTTAGCTTTACTTAAAGGACAAGTCAATCCCACATGTGATTATTATTGGGGGAGATGTTGCATAGAATCTCTTAAATTTCTATTCACTTACAAATAGTTATTCTAGCTTTCAAAATTTAACATTTTTTTGTAATTTTTTTAAATCAATCAATATATATATATATTTTAATAAATTTAATGACTTATGAATAGCGATGAGATTTGTTGAATATGAAGTAATTTTAATTTGACTAACTAATTTGTGTATTTATGTTAGTCTTTTAAAATAATTATTTTACTGATGATTATAATTTGTCATATTAGTGATTTTAAGAATCTTGTAGATTTTTTTTTATTGGTTTGTTTCTGAACGGGTCCTGTAATTGTGCAGCACAGGGTTTATATATTATTGATGATTATAAATTATATGAAGTAGTATATTTATTTATTAGATAGAAAACTATTTATTTGTTAGATAGAAACTATCTAAATCACTAAAACATTTGTCAACAAATAAAGAAAGGCATACAAAAACTATAATGATTTAAGGTTCAGTGTTTGTTGAGCTGTTTTATATACAAGTTTCACTCCTTTCTTATAAATAAAAAATCCTCAAAATAGAGCGTTTTAAAAAAAAAATTTTGACCAAAATATTAGAGTGGATACTTGGAAATTGACATTATTGATAACAAATATGGCAGTCATTTTCACAAATATAAGAGAGAATGGAACATATACACATGGAAGGGGACTGATTTTCAAGTAACGTGCCCATCAATCAACTTCAAAATTTATCTGATGGCCACATTTAGTAGTGGTCTTATCCAAGTGGTCCCTATTTTACTCAATGAAGCTGTGAATAATGATGGCAAAAAAAGAAGAAGAAGAAGAAGCTGTGAATAATAATTTCCTCAACTGTTCCATATTTAATATTAGAGCCAGCTAACTTTAACCAAAAAAAAAATATTAGAGCTAGATAACTGGATATTAAAAAAAAATAATTAAGTTACTTTTTTATTTTGAAAATGTTTTAATTTACCCCGCGGGGGTAAAATGCTATCTGCATATATCTGATTTGTTCTTAGTATTATATCAATCTACTAATTATATTGAATAATTATTCCAAATTCCAAACTTTTTTGCATATTGTTATAGCATACTTTTAAAGATAAAAGTAAAGTTCATTTTTAATTAAAGCGTGCTTAAATGATATGTTTTTTTAAAAAATAAAGCACACGTAAATATTACACATTTTTAAACCAGAATACTTTTATTTGTTTATTTGGGTAATTTATATAGATTGGACACGTGGTTTGAAAAAAAGGGAATAGACTATCTCTTTTTTTAAAACAAAAAAAAACAGAAAAATAAATGTCATCAACCGCTTTTTAGGCATGCCGAAGAAGGAAAAAAAAAAGTGTTTTTGGCACACAAATATTGAAATTGACTATTTAGGAAGGTTGTAGGGCTATGTAGAAATGCCAAATGGCCAATATATAAGCATGATATTGCCTTGTCATCAGTGTTATACAAGACTGGAATATACAGGGCAACAACTGGAGCATAAAGCAATTAATTTAGCCTCAGAATACTCAGTTTATTAATATTAAAGTATTAAACTACATATATAATTGTACATGGAGTCTAATAATCTAAAATTGACAGACATAAAAAATGAAAAACACACGCACACACTTATAATAACTGATGTGACAGAATTAGGACCACCACACATCAGTTTGTCGCCAGTGCCATACATGACATAAAAAAGTTATACAAAAAGAAAGTAGTCCAGAAAATGGATTGAAATGGACATTTCTATTAAACTTTACTGTTAGGAAATTACTGAATCTTATCATGACTCTAATGGACAAGGATATTTACCTCCAGGTTCAAACAAGAACAGAGGACGGCCTCCTTCATGTTCACACAAAGTAGGATAAGAGGTAGAAGCTTAAAACTAGGAGACAACTTTGTACACACTGAGTTTTGTATTATCTTCAAGGATCAGTTTCAGAATAGGAGAGGCTTTGTCTGCACAAGTTACCTTCCTGACGTGAGATGAATGAGAGCTTGGTTTGCATAGAAGGAGCCCACATCCCATTCCTCTCTTGGAGATGATAATATCATCAATGCAACTACTATTGATCTCATGCTTGGCCTTACTTGTGGATTTCCCTGTGTGCAAGCTTTCGCTAGTTGACACACCTGCAATCCACAACAACACACACACCAATCAAACACAACAACTATAACAACCTCAACAACCTTTCACCAAAGACAAAAAATCACAACAACAAGCTGTATCTGCTAAGTGGAGTCGACTATATAAATTACATGACCTTATTGTGCTCTATCGAAAATCAAATGTTTAAATAGATTATTAGTCAAAAGATTTCGCTCTATAACATAATTGAGTGTTTACTTATGTTTTCCTTTACCTCTTTTCAAAAGACTTCATAGTGCACTGATTACATGGACAACATTATGTTTAGTTCTGTAAATTTTTGTTTTACTTCAGTGTACTTACTATTGGAATATACCTAATCTACCAAAGGTAGATTAGGACCCAAGCCCATCAGCATTAGGGACAAAATATAAATGATAGAAAAGGCTTGAGTGGATGTTTGTGATATTTCACAATCATTCTAATTTGAATGGTTAAGCCGATAGAATATATCTCCTAATAAAGAAGGGATACATCAATTGAGGAAGAGAGTTATGTGATATAATACACTAAACTATAGGTCTATTCACTTTTCACTTTTGTAAACGAAAACTTAGATATTAACTATAAAGAGAGACATAACATGTCACCTTATATACCGATTCAAGAGGGTAGTTGTCACCGAGCCTAGGGTCAACAAGTTCACCAAGGTCTTCTTCTGGGTTTTGCTGATTCAGAACCTCTTCAAACTGCAATTTTAAGTGAATGTAAAACTTTTGAGTGAATAACTATGGGGGAATGATTCTGACACTTATCATTGTTATTCTTATATTTTTGGAGAGATAAAAGCAGGGCAGGAAAAACAACCAAGGCAACTAGTCCCTTTGATCCACTCGTAAGCTCTGTTGTCTTCACAATAGCTTCTTTTGCAGATATGAGTTCATAGAGAACGACTCCAAATGCATAGACATCTGTTTTGAGGGAAATGTCGCCATATTTTACATATCTGCACAGCAAACGTTTATCTTGGTCAAAATTATTAAAGATTTTAATAACAGTGAAGTCTGTCTGAAACTATACAGACTGTAACGTCGTAAAAGTGATAGTTGACAAAAAAATAAAAATAAAAAACGTTGTTAAAGTGATAAAAAGCCCCCATAATATATTACTGAAATCCACAAGTTCACCGACCTCCTTTATTCTGTTAGAAATTCAGTGTAATAATTTTAAGAAAAAAAGTAAAGCAGAAAAAGCTATGGTGGCCGACATACATACTAACCCCAGTTTGTTTGCACCTTGGAAGAATTATTCAATCCTAATCAAAAGCTACCATGAATGCGGGTTGGCTCAACTTGTCTGCATTCCAATGCAATTATTACCTTGAAAGCTATAGCTTAAGTTACTATTGCCATCATGGACTTTCTTATTAGTCATGGACTCTATCTTGTTCCACAGTGCTACTATGCTTGAAAAGAAGAAAAACCCTTCTAATTGATTTAAAATAATCGAATTAGACTTGCAGACAAAATGTCACTGGAACGTTGCTGAGAAAAAGATAAGCCCCTACCAATCAGTGGCCAAGAGGTCGAAAAAGAATACCACCAATTATGTCTATGAAAGGCTTCCAGGGCACTTACTTTTAAAAAGGAACTGTTCATATGTTTCTTTATGGTATGAGATATTTGTGTTGAAGATGCGATACTAAATCTAAACTATTCATAAAAATTTAAATTATTGGTGTTTTATGGAGCATATGTGGCGGCATCAATCTGTGTATGTACCTGCTTCTTAGTTTCTATTATCACAATTTCTACCAAATAAAAGCATTCTAAATAAAGACATCAGGTTTTCTTTTCTCCGAAGTCAGACATCTATCTCATGTATATTTTCAATGGGTTAAATTGCCCATGTAATTTGAATTTCTGAACCGTAGAGGATTTTTCTTTTTTCAAGAAGAGCAGTCACAGAAACAAATGCTACAGAATAAATTTTGTGGCATAGAACCAAGGCACCAACACTCTAGAACAACACAAACATCACACGGATTGAGTATGCATGGTAACATAACTGCGGGTTCAAAAGGGTAAGAAAATAGTAAGCCCAAAAGGGTTCATTTAAATCCTTAATTGAACTTTAATCTCCAAGTCAAATAAAAGTACTTAATGAACAGGCATTTGCATCACTTAACGAACAATACTAAAAAAGTGATAAGTAAATCAAATTCTTACTCAGGAGGCATATAGCCAAAAGTTCCCACAAGATGTGATGGCATTGAAGAACTTCCAAATTCTATCAAATTTGTCTGACCAAAATCTGCAACCTGTGAAGATGTTAGCCTCAGAGTATCTAATTTCATTATTTATTTAATCAGAACTCCAAAAAGAAACATTATTTTCAAACCTTTCCTCGTAAGTTTCTGTCAATCAATATGTTTGGAGACTTAATGTCTCCATGGATGTATACAGGTACTGTTTGCTCATGGATGTATGCCAGTCCTCTAGCTGCATCTAGGGCTATTCGCACTCTACTTGACCATGATAATGGCTCCCTCTCTAAAAGCAACAGTATTAGAACTATAAGTCAAATTGGAGCTAGCATTTTTGAAGCAGAGACAAGAATTCAAAACATATGATCACAATGATGTGGCAAGAAGTTTTAGTACAGTTTAAAGTATCATGATGTTATGATCGATACTAAAGTCATATATGTATTTAGCACAATATAATTTAAAATATATGTGAACATAAAAGAGTGAGAGGGCAGAGTAGGCCCTATATTTTCACCTGAACCGCGTAAATGTTGGCTTAGATTGCCATTCTCAATGTACTCATAGACTAAAAATAAGGAGTTCTTAACACAATATCCAATCAAACGTACCTGCAAAGAGCATATATACAAGGAATTATCATTGTGGGTGTTTAGGTAACGAATATAAAGTATCTTGGCATGAAAGTAACTAGAACTTTAGGCATTGAAATCAATCCAAATAACATAGCTATTATTTATGAGACATCACAAGCTGTTCTGGAGAAATCTATACAAATTGATAGGCATGAAGACGAGATAATAACATGAGGGGGAACCATACCAAGTTTAGGTGATGGACATGGGTAAGAACCTTCAGTTCAGTAAGGAATTCTTTTGATGCCTGCATGTCCATCTTCTTAATCGCCACTTTCTGTAGGAAATTGTCAATGTCTAGCAATTATTAGAATTTCTATTTCAATTTTACGATCAGCCTTAGAGCTACAGCAGACTAATAAAAATGGGGCTGAATATAGAACAGGAGGGTAGAATTGAAGATTTGAACCTAAAGGTTGTTAGCAAAATAGTTAAAAATGGTGAAGGACAATGACATGTGCTCAGAATGATCGGCCGGAACCCCAAAATTGGTTCTAAGGTTTATCTTCAAAGAATGGTATTCCAGGAAGTTTTAAAATCTATCTTTGGAGAAGACAAACCTCATTTCGAAGTTTTGCCAAGTAAACAGATCCAAAGCCTCCTTGTCCAATCTTGTTAGCCACACTAAAGCCATTAGAAGCTTCAGAAAGCTCCTCATATGAGAACTCCACTGACTTGTCCACTGTAATACCTGTCAATCCAGGAGAGACACAAACAACCAATCCTGATAGCTTCTCTGTGCAGCTTTCACATCCTGAATCCAAGAAACACATCAACTTCAACTTATAAAATCTTAAATGTAACGTTGAAATTCTAGAATGAAAATACAAAGAGACAAAAATATATGTTCTGTCTCAATCTGCTTATTAATCTTGCTTTGTTCTTGTCTGACTTTTATTAAGGATTCAAGTTGCTGGAGGTCAACTCAGTAGTTTTGAGTTTTGATCATGTGTCTGCTCTTCAATTCCTTAGTTGCTCCTTGTTTCTCTGATAAATTCATAAACCTAGGTTGCCTCATTAAACGAGTAGTTTCAATGAGATTTGAGTCCCATTTTGTTCTTTAACTATTTGTCTCCTAATATGACTACACAAATAATCTGTCAATGCTATGCATAAGAATAGACTGACTTACGTTGATTATACTTATCTTCAGATGCTAGTGGGTTTGTGAAAAGGGATGCGTCTCCCACTCTCTTTCTTCCACATAACCCGAAATATAGTAGTCCCAGGACTAAGGTCACAGAAATGCTTCCAATAACTAAGCCAGCAATAGCTCCACCAAAAATTCCTACTTAAAAGGATTATATCCAACCATGTCAAAATCAGAAGATGCCATAATATTAAGCTGTAAACTTGAATAGAGCAGTGTGAAATTCCCCATCATCACCTGATCTGCAAATGGCAACAGTCATAGATGTTGGAGTTAGAGGACTTTAGCAACTTCCAAAAAAGTTCGTTAAACTTACAATGAAGTATATAAATTATCTAAGTTTGTTGTTGAAATTACTGAGGAACCAAAATAATGAACAAGCCAAATTGATATCAGACGGTAATTAACGTGGTGGTATAATTAAAATAACTTGCCTAAACTTCAATGGTGGATGGTTTCCATTTTCATCTGCAAAATAGGATATAAAACATCATCATCATTACTCATTAGGCGCACAGAGCTCTTTGAGAACTTTCATCAAACATGTGAAGTGCAAACAACAAATCCTTACAAAACTTAGTAATTGAGCAAATGATATTTCCATAGCGCCACGTATACATAGATGAGTTGATCTTTGAGTTTTTGATGAGCTGTAAGCTAATGGTGTTACGTAAAAGGTGCAATTATTATGAAAACCACTTGCAACATTTTTCTAGCACAAAAAAGAAATTAAGGAATTTATTCTGTTTGGAAATCATAAATAATAGTATGTTGGCAAGAAAAGGAAATCATAAATAATAGTATATCAACTCTTAGATTCGATATAATAAAAAGAAAAAAAAAGTAATATTCCAAGTATTATTAGCCGTCGATTATCAGTATATAATATTAATTTTTTAGCCACCAAACAATTCATTAATAGTGAGCAATATGATTTAATTATCGAATATTGTACAATATAAAAAAGAATATATCTAGTGTTCCAAAACATAATTATTTATATCGTACTATTTATTTTTTTTAATCAAAGTATATCGTGCTATCGTAGCATGAGCTCTCGTCTCCTTTTCCAAACTCATGCCACATATAAATAAATAACTTTCCCAGCGAATCAATTGATATTATTGAGCAAATTCTTAAAATCATAAAAACAATATAAAATGTTAACCGAGTTGCATAACTATTTATAAGTAGCATAAATGTTTTGTGTGCTACGTGAAACTAAATAAATAAATTCAATACTTCAGACAAAACATCTTATGATATATACAGAAAATCTTATAACAAGCACGGTAAAAATAATCTTATTATTTTATAAGTGAAACTTAATATGCTTAGGAATTACTTTCAAAATATGACCTACATTTTAAGGATTTATTTGCTAATGGTTAAAAATTTAAAAGATACACTCCCACCGAGTTAATGACGATTAAGTGTCATTTTCATACATCTTTTTTCGTTAATAAAAATATCAAATAGTTTACCAAGAACAAAAATTAACAAGTAATAATAAAATTATATGTACAAGTTGAAAATTTTAAGGAATTTCTTATCTTATAAATGTTCGACAAAATTTTGAAAGACTAACTAAAATAATAATATTTTTCTTAAAAAAGTATTGAATACTCTAACCAATCAGATTTAATTAATTTTTTATTAGATGCAGAAAGTTGCGTTTGATAAACCAAAAACAGCCAAAAAAAAAAAACAACAACAACAAAATTAGCTAGCCAAGTTCTACTCTAACGAATTAAATAATATGATAATTAATTATAAGAAGAGGTGGTGGGAGTAAAACAAAAGCACACTTTTGAGAGTAGTCTTAGCAAGCCAGTCAACAAAAATAAAGTGATTTGTTATTATAAAATATATAATGCCACTATTATATTGAAGTCTGAAGACAAACCTCTAGCCGGCACAAACACCAGGCCGGCTTTGAAATCGGACCTAGGATTGTACCTCTGAAGCAACTCCGCCGGAATACCATTCACCACCGAAACATCCGACAGTCCTTCGCCCGGCTGAATCGGGTACGTCAAGAACAGCCCGTATTTCGTGGACACGTGTGCATCACCGCAGGAGCAATTCACAGTAACATTGACTCGGGTCCCTGTGGGTATCTGGTTAGGATCGAGAAGGTTGAATCTGCTCACCCACTGCTCGTCGGTGAGACCGGCGAAAGTTTCATGAGCAATCGACGTGTAGGTATCTCCGAGTTGCATGATGTAAGAGAAGGTGTGAGCTAAGAAATCTTCATTCAAGCAGCCGCACGTGAAGGGCACGCGCAGTCGAATCTGGGTTGGGAGGGTTGTCGTCGTGGTGTTATTAGGCTTTGGGAGACTGGGATTGTATTTGAGAATGTCCGGAATTTTCTGATGGAAGAGTTCGCTGATTTCAGTTAGGGTGACGTTTTTTCCGTCGACGTAGTAGGAAGCTAAAGCTAGGTCGCAGCCACGCTTGGGCCTGCACTCAGCTTTGATCCTGAATTTGCATAACTGAAAGAGGAGGAGGAGAAGAAAGACGAACAGTAGGGTCGAGTTTCGCTGTGTGGCCATTTTGAAGAGGATGATGATTGATGAAGATGATCATGAGAAGATCACCGTTGATGCTTGAGCAAGTTTGAGAAAATAATTAAGATATTTCAATTATTTGGGTTAAATCACAGTCCCTCCATTTGCTTTTATATAGAAAAGCTCGTACGTAGTAGAGAAGTTGCATTTCATTCTAAATATAAGATTTCATGTGTTAAATTTATAAATATGCATGATACAACCTCTATTTCTAAATATAAGATAAAATAACTTTTTTTTAGAGATTAATAGAGCTAATTAAATTATTTTAAAAATATTTATATTTATCATTTTTTTAAAATTATTTTACTTAACCTATAAACTACTAATATATAATCTCATAATACATAAGATATGATATGATTAAATAACTCATTTATTTAATATATTGTTTTAAGAAAAAGTCAACTATGTCTTATATAATAAGACTCGAGGAGGTATTTAATTTTAAGGATAGTTATATAATTTTTTTTCCACACAAGGATACTTAAATAATAATATGATATGTTAGAAAAAGAACAAATATATATGGGAAAATTCCATTTAAATACCTTTTAAATTTTAAAATATCAAATCAGTAATTTTTCATAAAATTGAGTTGTGAATCTCATTACTCTTATGGGTAATTCCATTACCATTATGGATAACATAACTGATTTGGGATTTTAAAATTTAAAAAGTATTTATATGAGATTCTCCCAATATATATAATAAATAATTAATTTAACTAGTTTTTGAATTAATACATACAAATTAGTTATTTTAAGTATTTGCAATTATATTATGTTCTTTTATAAGAGCACGTAATAAAAAAATATTTTTTGTTTTCTAGTAACTGTAACTTGTCTTATTCCCAAAATTTCTTTGAAAAATTCAAACAAGTTTGTGTGTGTGTGTCTCTCGCATTATTATTGCTACTTGCTGGCTGCATGCAGTACTCAGTTTTCTTTGCCTTGTGATTACTAGAGCTGTTGTAACACAGACACAAACACACTCTCAAGGATGATGGTGACTCCAAATGGGCAGTCCAGGATTTTGAAGGATTAATATAATTAAGGAATATGCTTTCTGAATTTTGCAACCGTGCTTTCATATAATTAATATTACCTCCATTCATAATTACAAAATCACATTGACTTTTTTAGAGAATGCTAAAAAAAAAAAATTAAAAAAGCTAATTATATTATTTTAAAATATTAAAATTTATCGTTTTTCTTCAATTTATGTTGTTTAACTTATAAAATAATATCTAATGTAATAAAACACAATATATGATATAGTTAAATAATGTAATTAGCTTTTTTAAAATTTTTTTAAGATTCTTTAAAAAAATCAATTGAATCTTATTATTAGGAAGGGAGGAGGCAGTATATAATGAATGAATTGAAAAATATCACTCAGCTCGCTGTCTAATACTCCTACCTATATGAAAGCGATTTGTTTCCGTTTCTCTCTTTGAAACGGTCATAGCTAGGTATTTATATAATTATGTTTCTGTATCCCAAAAAATGAATTATTATATGTATGTATATATATGTGGCTTATTTTGTGGATTTTTGCCTCGTTACCTAATTAAGAAACAAAGGCAAAGTCGTTTCTTTTCAATGCAAGTCTAAGTTTACTCAACTCACTGATGAGCACGAAGATTAAAGACAGACTCAATGGTTAATTACCCTTAGATTGAAGAGAGTTCCTCCAACAATGTTTTATATATTTTCAAAGTCTCATTAGATAGTTCGATTAGAAATATTCTGCAATCATTTTATTCTTGTATGATTTAAAAAAAAAAATTGTCAATAAAGATGACACATATTTATAATCATGGTTTCCACTGGCCCACCCTTTTATTATGGCTGGTTTTTCTATTATAAGATCTAGACTGTCTAGCTAGATCATATCACAATTCAAATCTAATATTTTTTAGGAGCTGATTTTTACCTAAAAAAATAATTTTTTTATAAAAATATTAATTAAAAAATTATCTTTATTTTATATTATTTATCAATTAAAATAATTTTTTTTTAAAAAAAAACCAACTCATAAAAAGACTAATTTTTAGACAGTCCAAATCTCATAACTCCCTGCTCCTTGTGTTGGAGACTTGGAGGAGAGAAACCAGCTCTCACTCTCAGCGGGCCCTACCATTATTCAGCTTATTCTCTCTCTCTCTCTTTGCTACTGAATATATGCTATTACCGCATACTACTATTCTTAATTCTCATTTATTATAAACTATATGTCGAATCATCTTATCAAATTTTACTGAATATATGCTATTACCACTCTATTATTCTTAATCTCATTTATTATAAACTATGTCTAATCATCTTATAAAAAAAAATTTAAAAAAATAGTTAATTCATTAATTTTATTTAAACATAAAAAAAATAATTCCTTTCGTGTCTGAAATCACAAATTACATTCCAAAAAGACATAAATATGGACAATACTTTTTTTTAAAAAAAAGAAAAAAAACATAATTAACACATCTATAATAAGTAAAATATCTATATATATATATATATCCCTTTTTTTGAAAAATTCCTTATAATAATAACTAAAGTAATATATGTGAAGGTATCCTCAATTATTGAGGGGATATATATACATATATAGTGTGTGTGTGTGTGTGAGCATGATGAGTTGACTGTTCTGTTATATGATGAAGAAGGAAAGACGTGAAGAAGCATATAATAAAGGGCATGTTCAAAAAGCATGCCAAACTAATGAAAGTCACTCACCTTTTATATTAATTGCATTCACACACACACACACACGCCATCCCGTTCACACTACCACCACCACCATATATGTGCATATATTCCTTTATAAATTTAGACAGCCCAAAAATTATTGTACCTAGGCTTAATTAATTAATTAATTAAATGCCTTAACTTTCTCTACCAATATTCATGTAAGACGCTTCAACACGCAATGAAAAAAAGTTGATGCGTTTTCAATACATGATACAGTTATGTTACAATATAAAAAGCCACACACACACACATTATTTAGATTCTTTTGTTCACCACGGTTTGATAATGAACAAAAGTATAAGCACACACACATATTGAGTGCTTTGCATGTGCTTTCGAGGCTTCTCGTCAACCCTCCCATGCACGCAACTAATAAAGTTGCCCACTACTCTCTTAGCCTCACACAAACACACACACATATATATAATGTGATCGCGATCGCGATCAGACCACTGTTATCCGGATCCTATTACCAGCAATCCCACTAACCTTACCTTATCCAACTAGACTTCCTTAAAATGAACATTTCTTTCAACGCTTGGTAGTCAACCCCGACAAGGGGTTAAGGTATCTGCCACCTTGGTCAACTTTATGTTGCTGACTATGATTCTTCTATTCATCAAATCAAACTACGCTGGCCCTTATATGTCTATATATATAGACACAGACAATAATTCCCACTAAAGCAAAACAAAGTGGAAGCTTTCCATTCATATTGTGCTGCAAACGCCTTCAACACACACGTCTTGCCTTTTACTTATATATTCATATATATCACACACACACACACACACAGTGACACATGTTTTATATCTCAATCCACAAATCATGCTTATTGTTATTCATGCTAAACCCATTCAAGTAGGCGCGCGGGCGCGCACACATATATATGTATATTATTATACGCAAGTATATATAATATATGTGTCGTTCATGGAGGAGTTAAAGAACCACTTGCTGACGTCAACATATATTGTTGTCCTTGTCACCTCACTATTCTTGTTTTCCCCTCTTTTTTCTTCTTCGTCTTGTGTTTTTAGCTCTCTCATTTCCCACCTGTGGGATCACACCCACACACGTTTAAGACTAATCAATTCTATATATAAAAAAGTCATGCAAACCGGCTCTGAAATCGGATTAGCTTCAACATGGGTCGTGCAATCATACATTTATCACTGAATTGGAAATGATCTTTTCTTTTTTACTTAAACATTTTATTATGATTTACAATTAATTATAATTAGTAATTACTCCAAAAATATACTATCAATATGCTCCCTCTGATCCTTATTTTAAGACACCAATTAAACATTATATTTGATCCTTTTTATAATGCATTTGTAAGTTTCCAATGCATTAAATTTATTTCTTCATGTTGACCCATATTTAATAAGGGTAATAGAAGAGAATAATAATTAATATGATATTTAAGTTTGATGTATTTAGCAAAAGTAATATTAGAAATCACATGAGTTTTAAAACAATTTAAATACTTTTAATTAATTTTATTAATTTGTAAGAATATGTAGTTGGTGCCTTACAATAAGTATAAGAGGAATAATTCAATACATCCCACGGGACTAACACTAGATCTAACTGAAACAATGTTGGGGTTTTTTTTCCTTCAAATAAATTTAGCTCTTCATTCTGCATTAAACCACACATCTTCTAATCAAAGTTAGCGATTCTTCTAGTTTCTTTTCTTTTTTTTTTTTGTTGGGTCGAATAATGTGAACGCACGAAGTAAAATCATATCTTGGAACTGGAAGACCTGATCTATGTCGGGTGATCAAATACATACCGCCAAACAATCAAAGGCCGACCCGAATAATGAAGAACAAGAGAAAGCTTTGCACTAAGTAGGATATAAAGATCATTGGAAACAAGGAAGGCCAATGGACTAACAAGAAACGATGAATAATTTCAAACTGGGAGGGAGTGACAGTTTCTTGTTAATGCCAGTGTTTAAGGTTTTGATGTTACGACCTCATAGGAATGAATCACTTTCCGGACAGAAAGGGAAACATCATCAAATGTCACCATGGGATCTACATAACACAGAGAGAGAGAGAGAGAGAGAGGGAGGGAGGGAGAGAGATACATACATACATATATATTAAGAGAGTCAAATACATAATAACATGTTTCGTAGCCTCTGGTCGAAGCTTTACAAACACACACACAACAGCAGCAGCTGCAGCCAGTCATGTCTTTCTTTTTTGACAGTCTTGTCCCTAAAACGGTCATCTCTTCCGCCGCTTGGGCTCCACCTGCCATTTCATATAAATTCTGATCAGTTAGTAATAACCTCGTGATAAAGAGAACGTAAGAAACCTGATTGGAAAAAAACAAAAAAACTTCACAAGATATTTTTCCTCTTCAATGCCATCAAGATAACTAAGGCCACGGTAGAGATAAAAGTTGTAGTGACAAAAGAAGAAAACTTAGATAGCTTTTAGATGTTTTCTTCTATCATATTATCTCAAAAAAACATGACCTGTTGTTAATTTCCTCATAATTCTTTAATAAGCTTTAATGTTTTTCTAATAAAACGCTTAAGACGTCTTAAATAAGGCCATTTCAAACGTTAAGTGAGCATCAGATAGACAGATAGAATGACTGCTAAAACAAGCATATACTGAGTATCTTGTACAAACAATAGCCATTTGACAATCCAATGGAAGGAACTTTGAGAGCCCTTTGTACTCCCAAAAATAAATGAATGAATTTTGATAGGAGTGATATTCCTTTCTTCTCACTTTATCTCCTCATTTTCCCCACCAAAAAAGGTAAAGACTGCAGTGATGAGTGGAATTTATGCCCTCCAAGGAAAAAGCAGACCAATATAAGCATTGATATGTACAGAACGAAGCATCCAGAAAAGAGGTCAACTGAAGATGGTTACCATCAGAAGAATAAAACAAGACGACATAATTGAAATCCAATACTGCACTTCAATAACGTACATGAATAGATTAAACCAATTCATATCATAAACGAACCTCATAACACCAAGAATGAGATTGATCGATTTATCATACCTTGAATAACACATTTTTAAATTTATTTTATAAAAGGCAACAAGGCAGGGTAATCACCAATCCAACCTCCTACAGATTTCAGCCTATCTCTACAAAACAAGCATGACATGGATCAAACTGTACACTTGAAGATCAATAACATGGTTTCAACTACTAAAAGATAATTCCTGAAAGGTAATAACTATTGAAGAACGTGCATTTAAATTCACAAATGATGAAAAGTTCATTAACAAAAACTAGTGACAACTCAATCCAAGATTACAGGAATAAGGGTTCACCCAGGAGAAAATTGCTTGACCACAGTTTTGTAGTTTTTCCCATTTTGGAATTGGTACAAGACTAGTTCATCGAAAACCTAACAACTTTGTTCAGATCAATTAACTGATACAACAGCTTGATCAAGATAGAAATGTAAGCCTAGCATGACAGATAGTAGCAATAAGTGAAAAGCTCATCCATATCTCGGGCAATAATTGCAGCTATCCATACAGTCACATTCAAAGTAAATGATTAAACAAGAAAACATTGTAATACTTGATAAAACATATTTCCATAGGGTAGAGGTATTATGGACATCCCCATACATTTGTTTGATTTGAACCAACACACAGCCCTAACTAACAAGTTGCTAAATAAAGTTAAAAGTATCTCAGTTCGCACTGCATTGACAAATAAGCATGTTAAAGGAAAATATGATTGGCTAATGAATTGGCGCGCAAGTTTGGTAAATTCTAGTTTTTACCAATTTGTTAGTTGTCTCTATGAAGCATGTTCCCTGAAATAAATAACTAAAATGACATGAAAATTTCACTTTCCACACATCCCGCACTCTAATCACATAACTGCAGAGACCAGCTGTGCTGTAATTATTTCCAAGAACAACAATCCTGAGAGCAAACTAGGGGGGAAAAGGTAAGCAATCTCCAAATGAGACACCAAACATGGAACCAACCATCTGTTCCTTGCCAATGTTTTCACCACCTTTCTATGCCTCTCCCAGGGGCGGTGGTTTAATGAATATGTTGGAAGAAAAAAAATCAATAGAAGCAAAAGTAAAGGGGTATAGAATTATCAGGGACGGGAGCATGCAGGCTTCACCTTGCCATCAGATGTCGGTGATGGATCAAATGCAGCTTGGGGTTTTTTCATGTCATCATCAGAAGAACATTCAGAACATACAAAATGGTCCAGTTTTTTTGCTTCTTCAATAGTCATGCCCACACAAGCAGGATGATACCTGCAAGAAACCTACAAAGATTGAAATATGTATTTGATAAAGCATATAGAGATACTAAAAACATTAAAAAAATCATAATGACAATAATATTTCTAGAAAATTCTAGAAACCTCACAATCTTTCAATGTATCAAAGTATCATGTCATAAAAGGCAGTGTCAATTAATGTAGCATATCTACATCCCCAACCTAGCATGGATTTAACAAACTCATCCAAGCACACTTTTCAACAATAACAACAAGCCAACCATTGGAAAGAATAAGCAAATATATCATTCAATTTATATTGGTTAACTTTTATTTGGGAAAAGAAACATCACAGAATTAAGAGTGGTAGAACGAAGGTAGTAGAAAGGAGATATAGAATCCATTGTTTCAACATACAAAACATTAGCATGCCAAAAAAGAGGAAATAGTCAAAATTAATGTACCATAGGATTTGCTTAAGCATCTTCTCCAATCTTTTTACAATAAAAATTTCTAGTTCTTCAATTTTCATCATTTTCTATTATGTTTGAGGGCAAATATTGACCTTAAAGCTTGTTAGAATTCCAGACGCCTTCTGCAGGTGGGGGAAATTATATTTAATGAATTCATCCAAGTAAATAACATTTCTAAATACTCAAAAGACTAGAACAACTAAAAAACATGCGCAAATACATTAGTAGCGAGCAAAGTGAAGCAGAATACAATGAATTTACCAATCCTTGCACCCCTCACATTGCACCATGAGGTCGTCCGGGTTATAAGGCATCTCGCATTTGCAATACCTTCAATATGCAAACCAAATCAACAGAAACCCATTGGTTATTGGAAACCAGTTCTTCAAACATCATAATTCCATCAACAAAAAGAAAAAAAGAAAAGAAACAAAACAAAACTCACACAGCAACACGGTCCGGCGTGAAAGCCCCCGTAGCAGCCTTGTATTCAAATCTACAGTAGTAATCTTCAGCTCCTACATTCTCAAGCTTAGTGTAGTTCTTGAAAGAGTGTACAATACACTTCCCTTCAATGGTGTGAGCACTCTGAACGTCATAATGGTCAGACAAGAACAGCTCTTTCGCTCCATGGAATTGCCTGCGTCCTCCAATCGACTCTTCCGGCCGATAATACCATCTCACGCGAACTTTAACGTTGTTCTTATTATCTTGTTCGATCTTCTCCACGCGAGCCACGTACGGAGGCTTGCTGGTGTCGGAAGGGCGCATCAGCACACAGTCTCCAGCTGCAAAAAGAAGCACAAAAGCATATCTTTGGAAATCAGGTCCCAGAAAATAACGAAAGGAACGATTTTTAACAGTGAAACAGAACTGGGTATTTTGTGAGAAGAACTAGATAGCGATTTACCTCTGACGACCTTCGTTGTACCTCTGATGGTATAAGAGTCTAGGTCCTTTCTGCCCGGTCTAGTTTTCGCCATAAGATTGGAAATGTATGAATTGCAAGCCCTAAGATTTTGGCGTGAAGAAGAACAGAGGAACCCTAAGGCTGAAGCTGAGGACTTTGTTGTTGTATGAGAGGAACGAGTAAGTGTGACGCTTCGCCTGAGTTTACCAGTGATTCGAGAATCGATACAACACGGTCTTGAGTTTCATTATCGAGCGTGCTACTAGATTTTTGGCGTTAAGCAAGCCTTCTTTTCCTTGGCGCACATATGACCATTACCAAGTTTATAACTCTATTCCTCTGTTGATTATCATTATTATTATTGTTTTCGCTTAACTCTTTGCCAATATATGATGTTTTCCCAATATTTAGAAACAAAAAATATAAACAAATCTTTCCTCTTGAAACTAATTATAAACAGAAATCCTTACATTGAGGAAAATGGATATGAGAAGAAACCATCTCAACTAGTAGTGCCTTCCTCATTTTAGACATATTCCTAATATAATATTCACTAAATATGCAATGATTGAAAAAAATCACAACGAATTAAAATTCCTTGTTATAATTGGCATAAAAATTGTTTTTTTATAGGGTTAAGGGCTTATGAAAGTATTGCCTGAGGGGCGATTTTACCCCGGAAATATGATTTGGGGCAATTTTGCCCCTGCCATTAGTTGACCGTTAGTTTGTCGTTAGTTGACCAAATATGTTAAACTGACAGTCCACAGATCATCCAGTGTAGTTTTGCTAAAGTGAATATATGTCCTGAAAGTTTTAAATCTATAAATTTTGATTGTTAGTTGACCAAATATGTTGAAATGACAGTTCGCATGTCACCCAGTTTATTTTTATTAAGATGAAAATTTGTCTCAAAAGTTCATCTGTCATCTAGTTCTTTTTTAAAGCTAAATTTAAAAGTTCCGATACAAATCTTCACCTTAGCAAAACTACAGTGGATGGCATGTGGACTGTCAGCTTAACATATTTGGTCAACTAATGGTTAACTGACAGCAGGGTCAAAATTGCGCCATTTTAAAAACTTCTGGGGCAAAATTGCCACATCATATTTCCGGGACAAAATTGCCCTTTAGGCACTACTTCCGGGGCAAATTTGGCATTTAACCTTTTTTTTTATGTATATATAATTAGATTTAAGCTTTTTTTTTTTTTGGGTAAGTGTCACTTAAAAATTTTGTGGATGTGTGTAAAAAAACAGGAAAACTAGGAGAAAGAAGCACAAGTACAGCATTTGTACAGAAGAAGAATCAAGCTGGAGACAGGGGTAAGGGAAGAACAGTGAAAGTCACAATAAAGAAACAATGGTGTTTCTGAGATTTATAATCTTTGAGCAGCCATGCTTGGTGCAAACATGTTTGCTCAATCATTGCAAGCCAAAAGACAAATAGTGTTGGTCAAATCTGTTAACAAGATTCACATGCAGGGCCGAAAAAAAAAACAATCTATGATGTTTGGCATAACAAGGATAACAATATCAAATTAATTCGAGTAGTAAATAAGCATGAGAACACGAAATATACTCTTGTGGATACCATCCATATGAACTCGATTTACTTAATCAAATTAGAAACCTGAGCACTTCAATTAAACTTCATCAAAATTCATCCATCAAATTCCCTAAAATTACAAGCTTCAAAACAGCAAATTTGGCATTACTTTCCCTGCTCTTGATTGACCGAAATCGTATACAGCTTGTTCTACTTATGTTGTACAAAAGAGAGGAAGAAGGAGAATGGGTGAACCATTCCTAATTCTGAGTAAGAGATAACTGAAAGCTGCCTTAACGGTTTATTGGAGTGTGCATACGTTCAACAATTCTGTTAACAGCATCACGGGACATCACCAATGTATCATGCAGTAAAATACTGTAGACATTCAAACCCTGCAAGAACATGTGAAACATAAATTAGCAAAGGAACCTTCCGCAACATCTGATTAAGTTGACAGTCTCTCAAAAGTCTGTAACTTCTGAACAAAAACACCCGTTGACTCTAGGAAGATGATTTATAATTTATGTCCCTATTTATATAGAAACAAGAAGGATGAAAAAATGTAACTTACAATGCAGGGAAGTACGTTGACATAATGTAAATTTTGTGTAGCCAGCTTCAACTTTTCCTCAATGGGACCACCATCTACGAGCAAAAGTTTCTTGGTGTTTTCCATTTGACTGACATAGTTCACAACGTTCTTGGTTTTGTGGGTGGGAACCTCCAAATTGTCAAACACAAGAAGCTGTGTGTGTATAAACACAGTCGTCCATAATTAGGTTCATGTAAAGTGAAAGTACAAGCTCTAATTCAACATAAAATGCAAGGGAAATACTATCAAGGAAGAAGCAAGCAAACGGTACAAAAACGTTAAATTATGGGATGAAAGAAGCTAAAGGGCACAATATCCATAACTGAGTTTCAAGAATAGGCGCCCTAACCCACTCTACCAGAGTCAAGAAAAAGAAGCTTGATAAAGTAAACAAGGGCATATGGTGTTTGAATCCGAACAGAGCTAATTGCCGTCAGAAGAAAAAGCAATCCTTTGACATGAAATACACAAGAAAAAAAAAACACTGCATTGATATTTTTTGTCAAACAACATGAAACTCATACAATTATAAACAATATACAAATAGATGATCAGACAGCTTGAGGATCAAGAGAAGCTTCGGGGTGTTGAAAGAAATTCTAAAAAACTCTGGCATATTGTGCCAATTTAGTTGTCAAATTACTAAATGATATAAAAGTGAGTAGTTATGAACATAGATTCCAAGATTTGGTGAGAAGGTAATCAGTACCCTCCTTACTTCTTAAATGACATTGGGGTTTTTTGTTAGTAGCGTGACACAAAGTTAACCAAGAATGTGATTTTACATCTTTACCCTTCAATTTTTAGAACTTAGACCTCCTTGTGTTAAGAGATTCTTACAGAAAAGAATAGCATTTCAACGCAGAAACAAATCCGTAGAAAATCATAAAAATTAGAAAATAACAAAAAAAGCCCAAGATTTATATACAAGCAGAAACGCAGGCATGCACATACTGTAAAATATAGGCGCATGTCACAGCTATCTCTACATAATTATATGTTATTTATATATTTTGTGCCAACAACGTTTAAACTCCACAGGAAACCCATGATACATAAAAATTATAAAGATGAATAGTAGTTTCCTTTTGCTTTTGGAGAGAAAGCATCTAATTGCATAAAGGAGCAGAAATAGTTGCATCACAGACATGACTAAACGCTAAATAAACATTAGGGGGCATAGAAATGCCTATCAAGGTAATAGTCAAGCAGAAGTATTTTTCCCGGAAGAAAAAAGGAATGCCGTATAATCAAGCCTCGGGAAGCAATGATAATTTACCAATCGTATAAAAGGTAAAAATAAAATGTTCCTGACATGAAAAATCAAACTAAATTGAGCATAAACAAAGCTCTTAAACTCATAAAGGGCACGGGCACATGGTGTCTCAATGATGAAAGAGAAACAGTGTGATGAAGAGCAGAGATCTGTAAATTTTAGAGGGGTTAAGGAAGAGACTTGCCTTTCCTTCTGCTGCACGTGCTGAAAGAGCAATCTTCAGCCCCAAACGGCGGACCTTCTTGTTGAGCTTGAAGGCATGGCTTCTGGGCTTTGGACCATGCATAGTGGCACCACCCCTAAACTGTTGCCCGTTCATCGATTTATTAGATTCAACTAGCAAAAACGTGAATAATGCAGCAAAATTCTGAAGGAAGGAAGGAAAGATATGGCAGTTAGCCAATAAGCAGAATGCTACATTACCTGGGGCCCACGTAAAGTTCCATGTCTTGCTCTACCAGTTCCCTTTTGTCGCCAAGGCTTTCTCCCAGTCCCACTGACCTCACTGATAGTTTTTGTAGAGTGTGTTCCCTGTTCCACTCAATTAGCAGACGTGTAAGTTCCCTATGTAGAATTTCCAGAGCTAGAACTTTGCACCCCCACTACTAGATAATTTATGTATATGATACCGTAATGTCCTAGTGCAAGACAATATAGCTATATTAAGACAGTGCAAACTGACAAAGGAAAAGAAGTATTTCATCCTCAAACTTTAATACAAATATGTCAAACCATAGTTATTGTTCAAATACATATGCTTCTCAACTTCTCTCCCACCCAATCCTTTCCCGTAAGAAATTGTTAATGCATCAACAAAACAGATGAAAGACAATGATTTGGAATTTCGCCATAAAAACAATCCCAATTATTGTTTGGTCAATATTATAAGATCAGTCTCCATTCTCCCCTAACTCAACTATAGAACTTCCCCTAAATAACATGTAAATTTTATAGAATCAAGCCATGGATTTGAAAGAATTATAATCAGTTACTACCTGTTGTCGTTTCGCAAGTTGCCACCTAACAACACGATGGATAATATCCTTCCTAATAGGACAATCAAAAACATCGCCAGCTAAAACCATCAAGCCCTTGTCTTCATTATTAAAATTGGTCACCGGAATCAGAAGATCTTGGTAAAGACCTACACCATCATTAAACAAATTAGTTACAAGCTCTAAAATATCATTTAAAACAAAGAAGGACATGCCTAAATACATCCACTACTCCATGATGATCAAGGAACACTTCAATCTTAATCATACAAGATAATAAGCCGTTATAAGCCATAAACAATACAGCCTATTCCTTAAGCCCAATGCAAGCATAGGAAAATGTGTCTAACTCATTTTAAATTATAAGGTAAAGGTGCGCTCAGCACTTTGAAATATTTTCTAAGGTGCAATTAGCACCCTAAAGTATTTAAGGGAGCAATTAGTGCCCTAAACTATTTTCTGAGGTGCAATTAGCACCATTTACTAACAAACATAAATTGCATTTTTCTCCATAGCCACGTCAGTAATAAAAATACCATATAAGTATTTAATATGCCAGCTAATTTATAATTAAAATATAACCTGAATTATTTTTTTTTTAAAAAAAGTTCCATTGTCTTAGAACTCGGCAAAGGCGAGATAGGCTTTGATGAGGAATGGAGTGTTGAAAAAAAGAAACTTTTCCAGGGGATCTTTTTGTTTTTCTTTTTAATTTGGAGGACATCTTAATTATAAATTAGCTAGCATATTAAATAGAAAGAATTACATTGAGGTCCCAGGTAAGAAAATTAATATCAGAAAGGTTCTCATTGACAAGTGAAGAGTTATTATTAACAAGTTGAGGAGTTATATTGACAAGCGGAGGAGCTAGCTGGGACTTATCAAAAAATTAATTCCTTACTTGAAACAGCAATGTAATTCTCCCTATTAAATACTAGTGCATTTTTAATGCCGACTTGGCTATAGGGAAAATGACAATTTATGTGTCTGTTAATGAAGGGTGCTAATTGCACCCATTTAAATACATCAGGGTGCTAATTGCATCCCTAAATACTTTAGGGTGCTGATTGAACCTCAAAATATAGTTCAAGGTGTTAATTGCACCCCTAAATACTTTAGGATGCTAATTGCACTTTGAAAAATAGTTCAGGGTGCTAAGCGCACATTTACCCTACATTATAATCATGAAGTATTCAAATATCTTCATCATCCTTATTTTTAAAAGTGATGGATGCATAGTCAAAGAAAACAACATGAATCCTTAGACATTAGGAGTTAAGACAACAAAAAACACAGCACATTGATAAGAAGAATGTGAAGTGCATGTGACCTTTGAAAGAGGATGTGAGATGTGGAAGAGAAATCCAAAACAAGTTAGTGGAATTAGACCATTAAACACATACTCTTAATTCTCCATGGTAGAGAAAAAAGTGTCACTTATTGTTTGCAAGTGATCAATTATCTGAAATTAGATTTAAGATCAAAGGTTCAATTATATTCTTTTTCCTTGAGAATTAATACAGTAAGCTCTAGCAATAAATATATGTTTATCCTATGAATTGCATATGACCTTTACATGAGGAGAGCATATCTTTCAACTTTTACGAGAAATACAAAATGAAAAAAGACACTTCAATAATATCCTAGTTATCTAGAATCGCACAGGAAATTCTTCCTGGAAGACTAATTTTCTATTGTTCAAGAATATATCAATTTTTGAGGACAAACAAAGCATTGAGAAATTCTTTTTTGGCAAACAAAGCATTGAGATTCAGATAGAAGAATTAAGAATATCACTCATACCTATAGTACGCTCAGAAGCAGCCACAGGTACTTTAGACAATAAATCAGATGGAAATGTACTATCACCAGACTCAGGAGTTAAAACAGAAGTTGAAAACTGCCGATGAGAACGGATCAATGACCTGGCCTACATTAAAATATATTGTCATACATTATAAAGCGGTGAACACAAAATCATAATCATAAGATAATTCTTCATTGACTAAATATTCATCCTTAGAAAAATGCACATGAAGAACGGAAATGAATGCTATGTCAACATACCGAGAGAAGGCCGGAACGTTCTGCAGAAAACAGCCTATCCCCAGCTAAACTGTTGCATATATCTGCAGATGCAAAATAATTAGGAAATCATGGAGCTTATTAGAAGGAAAATAACATTCAGAATTTGAAGTAGGCGGTAACATTAAAGAATGCACATACCATCTGATCTAATTAAAGGCGGATGACTAAGATTTGGTGAATAACAACGATTGCCTATTGAATACAAGGAACCAAGAGAACGTTGGAGCCTTCTGGAGATTAAAGCTGCCATACTTCATTAAACAAACTATATCAATAATTTAGCTCCAACTACGCATTCCAGCAGGCGGATTTGTACCTGACAATTCGAAGTTTGAAAAACTCAAGCTTTCTCAAGCAGAACAACACATGAACTAAAACCGACCAAATCACGCTATCAATCATGTCCAACAACATATTAGACTTCCACTTTCACTGGATAACAGAAGGATTTAAAAAAGTGTAACTTGAAGTGACTGTCCCACGAGAAAAATAAAAGGGAAAGAAATGAATGGCTCAGCAGTCGGCACATAAGTCACCAAATAAAAATATGTCCCGTTATCTATCTGGGATTCGTTCAAATTCTGAATAGGTAGTCCATGGGTAGAGAGAAACATACTCATACAAGCAATGGCTAAAAGGGACACCTTGGGACTAAATGATCAGAGAGACGAGATTTAAACTTCTACGCTCAGCAATTTCTAACAGACCCGAACCAATAAATTCAACAAATGCCACAAATGAATGCAGAAAAAGTGTATGAGATGAAGAATGGAATGGTACCATGCTCCAGACAGGACTAGAGATTGAGTAGCAGCTACCACACTACGTTGTTCTGATTTTTGGAACGGAGGCGAGGGATATGCCGGGAAATGAAAATAATACCCGTGTTTTATCCGGGTTGGATCCATCGAAGCCCATTCTATTTTGGGCTCAAAGAAGGACAATCTCCATTTGGCCCAAATTTAAAGCACACTTCTATACCCAAAATGCCCAACTACTTTTGCCAATCAGCCTGGGCCATATTTTGTATGAAATGTTGAAGCCTTATGCAAACCCATAAATATTTTTTCTCTCTTTTGTTTTTGTTAATTATCCTTTTGATCTTTCGTATGCCAGGATAAAGTACTTGGAGTGGAGATGAAAACTCCATTTTGATTGGCGGAAAATGTATTCTAATTTCCAATGTCCCGTGATTTTTCAATTCATAAAATTACTTTTTCAATTTAGTTCTTTATAGTTATAGATAAAGTAATTATTAATTTGGTTATCATACAAATGTCTTTCTTGTGTGATATTATATAAATCTACATCTATTAGTCTCAAACATTTACTATGGATGAATATAGGACATTACTTGTAATCCATAAAAAAAATTAAGTTACATATTATCATATCCATCATCTCATCCATCATCTCCTATTTCAGTAGATTGATATTAAAAAGCATTATTGATGGCAATTGTATATATGGAACGCCAGATATAAATTGTCAGTTTTAACTTTTATTTAACAAAATCAATGAGCTATTAAATTGAGAAATTATGATCAAACACAAAAAAGCAATTTTATGAAAAAAAAATAAAAAAATATCTTATTCGTTAGAGACTGAAATTAATTGAAATTCTACATGAATAAATCATAAGCTAAGCATGATTTTTAATTTACATTTCTGTATTGGCAAAAACAGCAACATATATCCACATATACATACATGTGTGTGTTATGTTCCACAAATGTTATTCTCAAGTTTTCATTATACATTGTAGAACTTTTTGCCTTTCCTTATTTTAGGAATGAAATCAATATCACAACATAGTCTAATGATTTGAGAGAAAAAATCCCTCTAATTAAATTTAGCCCATACATATCCAATTTGATCCTTTCTTTATCTTACTTCTGTTCAGCCAAAAAGCGCAGGAGCGGGAGGAAGAAAGGAACAAAATGAATGAGGTAGGAGGTTCTTAATTATTTTAAAAAAACAAAAGAAAACAGAAAAAGCAATTAATATGTCATTACGTACGAAAAAAGAAAATTACTATAGGACAGTGTTTTGAAAATTGCTCCCCCCATAGTTTCTCATATTTAAAGTGTGTTTGGATTGGTTTTTTTTAGAATAGTTTATGGAGTATAATAGTTTTTTAAGAATAGCTTATATAAAAAATTATGTTTAGATAAAATAATAGTGTTTAGATAAATATTGTCAGAATAGTTTTTTTATGGTTAAATGGTCAAAAAAGGCATTAACTTTTGCGATAATTGCATAGAGGAAAAAAAGGAGAATTACATTAAAGTTCAAAGTAAGGAAATTAATTCTTTAACAAGTCTCAGCTAGCTCTTCAGCTTGTCAAGATAACTCCTCAACTTATCCATAATAGCTCATCACTTGTTAATGGGGACCTTTCTGATATTAATTTCTTTATTTAGGACCTCAATGTAATTTTCAAAAAAAAAAAGAAAACGGGAAAGAGAAAGGAGGAAAGAGGAAAAAGTGGAGAGAGAAGAGAGAGAATTTTTTTAAAAAAAAAAGTAGATTTTTCAAAACCTAAGTTTTGAACTTCCAAATCTAAATTTTAGCCAAAACCTATATTTCTGATAATTATTGAGTATTTGCCTCACTGTTTTTTTTAAGCCTAAATTTATAAGTTCCACCCAAACACCCTCCTAGTCTATACACTTGTAAAATACACAAAGTCACAATCTTTTTCACATCAAAATGTGAGGCAAAACTTAGAAATGTTCAGTTAGCTATGGCGACTGACGGATTCAATTTATTTGGGAATCTTAGCACAAGTTACAGTATTTGGCCGGTCGTACTAGTTCCTTACAATTTGCCTCTGTGGATGTGTATGAAACAAAGCTTGTTCATTTTGTCTATAATCATTCCAGGAAAAAGGGCTCCGGGTAATGATATAGATGTGTACCTCCAACCTCTCATCCAAGAATTGTTGGATCTGTGAAATGAGGGTGTCAAGACATATAATGCGTATAATAAGAGCATGTTCAACTTGCGTGCAGCTTTGATGTGGACAATAAGTGACTTCCCTAGGATGGGAACCTTATTTGGTTGGAATGTTCATACTGGCAAGGCGTTCCCAGTTTGCAATGTTGACTCTGCCACAGTCCAGCTTCCCCATAGCAAAAAGTGGTGTTTATGGATCACAGGAGGTTTCTTGATGGCACTCACAGATTTAGACTGCAACGCAATCATTTCGATGGTAAACAAGAAAGAAGAGGACTGAAAGAGCAAGCGAATCACCCAAGAGGGGGTGAATTGGGTGTTTAAAAATTTCTTCAAAGGACAAGAACTCAAACACTTATATTGGTTCGGTCAAACTCACGACCTACGTCCAGTTCTCAGATATCACCGAGTTTCACTATTTCCCCAAGATTACAACGGGCTCTTGGTGCCTTAATATAGACTCGATTGACTCTTTAAGGATCACTCCCCCTTACAAGATACAATCAAAGTCCCTAACTCAAGACATCCCAACCTTGAGTATCTCACAATGTATTGTTGAAAACAATAAAGACTCTCTCAAAATAGTTAAATAATAATAACTGAAGCACAGACTAGAATTAATGACAGAATAAAAACAACACACTCAAAAAATTAATGATTCTATTAAAAGCCCATTCGTTAGTTGTTGCCGTCATTAATAGGCTCGTATTTATAGTCCGAGGAATTTGTGTCCGTTGATCTATCCATTGGACTTCAGTTTGTAGCCGTTGAAGAAATCATCATTCTTCTAAGTAGTATTCGTCGAAGCACATAGAATTTCCTTCTTAGTCATAAATCTATCTGTTGAGATTGTTGATGGAGGTAGGTGAAGATTTAGCCATATTTAGTAAAGAGAATTAA
>JBAGKO010000001.1:17966186-17982111 GCA_037177275.1 Acacia concinna | reverse complement strand
ACACCCATCATTGTGAAACCCTTCGTAGGACACCAACAACCCAAAAAAGAACAAGCTTTCACAATCATTAAATCAAAAACATGAAATAAACAACACAACCATTGATTATCTCATTACTTTCTCCCCACCTTCTTATCTCCATTTCTACTTCAGACCCTACCCATACCACCAAAACCCATATAATTTAAACCCCACCAATAGTAGCGTGTCACATTGAACCATAAGGGCGGAAGGATCACAAAACAATAACATTTCACTCAAAAACGATACAAAACATATATACCCACGTACCTCCAACTTTCACCTTTGTTGTTGTCTCTGTTTTTCCTTCTTAGTCTCTGTTTTCTGTCCAGCCAAATGCCATGCTCACAGCATCTATTTTTATCACCATTGCTTGCCCCATGAACGTCGAAGGATTAAACAAAAACAATATTTGAATGAAGAAGGATCCAGAAAAAAAAAACCCACCTACCTTAAAAATTCACTCTCATGGTTGACTCTATTTTCTCTTTCTTCTGCAGACTTTCACCAACCCACACATGAGTCTCCTTCCCTCCAAAACACTCTATTTGTCAATTTTAACTGAGGGTATTGTAGTCTTTTTGCATATTCAAAAAATTCCAGATTCCTCCTGCCATACTGATTTGGGATTTCACCATTTCACACCACCAAAATGTCTTTTTTATATTTCAGTTGTCTTTTATTGAGATTTTCCCCTAAATAAATTGTTTAAAACAAGTTTAATAAGCCACACAAGTCCTAAATAACAATTTTGGGTCTATTTTCACTAAGAAATAATTATAAAATCACAAAACAACCAAATGAAAAATCTAAACCTATTAAAATTATCTATTTGCATCATATTGTCAAAACTCAAAAAAATTTTAAAATTCTAACCCTAAAATTTTTCCTAATTAGTGCAATATTAACATCTTTAAGAAGATAAAATTATTTAGAACAATAATATGAAGAGATATTAGTTGAAAAGACTGCAAAAATGTGAACCGGCGTACTACCACTGGAGAAGAAAGAAAAAGACGAAGAACCGAGTGCTCTGAGCCTCTGGCTAATTGAAACAAAAGGAGGTGTATGTATAAATACAAACTCCAGGGCCACATTATACATTTGAAATAAAATGGGCTACTGACGCCCTTTCTTTCTTTCCCTTTTTTGTTTAGTTTTCATTCTTTTTTGTTTGGCTGATTCCTTTAGGTTTTTTTTTAAAAAAAAAAAAACTTTTGTTTCCATTTTATTATAAATTGATATTAAGAATAACAACAAGAATAAAATATTATTATTTCTATTTTTTTTTCATCTTATTTCCTTTACTATAATAAGTCACATTTTTTATAAACAACTATTTTTCAATAATTATATAATAAATCCATTTATTATAATTAATTCTTCTTTAATTGTAATCAAATCCTAAAAATAAAAATTAGGATATTACACATGGTGGAGAAGTGGTGGGGAGGGGGTAGAGGGGTAAAAGGTGGCCGTCGCGGAAGATGTCGGCGAGGCAGAGGGTTGCAAAGGAAAACTTGTGGGGATAGATGGAGATGGTGAACTTGAAGTCAGAGGAAGAGGATGAGTGGATCAGCACGGAGGAATAGGATGAACAATTGCTTGACAAATTGTTATGAATCTGGGAAGGAGACTTGTAGAGAAGGCATGTGGATCCCAAACCACGAAACTAGTGATTGAGTCGTCCACCACCACGTCTATTGGCTGTGGAGGGGAAATTGTTGACGCTTCACCTCCTGAATGAGATGAAGTCGCTTCCAAATACTCTTCCTTCACTAGATTAGGGTAATCCATCAATTCTCAAATTCCTCCGCAATATGATTCAGACATTTTAGATAGTTTTGAAACGGTGGCGCAATTCTTTCGTAATCTGAAACATAAACTTGCATTTTCTCTTCGCACTTCAAACTCTCTGTTGTATACGCTCTACTATCCCTTGAACGTTGTTGTTGTTGTAATCACTGCAACCTCAGATGCTTCACAGAGCAATGGGGAATTATGTGGTCCTGGTGCCTCTGGACAAAATATCCCAATGCCAAAATAATAAATCCAGTGTTTTAATTAAAGGCAGTTTTATCTTTTATATACATTCCAAAAGTCCTATATTTCTACTGATATGATATTATGATTCGAGATTTTTACATTTCTTCACAATTAATTGCTTTTTATACATCTGCTTCGTATTTTTCTGAAATTTTCCTATGAATTTTCTATTGGTGTTGATATCTCTCAGATCATACCACAGAATTTTACTCCTCCCCAATTCACCAAAACATCTATATAATCCTGGGAACAAGCGTCATATTCCACATAACAAACTGGGATTACATAAAACGTACAAATAATCTTTACACACACTATAATACATAATACCACAATAATTTTAAGGTTTAGAGTTTAGGAGTGAACATGTGAAGATGTTGTGAGCCTTATGGATATGATGGCTTGTTTCTTGACAAGGCTGCGAGAGATTACAGAATAATAAATTATTAAAATCATAATATCACAACGATATATATATATATGTATATATATGGTTGTTCAGGGCATAGTGTGAGAGAAATCCATGGAGTATGGGGAGGCAAGAACGTTGTCCATGAAGAAGTGATGAGGATGCATAGTAGGGTCCACCATCACGAACTGCATGTCTTCTGAAGGTTTCCAGTGACGTTTTCTTTGATTAATGAACCAGTTGTTTATTTGCTTCTGATCCAGCCCTGTTGATTCTGCAAGTGCCAGCTTCTGTGATTCCTGTAACATTTCATCATCCCGATTAAGTAACTCCAACTTCTACAACTATACTATGAGCTCGAGTGGCAAAAAGAGAGCCTAATTTTAAAAGACTAGCCTTTAAAAGAAGGGAGTGCCAACTCGCACTCTCCGTGGGCCGTGGGTAGCCCCTTCCCTCATCAAGTCTGAAGATTAGCCTAATGGGTAGACAATGGATACTTTGTATTACAAGACATTGAGTAGAAAGGAATACTCATACGGGTATTTTAATGGGGTTAGTTTTCCCGCCTTGATAGTTAGCATTAAGGGTAGGTTTCTCAACCCACATAGCTACCCATGGAGGGCTAGGTTTCTCATCCGACCTAGCTACCCATGGAGGGCTAGGTTTCTCATCCTACCTAGCTACCCATAGGGGAATGTTGCGCCTATCCAAATTATCCTTTAGATAAGTACCTTAGCTTGGCCTATCAATTTATTTAAAAAAATATATATATTTTAACGGGTAAAGAATATAAAATAAAGACAATCTCTTAAATAACATTTTTTTGATGATTTTTCATTTAAAAATCATCTCTTAAGAAAATCAAATTTGGATCGTCCAAATCCCATATGGGCTAAGCTTATGGGGATAGGTATCAAAACCGGCTTCCCCCACATACGTACCCCTTGAACTCTTAACCCTACTTGTCTTGTGAGGCTCCTGATGTGAGAACTCAAACTTATGACAAACCATCACCTCTCTAATTCAAAATACCATTCATTAACAAACCTGTATATAACGAACATAGCTATGGAACAAGTTCATGAATAAGGAAAGGTGGTTAAGGATGCAACATACTGAAGGGTAAGGCCATTTATCATGTCCATTCCACCATTCAAGTAATTGTTGCCTTGCTTCTTTAGGCAGCTTCCCTTTCTTCCTCTTCTTCATGAACTCTTGCTTCAGACTGCCCAAATATCCACTGTACTTTCGCAGAAGCTGATCCTTCAGTTCCTTATCCTCTGCATGCGGATCGATCATGCTTTGGCTGTTTTCACCGTCCATCTCATCTCCAGATGATTCTGTCCTATCAGTATTCTCATTCCAAGCTGATAACACCACACATATATATACGCATATAAATAAACATAACGTAGGAATTACAGAATACAATCCTATTGCACTTGAAAAGCGCGCACGTGTGGGGTTGGGTACATCAAAAAGCAGAATAGACAAAGCATCGTTTGCTCACAAAAATAGATTAGACAAAGCATCAAATTTCATATTTAAGCCGATAGATAGCTCACATCAAACCATCCTAATGTTCATTTTGTTTAGATAATACTCATATCCTCAAATGACGATAATATAATATCCTCAAAATTCATCAAGCATAATGATAATTTCCAGATAACCTGAGGTATCAGTTTCTATCATTGAGGTGATCTTGAGGTTTTTGTGCTTAAGTGAAGTCAAAGCAAGCGAAAGTATTAAAATCACGACAAAAATTGTACATTTATATGTTACCCAAACATTATTTCCTCTTCGACAAGTGTTAGGCACGTAATTTATAGACCAATAATGAAAGCAGGAAGGCCTCCATTTTAAATTTTAAATGCCTCAACTTTTTAACAATGACTAAGTTGTAAGACCTTGTATTGCATTTTTTGTTAAGGGCCAAGTCTACAAGTACGAACTTGAAATCACTAGGATGCAATTGGCTCAAACCAATGAAGGGTTTGTATTTGAAATTACAGCAAATATGGTCAAAGAATCTAGCTAGTTATATCAATAGAACCGTATTAATTGTAGTGTAAGACTTTTGCCCAATACTTGAAACAGTAGAAACCTCAGTATAAACAAGAACCTGACAAAGTTATGGATGAGAGCATAAATCTTCATTTTCATGATGTCTAGCTACTTCCAAAACAACTTGTAGGGCTACTTTATCAACGCACAGAGACCATATTTCCAAAGCTTAATGGGAGCTCCTTTCGATGAAGAAATGACAACCAATGATAGATTTTAGCTATTTTAAATAAAGAGATAAAAAATGTACAGTGTAGTGAATTAAAAAGACCACAAAACCAGGATCTCATGGTAATTTATTTGTGTGTACAGTAGTAATTCACTTCTTTAAATAACATGTAAATCTTAACGTCACAACCAGCATGATAAGAGGCTGCAGTAGGAAAGGCATAGTCATTTATCATACAAAAATTATTAAGTTTGAAAAGTCATAATTCAAACCATCAAGAAATAATAGTGTTTGATCAAATTGAGAAGCCCTAGAAAATATTCTTTTTCAAGGGACTAAATTGGAAATTATTACTACAAAATAGTTACAACCTTCAATCTAATTTATGAGAGACCAAACTAATACACAAAGGAATTGTCCTTCGTCACATAAAAGTTTATGAAAAGTAATAATTAAAGCCTTGAAGCAATAATGGAGGTGCATTTATCCTCTAACCAATTTCATGGGAAAAAAGTGTTCGATCAAAAGAGCGAAGAATACTAGTTAATTGCCTAGAAACTTAACAAAGAAACGACAAAAGTAGCTGGGAGGACAAAGAACTTATCAAAACATAATCCTTTTGATTTTTCTGCTTATACAATGAATGTGGGCATGCTTTATAACATACACTCACAAAGAACAATGCTTCTTTTGTACCAAATATGGTTAAAAGTCACAGAAAATTGGTTCGCTTAAAGCCAGGTTATGTTTATATCCAAGAAAGTAAAAGGGATAAAATATCCTATATTATGATCATTTTAATTTACACACGCAGAAAACTTTGACCACAAACATTGAAGGTGGCCAGATTCTATTGAAGACTTCTAACAATTAAAACAACTTGGAAATGTCAATGCCGATCCAATTCTAGTTAAAGACAAGGAAATATATAAAGAAAATATTAATATATATTATACTATGGCGGGCACAACATGAAAAAGATGTATTCCACTTGCAGATGCTAAAATACACATGAAAAATGATGAGCATATATGACACCTAGCAATGTCCATAACTTGGATGATTATCAGGTCACCAAAAAATTACTGTAGATGATTATAACTAATCCACAAAAATTACAGTTAATGGGAAGTAACCAACAAAAACATACATCTACCGATGGAATATTAACAATGGGCAAAATTTAAAGGACATTTTGCAAATTCATTTTGGATATGACCAACCATCAAATGTATGGTAGACTGTGTTCAACAATAGTATCTAATCTAAGCATCATCCGTATAAATATCAACATAGAACATATTTTAAAAAAAAAATGGTAGAAGGAGCTGCTATATTCACAAAAAACATGCTCATTTTTTAAGCTTCATGCAATTTATAAGACCTGTTCCATTTTTCCCATCTCAAAGAGCATATTACTCTAACTAGGTTAGGTATATGTAACAAAATACTCAGTAAAACAAGAGATTAAGTTGGCTGAAATATTGTACTGATTAACTAGTTTTTGTAGGTTCCTAAATTCACTCCTTCAAACAGCTTTTTTCCTCCTGGACCAACTATTGTATGGTACAGGTCGGTCCCAAATATGTTAGTCTCTCTGCACAAACTAGTGCCTGCAAATTTACATTTCCAAGCACACAACGAAAATTGTGCATATATCTGACCAACCTTACAATTGCCATTCCTGGATACGAGGTCTATCTGAAGAAACCCTAGGATACCACAAAACCTAAATTTCTACATCTGCCGGTAGTTTCGTTTCTGGTGTAACATCTTCCATAGTGTTAAGGTTCAAAACCAACAAACCTGTCCGTACGTTGGAAAAAATCAAACGGGGAAAATACACAAGGAGCTCTAAAACCCAACACCCACAAACCCAAACGAGAATATAACGATACGAAATTGCACCCACACCGAAAAGAGAATTTAACAAGTAGCAAAAGTATGTGTGTAGCATCCCCATGAGAAAAGCCAAGTGCCATACCCAGTTCCCCAAAAGAAAAGATCTAATTAAAGAAATTTCAGGATATACTATTGTTCTTGCTTCATTACATTGTTTTATTACCAAAAACTAACCTACTTCAACCATGAACCATGAACCATGAACCATGAACATGTATGTATATGCATGGCCGGTGAAAAAACTTAACAAAGATGGAGTTTAAAAGTCAGAAGTGATCACCAAAGTTGATCGGAGAATCAACGGAAAGAGCTTTGAATTGACGCTCGATGGTTTGAAGGAAGAACGTAGCTTCCTCGAAGGGTTTGGAAAGCTCTTGTTCATACTTTGTCAACATCTCACAGTATGCCTCCATGAACTGATCCAGCGCCGGATCCTCTCCGGTGCAGCCTGACCCACCTCCGTTGCCGCCCAGTGCCGCCACAGCCGCTGCATATGCTTCATCTAGCCTGGCCACCGTTTCCGGCGGTGCGCCCACCTGTAAGAGTGTTAAGGTGCAAACAAACATTAAGATCATTGATTTCTGAGTCAGTGATCCTTGTCATGTCTCAGGATTTAAGGATCTGAATCAAATCTCACTGAAATGAACCCATAGACATACGGATATTTGTATAAACAAGTACATATATAATGACAAATATGAAAGAGTTTCCATGAAAATCTGTAAAAAGGAAAAATAACTCAGGCTGCAAGGAACTGTCGTTATCAATTCAAACTACAAAGGGTTTTGAACTTTTTGACTTCTTATCTAACTTCTGTTTCCTTATGTTTCATTTTCAAATAGCAGTGACAATGATAACGCCAGAATTTAGAGATATTAAGTTACCGACTACTCAGATGACGGATCCGAACTTGACGCAGAGAGCCGGATAGAGTTTGAACTATATGAAGGTATTAAATGAACAAAATTCTAAAGTGAAAAAAATTGGGATGAACGTACTGTCAAAATAAAGCTTTTGTTCCTTTTTGGGCTGCCATCAATAATACCTCACCTTTTGACAGTTGACGTAAGCAGCGAGGAGGCGAGGGCAGTGAGGATGAGCCATGATCTTGGCTTTCAGAGAAGAACAAGAAGAGGAACCACCATCGTTGTTGTCGACGAAGTCCATGAAACAACAGCCAAAGCTTAACCCAGTGTTTCTGTTGATGTCGTTTCTTGAGTTGGTGCTGTTTTGAAGCATAATAAAGGAAGATGAAGAGGAAGAGAAAAAACTGTTGTTACTACTTACTACTGCACGGTGTGGGGAGAAGAGTATTACTTGCGCTTAAATTAGTATCTGAATTAGCATTAGGATTAATTAAGGGATGATTAAGACCATTTTGATGACGATGACGATGATGATGAGATGTCACTATAGGCATATTCAACATCACTAGATGAGGACATAATAGGCCACCCCCACCACTGTTATCTCCCACAAAAGCCATCCCTTGACCTTGAGAAGCCTCCTCCATTTTCTTCTCCAAACATTCACTCACTCTCTTATAATTCTCTTATTTTGTCTCTACAGTCTCTCTATCTATCTTTCTGAGAAGTCTTTTTGCCTTGATGAATATAAGGCGTCTTTTGGGTGTCTCCCGTGTTTGATGCTAAAAAGTTTCAGGCTTTTTACAGGAGAAGCCAGCCTGCACAGATAGTCTTTTTCCTTTACAAACTGGAAGTGTTAATTTTTGCAGCATTAATAAATACTATAACCATATATCTGTCACAGATCACGGCCATTATTACTGTTGATATACTGAACCATGAATACTGATATATATATATATATATATTCTGATGAATTCAATTAAATTAGTTGCTGCTCTTTGATGTGATGTGGGGGAAGGGGGAGAGAAGAGGAGGAAGGGAGGGCGGGGAGTGAGTGAATGATATTGCGAGTGCAAAGAAAGCTTTACCTTCCCGATGAAAAACCCCTCACACACTTTAACTTGCAGTGGCAGTAATGCTCTGTCAAAACTCGGCGAGCGAGAGAGAGAGAGAGAAGCGATGGGAACGAGGAAGGAAGAGGTAATATATTGCAGAGGGGATGATGGATGGACTGGAAAGAGAAGAGAAGTAGGAGTAGGTTTATTATTGGGTACGGAATCAGCCCCACTTTTTTTAATTGAGACTAGTAATTCTCTTTTCTGGCTCTGTGTCTCACTCTCACTCCCTGTGTTCTGCTTTTCTTTTGTACCATTGGCGTTTGATTGCCATCTGCAACGGCACTGACTGCACACCGTCTAAGGGAGAATTTCACTTAACTTACATTAGTGCAACTTTATGAGCAGATCTTCTTCATACGATAAAAACACTTCTATATACGGTTGTTCACTATTTTCTTGCTCTAAATCTGAGCAAATTATGACTGAAAAATCCCTATCTAGATTTTTGAGACGAAAAATTCAGGATTGAAAAAAATTTATTCTAGATTAGGATTGGGAATGGAACTTCTTAAACTTTTCCAATTCTAAAAATATATATATTTATATATTTTTTAAATTTTTCTAAAATTATCTAAATATCACTAAGTTAAAAATTATTCTTTTTTTCTATTTTACAACATTAATTAAATAAGTGTGTTTATTAATTTTTCATAATTGTTATTTTTAATACAACACTTAATATAGAAGAGTAATACATACATTATTCTTTATTTTTTATAAACTTATGGCATAAAAATCAAAAACTTAAAAAAAATTTAAGTATGCTTTTTGAGGAAACTAATATTCTTTTTATTTTGTATTAGAGGATAAATTCTTATTCCTTTATTTTTATTTTTTTTGACAATGTTTATTATTATTATTTTATTTTTTTATATAGTGTTATCTTTTTTTAGAAAGTTTTTGGGATCGGGATCAGGATTGAGAATGGCATTTTCTGATCTCATCTCATCCCGAAAACATCCCTGCTTCAATCTCCATTCTGTTTTACACTATCTATTAAAAAAAATTAAACTTTATTAACAGCATGTTTGGAAAATAATGCAACCATGGTTTTTTTTTTTTACCAAATAAAATCAGGGTCAAAGGACATAAAACTCTTTTTATATATTTATATTATAACCTATAAACATTATTCCCTTTATTTTCTATTATGAGAAACATTTAACTAAATTTAATTGTTTGGAATTATGGCTAAAAAAATGTAAACTTTTTTTGACTAAAATATTTTTATTTGTGAGAAGATAAGTAATAAGAGAAAGAATAAGGAAATTATTATAATATAGAGTATTATAAAAGAGAGTTAATAATAAATATAGTAGAAGTAAGAGTAATGAATGTAATTGAACAAGAAACAAAGGGTTAATATATTGATATTAAACGTGATGATTCGATAAAACATGAAAGTAAGAAATAAAAAATAAAACACTATCTACATGTTTCTTATCATGTGAAATGAAGTATATGTGATGGTTATTTTTTATATTATGAAACAAAGATAATATTTTCCAAAAACTAATCAGAACATACACTAAATCTACATTTCAACTTTAACTCTATTTAATTACTATTTGCAAGATGGCAAGTAAGAGAAAGAAATAGTGTAAATATAAAAATCACCACCGCTTAATTAATGTAATATATATTCAGTCATTTTTATAAACAACTTTCTCTTTTTTATATTTGGTATTTAATATAAACAACTTTATTTTATTGTTTTGAAGTTTAAACCACATCTTTCTTTTCTACTTACCTTACTTATAAATAGTTATTCTCTCTCATATATTTACCGTCTTAAATAGATACCCATATTATAATTCTCTCTCATATAATCATTTATTATATATTTTATCTCATATTTTTCATTCATTCTCTCTCATACTCCCTCTATCCCTGTATATAATATACTTTTAATTAAACCGCGGGATTTTAAGAAAGCAATTAAAGTTAGTTAAAAGTAAATAAATGTAGGAAATATGATTGTTTTTCTAATACATTATATGAGATAATGATGTAAGATTAAAAAAATGTATTTATCATAGAGACAAAATGAAATAGTATTTTGAAAAAAGGGACAAACTCATTTAATTAAAAGTATTTTATATATAGGAACGGAATGAGTATATTTTATATTCATGGTCTCTCCTACTATTTTTTATAAATGGGGGCATACTTGAAAAAGAAATGTCATTATTAACACAATCATTGTGACTAGTTTGTTTGCTAAAAAAAAAAAAAAAGTTGTTTATAAAAAGGGTCCGGGAGTATAATTAATGAGTGACAAACATGGTAAAAATTTAACCATGGGCCTAACACAACTGGCACTTAGATATGATCGTTAAGCATATAATTAAGGTTTAATATCTGACAGTGTGTATGGAGACTTGGAGAGGGTCTCATGGCTAGCACTAATGCTTTTTAGGCCTGCCAAAAAGAAAAAGAAATGGAACATGTATAAAATAAACTCTCATCGAGCTCAGATAAAAAAGATCAAGGTAATTTAAATGTTGGACTCTTGTAAAAAATGACCTAAGACAGTAACAATCTACACAATAATAAGTGAAAAATAAAATTGTACATTCATATAAAAAATTTAGTTATAGTATATTAATGTATAATCAGTACAAGAGGTAGTTTTGCACGTGTTTATATTTTTTTTGAATTTTTAATTTAGTACTTGTGTATTTTTCTCCTAATTAAATGCTCTAATTTTATTATGTTAATACCATTAACTTTTATATAAGGGTTAGTTGTGCTAATAGAACAAAGTTACAGGATTTAGCAATGTTAACCAAGCAAAATTAATGATTTAATTAAGGACAAAATACATAGTAGCAAGTTAAAAATCAATTAAGTGAAAGTATAAGTACATATAAATGAGTTTTTCCTTTTTTTTTCTAATTTAAGTGTTGCAAATTAGTTCATTTTTCATGACTTAAGCATGTTTGAGTTGTGACTTTAAGGTAGATCTCTCTCCTGAGTGGGAGTTTTTCTCTCTCCTGAGTAAGAGGTAGTTGCGATGGTCATTGTCGAATTTCGTGATTCCTTGTGCCATCATTTTCTATGGTGATGAGGGAGGAGAGAGTTGTTAAATTCGTTGCCCACTGCGGTGAAGAAATAAAGAGAGTGGTCCAATTCACGAATTGTGAGTCGGAGAAAGTGAGAGTGAGATGGTGCGAGGAGGTACGGAGGAGGGCGAAAGTTCGAAGGATGGGGAAGGAGGGCTAAAAGTAGATCTGGTATGGCGGAATTGAGAAGATCGAAAGAGTGAAGGAGGAAGGCTAATTGGCTGGTTGATTACTGAGAAGAATGTGAATGTCGCGACAACGCTAAATATGATACGGAAAGGCTAGAATCTCAACAACAAGGAAGATCTGGAGATTGTGGAACTGGATCGAAAAACCTTCACATTTGGTTTCAAAAAGAGAGAGGAGTTTCTAAGAATCCTGAAAGGCAAACCATGGTCAATCAATGGTGTTTTGTTGAATATCCAATAGTGGAGTGATCACATGGTAAGTAGCAAAGTTAATTTTGATCTTAGTCCTTTTTGGATTCAATTCTCATATTTACCACCGGCTGTGATGGATGTTGATAATGCAGTCCGATTAGGATCTATGATTGGTAAGATAGTAATGGTTGAGGATCCACAAAGAGAAGGGATTTTAGTGAGAAATTTCTTACGAGTACAGGTTGTGGTGGATTTGAATAAACCTCTTATCTTTGGTATGTAGACACCTAGACCGAAAGGAGATCCAATCTGGATTAAGGCAAAGTACGAGAGACTGCAAACTTTTGTTATATGTGTAGAAGATTGGGTCATGATACGAGGAATTGTGAAGAAAAGAAAAATCAAGAGGAAGGGGAAGAGATGAATTATGGAGCGTGGCTTGGCACAATGCCAGCTAGAAGAATGGAGGAATTGATTAGACTTTATAGGGAAGACTGGGAGGAAATTGAGGGGCTGAAGGGGAGTATAGAAAGTAAAGTAATAGATGCTGAATTTTTTAGAGTTCCACAAGGAAGGATTGGTGGTAAGGAGGTAGGGGTTAAAACAGAAAAAAAAAATAGACAGAAAGAAAAAGATAACCAGGAGGAAATTGTTTCAAAAAGTTGTGATAAGGATGAAAAGTGAGCTAAAAGGATATTATACGGGAATAACAGGGGAGAAAATATGTCTTTAAAATGTAAAGTTCAAGAAGAAGAGGAGGAAGCATGTGTGGTAAATGGAGAAGAGGAAGGGAAATATGTTGAAGATTTGTCAAGAGCTATAGTGGTGTATGGAAACGCTTCTCCTATGACAAAAGTAACAAGAAATTTGAAGAAGGTGGGGCTAAAAAGAGGAAGTGGAGATACTGAAAAGAGTGAACAAGCTGGGAAACAAAGGAAGCTGAGCTTTACAGTCAAAACAGAAGAAGGCTTAAAAGAACAATTTGGGAAATTTCAAGAAGGAATGGGAAAAAGTGATAAGAACAGCAAACGTGTGATACGTAGGGGAGTAAGTAAAGGAAGGGGTGGAAGGATAAGTAAATCAAATAATTAGGGCAAACTTGATGCACAAGAGATGTTGATAGAAGATGGTGAACAGTGTAGGTTGAATGTTGATGGCACAGGTGGTTGGCCAAAAACAGCCACCGAGGGAGCATGAATTTGATGGCTTGGAACTGTCAAGGCCTAGGAAGAGCCTTGACAGTGAATAAGTTGAGGGAGGAAAAGAAACGATTTAAACCCTCAATAATCTTCCTTATGGAAAAAAGAATGAGAAGTGATAGATTGAGTAAGATAAGGAGGTTGTGTAACATGGAGGAAGAGTTTTACATGGAACCGAGGGGTAGGTGAGGAGGACTAGCATTATGGTGGAATAGAGAGGTTAATGTAAATATATGGTTCTACTCTAAAAACTTGATCCACGTAACATTAGAATCAAGTACTCAAAGAGTGCCAAAGTATTTGACTAGTATGTATGGGGCCCTTATGGAAGATGAGGAGATGGCAATATGGAATAAGATGAGAAGTTTAGCATAAGGAATTCAGGCAGAATGGATCTGCTTTGGAGATTTTAATGAAATTTTGGCTGGAGATGAAAAGATTGGGAAATTGCCTATGAATATTAGGAGAGTTCTGAATTTTCAAAGCATGTTGGCTGACTGTGGTTTGATGGATTTGGAATACCAAGATGCTAAATTCACTTGGAGCAATAGGAGATTAAATGAAGAGCATGTTAAAGAAAGACTTGATAGAGCTGTTGCAAATGTTGAATTTCGAGAAGTCTTTCCCAATGCTGTAATAAAGGTAATTGAACCAGTTGGTTCAGACCACCACATGCTGGTGCTGGAATGCGAATGTTCCTTGAGTAAGGTACCGAAGGTTTTTAGATTTGAGGCTATTTGGACTAAGCATCCTGAGTTTCTCAATACAGTCAGATAGGGATGAAGGTATGAAGGGAGTAACAAAAATAAGGTTGAGGAGTTGGTGATGAGATTAAATAATTGTCGAATTTGTTTGGGAGATTGGGGAAGAAAGAATTTTCCTAATGCGAAGCGATTGATTGATCAATTAACTCAAAAACTGGAGATATGCAAAATTAGTGTTATGACAGAAGAAAAGAAAATTGAAGTTGAATTATTGCTGGAACAAATTGAGAAGGCCTAGGATATAGAGGAGAAGTATTGGTGGCAAAGATCTAAAGTAAATTGGCTCAAAGCAGGATATTGCAATACAAAATTCTTCCATTCGAAAACAATTCAAAGAAGAATGAAGAATAAAATAATGCGATTGAAGGGAGGAGATGGGTGCTGGATAGAAGAGGAAGAAGGCATTAATCAAGCTTTTACCCAATTCTACAATGAGTTGTTTACTTCAGAAGGAAGGAGAGACATGGAAGAGGCTTTAAGCTATATGAATGCAATTATCATAGAGGAAGAAAATCGATGGATGCAAAGGGAAATGGCAGTGGAAGAAATAAAAACAGCTGCATACCAGCTGAATAGGGTAAAGCGCCGGGTCCTGATAGATATTCTGGAATTTTCTATCAATCAGCATGGGGTGTAGTGAGTGAGGAGAAGCTCACTAGTCTGCAGCAACTGAATAATACCAATGTGGTATTAATTCCTAAGGTGGAAAATGCAGAACAGGTCGGACAATTCAGACCCATTGGACTGTGTAATTTTGCCTACAAAATTGTATCAAAAGTTCTGGCAAATCGGCTTAAATCAGTTATGATGAGAGTTATTTCTAAAAATCAAATAGCCTTTGTTGCTGAAAGACTGATACAAGATAACATCTTGATAGCACGTGAGGCTTTTCATTATTTGAAGCATAAGAAGAAAGGAAATAAATTTGAAATGGCGGTTAAAATGGATATATATAAAGCCTATGATAGGCTAAAATAGGATTTTGTAGAGGAGGTAATAAGGAAGATAGGATTTGGGGAAAAATGGATTGCATGGGTCATGGAATGCATAAGGTCAGTAAGTCTAAATATGGTTGTATATGGTAGAAAAATGTAGAAGTTGACATGAAAAGGGGAATCAGACAAGAGGACCCACTTTCTCCCTACATTTTTATATTGGCAGCAGATGTACTTTCGGCAATAAATAAAAAACAAGTAGAAAGCAAACAGTTGATGGGTATAAAGCTAGCAAGTAAGTGTCTTATCATATCCCATTGCTTCTTTGCTGATGATGTATTGTTCTTTATAAATGCTAAAAGAAGTAATTGTGAAAAGCTGAAAGATGCTATTGATTGCTATTGTTGAGCTTCAAGCCAAGCTGTGAATTTTGGTAAATCATGCGTGTTTTTCTCTGGAAATGCATCATAAGAAATTAAAAAGGAAGTATTTGATGTGCTAGGCATTAAAGCTAGTGAAAATCTAGGGAAGTATCTGGGAATGCCTATGATATGGGGTAGATCCAAATTTGATGCACTTAATTTTGTTAAATGTAAAATGAGCTTGAAGTTGCAGGGATGGAAGCAGAATTTGTTGACTTTTGCTGGGAGGGAAGTGTTAATTAAATCAGTAGCTAATGCCATTCAGGTTTTCCCAATGTCATGCTTTAAATTTCCAAGAAAAGTATATGCAAAATGGATAGCATGGTAGCAAAATTCTGGTGGGGACAAAAGGGCTAGAAAGGAAGGATACATTGCAAGGCATATGGAAGTCTCTTAGTAGGGGGAAGGGGGAAGGAGGTATGGGACTTAGAGAATTAGAATGCTTCAACAAAGCTCTACTAGCGAAAACAGCCTGGAGATTATTATAACATCTTAATGACCTATGGTGTAGAATATTAAAAGGCATTTACTTTCCTAAAACAAAATTTCTTCAAGCAAA
>JBAGKO010000001.1:17952446-17966086 GCA_037177275.1 Acacia concinna | reverse complement strand
TTCCTCAAATACAATTAAAAAAAATTTCTCTTTAGTTATCAAAACTAAATTAAAATATTAAACATAATGTCTATTATAAAATAAATAACTTGATAAAGACATAAACTATAAACTAAACATTAAACAATATGAATAATATTATCCATTTCATATTTTCCATACCTATAATCATTAGTATCATATTTGTCAAATTATTTTTTAAAAAATAAATAACTAAATGGGTCTAAACGGGCCGGCCCGCGGTCCTACAGGGCCAGCTCGTTTAGGCCTAGCTTCATTTTTAAGTTCTAAATTATAAGCCCGGCCCGTGACGGGCTCAGTCTTAAAAGGGCCGGCCTGACGGGCTCGGCCCGAATTCTCGACTACAGTGTGGGTTCGCGGGTTAGTCTGCATTTTTTCAAAAAAAACAAAAGAACTTTTTTCCCAAATTTTTTTTTTCAATTTATTAAAAGTCTAAACCTTATATATATTAGTTATTAAGTTTGTTTTCCTAGTATCGACCATTCTACTTATAAATATTTAAAAAATAATTTACAATCCAAGAGATAAAATCAAAGTTTACAAACAAAACATCAATATATAGTAATATAGTATTAAAGAAGAGGTAGATTGAGAGTTTTTTCTCTTTAAAATTATGAGATATCAAGATGAAAGTACAAGATTTATACAGTTTATAATATAAATATTTTTTTACAAATATATATATATGCAGGCCAACCCATGAGTTAGGCTGTGTGGCTCTGTGCAGCCCGCACCTTCACAAATTGAAAAAAATCTCAACCTGCGGGTTTGTGGGTCTAGCCCCAAATTAGCCTGTTTTACTAGTTCTACCTTTCTTAGATAATCAAATCCTTTTTATTCTCTCTGGGACTGCATCATTACAGCTTTTGACATCCACCAAGCAATTTGCTCAAGTGGTTAGTCGGTTAAATGGTGTTTTCATTAACATTTTTCTCTAATTAATATTTTAAGAATTGAATTATGATTTAATGGATGGGATTTAATGTTATGTATAAAATACTAAATATAATAAAATGATCATATTTACATCAAGTTACTTATATTTATTTTGTCAGATTTTCTAATCACACATAACCATATATCTTATTTATTGTATTTGAGCTTATAATTAAATTATCATAATTCAAAAATAGAATACATAGTAACATGTAATTGGAGAACCTGATGAAATAGATATAAAAAACTTTACCTAAGTATTTTTTATAATAAAAATATACAATTATAATACTATTAGATATTATAAAATGTCACTCATTAAAACATAATCAATAATTAATACGTTAAGCGGAGAAAGAAGTTACTGAAGAACGAAAATACCATTTTCCTATGGTGAGTCATATGCAAGGAACAGAGAATATTGTCTTGGAGGATATTTTGTCATTTCTATCTCTTTTTACTAGTTTAGATGTAGTAGTCATTAACACTTCCTTGTATGTATTTACTGACCTATTTCCCTTGTCGCCTTTGATAATGTCTTTATGATGGACTTTAATATTTGTTATTAGTATCATCTGGCCTTTTTATAAAATAATATATAATTTGCTTTTCTTTAATCTTTACAAAAATTCACATCATTAAGAATTTTTAATTATTTTTAAAGTTATAATTTAAGATGTATTGATATTATTTTTCCTTATTCGACGGTGAATAATTGAATATGATAAACTTCTTTTTCGGTCAAAACTAAATATAATAAATTTCGTTCTCCCTGCTAAAGCCCAGTGTCTTTTTTGTTTATTAAAAAAAACCTAAATCTTTTTTAAATCTGATCTTAAGATAGGCTTTTAGCAATTTGGTATTCACCCATAAGATCTGCCTATTAACCTTTGCTTTTAGGAGAGTAATTATGAGTGATTAATGGAGTCAAATCAGGTAGAAAACGTAAAAAAAGGCTGACAATAAAAATAAAAACTTCCTGTTATGGCACGTTTGGTTCCTATTATAATTCATGAGCATAATAATGTACTTTAATCTCCTCTAATTTTATCCTCATGAACTTTTACCAGAGACACGTGAAGTGTAATCATTAAAATTTAATGACCATGTTCAAATCTTATAGTAAAAAAAATAAAAAATAAATGTCCTTCTTAGTTGCTCTATTTTATTTCGAAAGATAAAATAAATTCAACTACAGCTTATGTTGAAGCCTATAATTGTAGAATATTATGTGTCGGCCACAAAGGCAAAGCCTAATTAGTTGGAAAGTTGATGCATCTTATATGTTTAATGGTGTTCGGTTCACAATTTTGCAGCACGAAGCAAATTGCCTTTTCCTTTTCCATGACCATATACCAGTACTTGCTCTAGTTTTAATTATAAAAGTTAATTAGCTTTTTTAGTGAATATAAATAAATAAAATAAAATAAGTTACTTAATTATATCATTTGTTATGTTTTATTGTATTATATATTAGTTCATATATTAAACAAAATAGTTTGAAGAAAAATGATAAATTTTAAATTTTCAGGATTCCTCACAAAACTTAACTAACCCTTATAATTAGAACTGGATGGAGTATTTCTTTTTTTTTTTTTTTGCTTTTTTTCAAACTCCTGTTTTTAAATTGAAAGGATTTATTGCCATTTTTTATGACAAGATTTATAATGAAATATAATTTTCAATCGCAACACAAATTATTGTTTAATTTGCTCATTGCAAAATTAAGTCATTTAATTTTTAATGAATTATTTTAGTTCATTGGAACTATTAATCTAACATAATATAATTGTTATGTAAATATTAAACCAATGAAATGGGATGTGATTAGTCTTCAAAAGCTTTTAAATGGAGGGGTTTAGTCACCTAATCATGGTACTTTTCTATTACATTTGGCATTAAAAAAGGTATTTTTGTCACTTACATGACATCATCTTTTTAAAGAAAAATATGTCAATAGTGTATGTAAAATCCCGTTTCGAAGAAGTTTTCAAGCTTAAGCTGAAAAACGAATGTGAGAAGGGGAAAAAAACTAAAAACGGCGTTAAGTGTCAATTGAATAAGGGTTAAGAAGTTCCAAAAGTATTCACAAAAGAGTAATGTTATTTTAAAAGTTTTTTTTTTGTCTCAATGTCACTCTGTAAGTTTAAAAACATAGCAATTTTAAATTTGATTGTTGACTTTGACTTTTTTTATTTTAAAAACTTATATAGATGATGACTCAGCTAAGATTTTAGTCTAAGTGGTAATGAATAAAAAGAAAAGAAAAAGACATCCACCTACAAATGTTAATGTATTATTTTAAAGAAATAAAAAAATGCTTAACTTGCTTGAAGCTGGACATAGATAACTATCACATAAGAGTGATTCATAGATAATAAATGAATATGAGTGGATAAATGTGAATTGTTTTTGTTTTTTATTTTTATCCACTGTTACCTGGGTTAAAATCTTAACTGAGTTATCATCCATTTAAATGAAAAAAGTCAAATTTAACGGTCAAACTTAATTTTAATTTAACGGAGGGGCAATATTACTACATTTTTAAACTTATAGGGCGACATTAAGATAAAAAAAAACTTTCAAGGCAACATCACTCCTCCACAAATACTTTCGGCGTAGATTTGCTACTTACCCTATTGAACAAATATATTAACAAAAAATTGTCAAAGAAGAACTACTAAAAGGCTAGGAAACAAAAGCGGAAAAGCCTTACTTTTTTTTGGATATTAAACTAATCTTAGGGGAACTTAAATATGGAAAGAATGCTTGGATTTTCATAACTAGTTCGGCCAACAACAATTTGTACAAATTGGACCAAGCATCATACACTCCAAAACAGAGACAAAAAAATGGCTGTATGTCAAGTTTGCATTTTATTAATTTATTAAAAACAGTTAATTATAAGCATCTCTTTTCATTGTACCTTTTATTTGATTGTAGTATATTATATATCAGTCTACTAAGGGGAATCCATATCAATGATTTGTGCCTATATTGAGCAAGAGGATGATATTTCAGTTTGATATGTTGCAACTGACATACTACAAATTCAAATCAGTGTCATTCTGATCTTTTGGAATAAGTTTTGGGAAAAGATTTGGTCAAATGGAACCTCACTCATAGAGCCGAATGTCAAAGTACAAGGAAGGTGCCATGGGCTACCCTTTTCGAATACATGTGTTGGGATATATGGTTAGCTTGATGCAACAAGTGTTTTGGAAGCAACGGGGGAGAGAAGGGTGTTTCGACTATATTGAGTTTCTTCAAAGCTTGCCTTGATCAGGCCCTCCTAAAAGAAGCCCATAAACCACATTTGGGGGAGATACATGAAGACAACGATGAGACCGTGTTACCCAATGACCGTAGTGGATGTGGTGGCTATGTACAGGACCAGAGTGGTGTATGACTAAGTGGCTTTAGCTGTAAATTAACTTATGTACCACAATCATTAGTTTCATTCATGGTTTGAATCTTTGCTGGTCCAGAGGTTTTAAGAAAGTCCATTTAATATCTGACAGTATTGAAGCCATTAATTATGCTCTTAAAAGGGTGTGATGATAATAATCCTTTTAAGGATGTGATTGAGAAAGTTAGGTTGCTTCTTCACAAGAGTTGGCAGGTTATGGTCGTCCATAATCCGAGGGACACCATAGCTATTGCTGATAAATTAGCCAAATATCCTTATAGATTAGAAGGAAAGTTTTATATCTTTGACCAACCTCCTACTTACATTGGACAGGAGGATGTTTAGAAAAGACAAGTGGAAGTAGGTTTTAAGTTTTCTTGTTGTAAGTGCCCTAACTTTTGGGTTGTAATCCAGTTTATAGCCAAAAAAAACGGTTTTCGGAGTATATTATTTTCAACCACCTGGACAAGACAAACATAATAATACAATAGGGCACTTGCTATGTTTGGACAGAGATTCCATTAGAGATTATATAAAACCACCTCCTATGCTAGCAGAAAGACAGTAGTACAGTAATCAATTATCCTCACTTTGCTCTCAACACGGGCATTAGGTTCAAAGCTTCCATCCAAACTGATCCTCAAGCACGAAAAATACACAATAAAATTTGAATAACACCAATTAGGCCGTCCAAAACTAAAAGCCCTAAAAGAAACTGTCATTAAACCCTGTCGAAGTTTGATACAGAGAAAGTAGGTTCACCTTATAAAGTCCGCCATTAAACCAGTAATGACCCTTAAGCAGCACGTTTTATGCCCTTTCTCAGAATTTCTGGATGACTACCGAATTTGCCAGTCCTTCCTGCTCTATGGTTCGAGTTTCATCAGTCAGAAGCTTTGGAGGGAAGCCCATCATCTGAAGTTGGTAATTTGGTGCACCACCAGGTCTAGACGCATTAATAAACGCACGGATATCACTGATTGTGTGATGATGATTAACATGAGATATCATGCGGGTTCCATCAGCTAGCCTAATTTGTATCGAGGTTGATGGCAATGACTGATCCACAACTAATCCCGCAGGAGTAGGTGCACTGGACAGAGCTGAGGAGACAACAGTTGTCTCGGGCGCTGCTGAAGTAGAGCTGCTTCCTAGAGTTCTTCCCACCCCTTGGAATGCAACATGCTGCTTTTCGGGTTCCTGCATATGTAACAAACATGCACATGACATTTATTGAACGGGACCACAGATTCCAGGTCTCAGGATAGTGATTGAAAATATTGGGAATATTCAAATGCTACAAGCATCGCAAAGGACTCACTGGATATTTTTCAGTCCTCCTTATGAGGTTAACATTGACTGATGATCTCCTGTCTGCAGGTTCAAGCTCTTTTGGACACTCAGACTTTTTGATACTCTGCATTGAAACATAGTGTAAATGTAATTGTCAATTAACCATTAAAAGCAAGTCAATCACGGCAAGTACTCAAGATTCCAGAAAAATATTGAAATAATCATTTGACGGTCTCATGGCTCATTTTAAGTGAAACTTTCAGAGCACTACAAACAATATGCTTTGGATATAGTTCTCTAATCAAGAGATTATCCATGTGGGTTTCAGTGAAGGGAATTCGAAGTTGAGGTTTTCAGCAAGTAGAGATAAAACAAAAAATTACAGACATATTTCATTATTTTGTCATACTGTATAAAAATACAATATTCTAATACTGATGAATTCTTTATTTGGGTTGCACATGCAGCTTCTAACACTGAATAAAAACAGTTTACCTCTAAGAATGAGGCATTTTCAGGATCATCCAACCTTCTCAAAGGTCCATCATTTACAGTGAAGCCATCACTCCAAAAAACAATGTTGTGAACAAAGGACTCAGGTTGTTGAGAAGTTGATTGTACAGTTTCTCCTGAGAGTAGTCTTGCAGTTCCTGTAAAGCTTGTCGACCTTGGCGGGTCCTGGAGTTGATCAAGGGGCCTTTCTATAGCTCCCAGTTGCCTTGCTTGATTGAAAATTGCATCCACATCATTGCTCTTTGTAGGATCTTGGACAAGCATTCCACTGGTGATATGACAAAAAAAACTTAAATAACTAATAGAAAAGTTCCAAATCATAGTATCAGCTGAAGTCAGATAGGTGTTTATCAATAAATAGTCTTGATGTACATCTAGTTGCACCAGGGAAAACATATGCATATTAAATGTACAGTTTAGAAAGCAAGACTGCTAGTCTAAAAGTGGCCTAAAACATCTGCTATACCAATGCAGTCTACAAGAGTGGCAAGATAAAGCAACACTTTAATCTATACTATAAACACTTGTAAGGAAGAGAAAAAATTACTTTTTGGCAGGGAGTAAAGTAAACTCAAATTTTCATATAAGGTATACAGTCATCAAGGAGGCTGTCCCAGGCTCCTAGCTTTCTTTATCTCAAGCTCTGGCTTATCTTTGTAACTTCAAAAATTTTTTGTTTGAGAGGATCACAGGTTAAAATCTAATAGAAAGATATGCTGAATAATACAGGCACCTAGTAATAAGAAGATAAGAAATCTCTCACCCCATTTATAATTTTTCCCCCCACAACAGACAAGGTAAAAATACAGAGTTTGAAGATAAAAAATCATCAAAGAAGAAAACTTGTGGAAACTCAGAACAAACCAACAACAAAACTAGCTACTGAGCAAATCAACCAAGCAATTTAAATGGTCTTATATCTTAGTGATTTAAATTGACTCTCACCATTGCAAGGGTAATAACTGGTAAACTACCAGTATGTATCTTCATGATTTAAATTGGCTCTTACCATTGCAACAGTAATAACTGGAAACTACCAGTATATATTAATGCGTACCAAGATATTTGAAGTAAATAGAAGCTACGAGGTTCGGATTGGTAAAAAGATGGTCTACGCATTGTCAGGAGATCAACAGCAAAGTGATCTATCTGTTTATGAGCAGACTGATATGGCATCGCTTGAAATATACCACTTACAAAGCTGCTTACAGTACATCGGGAGGGATGCTAATATCCTGCTAATTATAAGTATAACTAGTCCCAGAATAATGGCTTCATATGCTAATGTAATATTATATGTCAATGCCCAAGCACTAGCTTAACCCCAATACCCAGCTCGAAGATCACTGCATCAAGCCATTCAGGTCAAAGCTATCTCTGATCGGCTTTTGATAGCTCAATTAGTGCCCGGAAACGGGCACAACAGTACCGATCCAATGGAATGTAGGTCAAGAATCTAAAGAATTCGATAACAAGAAACAGGTTTGATTCAGGACGAAAAATTGAAATTGAACTCCAACTTCTTCTTCCTATCACGCCCCCAATATTTATTCGAACAGACAAGTCATCGAACATTTGAAATACGGAAAAACGCGAAATAAAAGGTAAAGAACTCTCGGTAACCACTCGATGCAATAAGAATCAAATATCACAAAACTTTTCAGAGAATTAGGATTTTCAAGTCCAACAGACAGAAGGGGGAAGGAGAAAAGAAACCTCTTCTCGCCACCGGTGTAGTACTCCTGCGGCCCATCAGAATCGCTGTCGGAGTCAGCCGACGGCCGGTTCAGATCCGATAGTGTGCGGATTCTTCCTGCGCGACTGCTCGAAGCCTTCGATGATTTTCTGTCTCCCGACGCCATTAACTTTTTTTCTGTTTCCACCTACGCAAGAGAGGAAGACTAGAAGAGGCGGAGAGAGAAAGCTCGAGAATAGAGACAATATATCTTGCCGCACGAATCCCCCAAATCACGCGCTACCAAAGCGCGTACACGATTATAGATATAACGCCGTATCCTTTGCCCGTTAGGCAGTGTTAAGTTCTATTCAACCCCGGATTCGGATAATAGACCGATTTTGTTTTTTTTTTTGTTGCCTTAATAGTCGGATTTAAGTATCTGCGTGTTTGGAATTACGTTTCTCGCCCATAAGCGTTGGATAAGTGGGTTAACGTCCGATTTTAATTGAAAAAACAAAAGCTGCGTGTTTCTTGAACCAATGGATAAAAAGCCCATTAATGGTAAAACGTCTGAGAATTAAGCAAAAATTTGATGCTTTTAATTGGAGGTATGATATCTTTTTGATACAAGTTATTTTATTCAGTATTAATTATAATACTCAGTTGATTTTTTTAAAGAATACTAAAAAAGCTAATTATATTATTTTAAAGCATTAAAATTTATCATTTTTTTATGAACTATTTTATTTAACTTATGAACTAATATACTCCTTTCGGTTCTAATTATAAAAACCAGTTGACTTTTTTAGAAAATCTTAAAAAAGCTAATTACATTATTTTAAAGCATTACAATTTATCATAATATATTTACATGTAATAAGACTCCATCCAATCTTAATTATAAAACCCAGTTGTTTTTTTAGAGAAATTAAGATAGCGAAAAAAAGTTAACCAGGCCTTATAATTAAGACATGAGGTATTATAAATATCATAGTATATTTACATGTAATAATACCCCATTCAATCCTAATTATAAGACCTAGTTGGGCTTCTTTGGAGAGATTAAGGAAGCGAAAAAAGTCAACTAGATCTTATAATTATAATTGAAGGTAATATAAATATCAAAATATATTTACATGTAATAAGACTCTCTCAAGTCTTGATTATAAAATCTAGTTGGTTCTTTTTGGAGAGATTAAGGAAGCGAAAAAAGTCAATTAAGTCTTCTAATTAAAACTGGAAGTAGTATAAATGTCACAATATATTTATATATAATAAGACTTATTTAAGTCCTACTTATAAGACCCAGTTGGTTTTTTTTGGAGAGATTAAGGAAGCGAAAAAAGTTAACTTTTGTAATTTTATTAATGTAATTTTATTTCATTAAAAACTTTACATTTATTTGCTTTAAAATTTATATACATTTTTAATCATTTAAGTTTGGCAATATATATAATATTCACTAATAATCATGTCCCTTTTAGTCATTTGCCACAATAAGTTACTTATTAACATATCAACCAAACACATTATACTTTTAAATAAATAACTTATAAGTCACTTATTCTACCTTCAATCTAAACATACATAATATGACTTATATCTAATGTGACTTATCCATAAGTTCAATTACAAATAAGTCTGTTATCCCACCGTTATTCCAAACACACCCTAAGTCAAAACAAACAAGTCCAAAATATAATTGGTCCGTGCCCAAGTCACTTAAATTGAGTTCAAAAAGAATGTTGGCCGTGATTGAATTCTTTGATGCACTATATTTATATTAAGTTCCTTATGTTTATTTTGTCAGGTTCTTCAATCATATGTAATTATGTGTTATATTTATTATATTTAAATTTATAATTAAATGACAATAATTTATATATAGAATACTTGTGATTAGATAACCTAACGAAATATATTTAAAAAATTTGACCTAGGTATTTCACTTTTCCAATACCTCCTTATTCATCCTTTGCATCCCACACACTGATTATTTCATATTTTCACCCAAAAAAATAATTTTCTAACCTGATGTAGTTTTTACTCAATTTTTAAAATTTCACTTATAAAAATTCAATTCCACTACTACTAATTCTTCAATGTACTAATTCCTATACTCTATGACTCGGTCCAGATAATTTTCTAAAACAAAGAAACTAATGGACTAAAGGGACTTCACTTAGGCAGGTTAAACTTTAAACGCAACATTAAATGTGTGTTTGGAATGACTTATAAGTAGGGCTGAGCATTCGGTTTTCAGTAAAAAATGAAAAAACCGAAAAACTGAACTTACATAATATTGATAACCGAATCGAAATCGAAAAGTGAAGAAAACCGAACCGAAATATTTTGGTTTGATTCAGTTCGGTAATTAACCGAAATAACTGAATTTTTTATTTATTATCCACAAAATCAAATATATATATATATAAATACATTTTTAAAAAAAATTATTTCACCTTAAAGATTATATTAGGGGAGGAAATATATAAAATTAATTAATTAGATTTCAAATATAAATAGATTTTATCTAATATAATTTAAAATCTACACCTATTTAATTAAAAAAACATGCATTTGTCAAATAGTATATATTAAATATAATTATATTATATATATTTCATTTTTTTGGTTTAATCGAAATTTTTTTCTTATAACCAAACCGAAACCGAACACCAAAAAAAGGAACCAAAAAACCGAAATCGATTGTGAAAACCAAATTAACCGAACAGAAAAAACCGAAATTGATTCGGTCTTCAGTTTTGGTTTGGTTTTGCTTACCCCTACTTATAAGTGACTTATTGTGGAATATTAAATAAGTATGTGATAGGGGTCTTTCTCATATTGCGCAATAAGTAATTTATAAGTGACTTATTTCTCATAACAAACAAGCCCTAAATCAAATCAAACTTATAGTGATTCTTTTAAGAAAAATCACTTATCATTAAATATCTTTTTTTAACAAAAAAAATCACTTATTCTTTCAATTCTCTCCCAAAAAATCTCTCAGCAGGGAAATTAGAAGCAGAAGAGGGCACCAGAGTGGTTCTTGAACAATGATGGTTTTATAGGCAAAACTACATGGAGACTTCATGTAAACGAATTGATAACATTAGTATTGTAAACGAATTGATTCACTTAATGAAAAGAAAGAGAGGGAAGAAAGGCTTTATGGCCATAAAAGTGGATCTCGAAAAGGCCTATAACAGGATTAGCTGGAACTACATGAAGACTGTCCTTAATGAGATTAAATGCCCAAATAGATGATTGTGAAAATTATGAGTTGCATCAGCACATCCACTACAAATATCTTGTGGAATGGAAAGAAGCTTGATAATTTCTATACTTCTAGAGGTCTTCGACAAGGGGGCCCAATTTCACCTTACCTATTTATACTTGGAATGGAAAAACTCACTCATAATTATGGATAAAGTGAGAGAGAGAGAATGGAGAGGAGTAAGAGTAGGGAGGAGTGGTCCACTTACCCATATGATGTTTGCTGACAATCTTGTTCTTTTTGCAGAGGCTACTAGTAACCAAATTGATGTTATAATCAATGTTTTGTAGGAGTTTGGAAGGATTTCTGGACATAAAATAAGCCAAGACAAGTCATATATCTATTTCTCACCAAATGTTCCTCAACACTTGTGTAGGGAGATAAATAATAGGTGTCAATTCAAGCAAGTTTTAGAACTGGGAAGATACCTGGGTGCGGATATTTCCTTCCTAAGGAAAAGAGGCAACAAATTTAAAGTAGTGGAAAGAGTTAAGAAGCGGCTCAACGGGTGGAAGGTCTCGAGCTTGTCATTAGCAGGCCGAATAATTCTAGTAAAATCAGTTACAAGTTCTATGGCTCTTTTCCCTATGCAGCATGATAGAATTCCACGAGGAAGCATTGAGGAAATTGAAAGGGCCCAAAGAAGTTTTATTTGGGGAGACAAAGAAGGCACTCGAAAGAGACATATAGTGGCTTGGAATCAACTATGTAAACAAAAGAAGGAAGGAGAGGTTAGAACAAGAAGGTTACAGATCATGAATGATGCTTTTCTCATGAAAAATTTGTGGAGGATGAGGGTAGAACTAGATAGTCTATGGGTTCAAGTACTACAGGGCAAATATGGTAGAGGTGTTGACATTGAGAATATCATGGTTGCTAGAGGAGGAGATTCAATATTATGGAGGGAGATGACTAAGCTCCATGATCAATTTAAATCAAGTTTAACCAGAGCCAACGAGGAGGAGGAACGTGAGAAAATATTATGGAAGCATTCTGCTAGTGGCGAATTTTTCGTAGCTAGCACATATTAGTGGTTGAGCAACACTCAAGAGGATCATAGGAGGAAACAATGTGAAGTAATATGGAAGCTACAAATTCTAGAAAGGGTAAGAGTTTTCAGGTGGATGTCTACACATAGATGACTGTCCACAAAAAGCATCACATGCAAGTAGGATAATTCATCTGATATCTGTGATGTATGCCTTACTGGGAGAGAAAATCAGCTACATGTTCTTCAAGACTATTATGCTGCAGCAAACTTTTGGAAGAAATTAATTCCAGACCAAAACTGGAATAGGTTCTTCACAGGCAATTGGAGCCACTGGTTTCGCAATAATCTTATGTTCAGTGGGAGATTGATGGAAGACAAACTATGGCCTGAAAATTTGCCATTGGGTGCTGGTTATTATGGACATGGAGGAACAGGCGAGTGCATGATTAGAACTTTGAAGTTCTATTCGACGCACCAAGTAAAGTCCAAAGTTATCTAAGAGATTACAAGAACAAATGGGTAGGTGATGCTATAAAGCCTAACTCAAAGAGAATAATTATGGTCTCCTGGAACCCACTAAAAGCTGAGTTGTGCAAACTGAATGTGGATGGCCACTGGTCCAGTCAAAGAGGAGCAGGGAGTAGTGGGGTGATTAGAGGTTATGTAAGAGAATAGTTGAAAGGATTTGCAATCAAACTCCAGGTGCCAAACCCATAAAGCTCAAAAGTATATGCCAAACTAGCTGGAATAGAGGTCTACTGGAATATGGGTTTTAAGAGAGTGGAAATTGAAAGCGATGCTAAAGTGGCGGTGGATGCTATTGTTCAAGGAAATACTTTGCATGGGAGTCATAGAGCGCTAGACAAGATCAAAGAAATGTTGAAGTGGGAGTGGCAAGTACATATCTCACATATATACCAAGAAGGCAACAGGTGTGCTCACGAGCTGGCGTGCATTAGCCTGGAAATGAGAGACCAAAAGCAAGAATGGAATTCTCCACCTTGGAGAGTGGTAGAGTCGGGAAAAAGGGCCGAGTCCGTCAGGCTGGCCCTTTTAAGCCGTTTAAATGGAGGGCCGAACTTGTATTTTGGAGCCTAAAAACGAAATCGGGCTTACAAGGGCCAGCCCTGTAGGGCCTAGGGCATACAAGGGCCAACCCTTTTAAGCCCTTTAATTTTTTTAAAAATATTTTACCTAAATGTTTGGATTAAATCTTAAGTGTTAAAGTGTGTCAGTGTAACACAACCCCCACAACCCATAATGTTTAAGCTCTAATTTGTACTCGCAACTGGATGCATGGGTTCTCATATGATGATAATTTATTGATTTATGTGTTATGTATTTGTTAGAATTATTTATTCATTTACTTACACATGAACAATAACTATATATTGAGTTTATGAGTTATATTAATCATTTATTTGTTACAGAGCAAGATTATAGGTGCGTTCATGATGCTGGAGAAGTAGTTCTTGACATTTTTACCCCTGATCCAGAGCCTGCAGAGAGTGAAGCACAA
>JBAGKO010000001.1:17939155-17952346 GCA_037177275.1 Acacia concinna | reverse complement strand
GTATAAAGTAAGTTTGTGATATGAGTCTTTCTCGTATTTTGTTCATAAGCACTTATTTGACTAAAATAAGCCATACCAAACAAGCCCTGAAAACCTCCACCTCAAAAGAATAATCAATGGACCATCACTCCTCACAGGACAAGAGCAAGTGCAGATGGGGAGTTAGAACTTAGAAGTTATATATACAAATATATATATATATATATATATAGGAATTTAGAAGTTAGAAGGCGCTCAAAGAGAACTTGGGGAAGGGCATTTTAGGGATTACCGATGAAATCCAGCAGAATGAAGCTTCACAATCACTCAGAATGGAATGGATTTGTTAAACCCGGCGGCTACCGGAATCAATTCTGCCATTGGAATGGAACAAAAATGTTAAGCCGCGAACCAAACACGCACCAAACAGGAATCCAAAGTTATATCCTACCCTCTGCAGCAAACATTCTTGGAATCCTGATGCTCGTTTTGTCGGAATCAAATACCGTCTCGTTTTTTGTTTTTCGCGAAAACCGTCTTAATTCCATCACTCAGCAAAGAATCATCTACATAGTTGAGACTTGACACCCACAAATCTTACACTCGTGTATCGTTAAGACGATGGGTCCAGAAGGGTGATGCCTTTCGGCTTTCACCATATCACCCAATTTGTTTGTTTTGGGCCTAGGAATGGGCCTGGGCCCAAAAACATTGCTTTACATAATAATGGTAGGTCACATACATAATAAACAATCTCTTTCTCCCCTCTCCACCTGCTCGCTCGTGAACAAAAGGGTCTCTAGGATCAATGCCTTTTCAACTTTCTGATATTCATGTTTAACAGTTCTGATGTATAGTACTGATGAGGATTGCTTTTTCCCAATTTCACAACATTAAATCGCCTTTTCAGTTTTCAGAATCCAATACATTCAGAGCCTGCAACACTGGCTCCTTTCATTTCTATGTCAGCTTCAATATTATAACCCACAACCAGCTTTTTCTTCCCCAATACCTTGTGTCACTTTTAAACATCAATTTGTGTTTGAGGTAATATTGGGATAATATTCATTTACTCATTTCTTTAATACTTACTTGGCTAATGGCCCTTGTATATGTACTGATAATGATCCTGTGTTAAGGATAATATTATTAGAACACAGAGTACTTACTTACCCCTTAAACTTATCCTGACTTATATATTGAATTTAGAATATAATGCTAACTGTTGAAGTTGGGCATTACGACACTTCACTCTACTTAGAACCCTCTATAAGTAGCCCTTTCTGGTTGGCTGTCTCTCAACGAAATTATCATTATTACAAGTACAATTTGTTCAAGGAGAATTATACTTCAAAAGTTAGCTATCAAGTTTAAAAATATAAAACCAAAACAGGGCATCTTTTTCAAACAAACTCACCCACTATAAAATTTGTTACATATTCCAAGACTAAAACTAGACTTCAATTTAATAGCTGGTTACGGTGTTTCAGGGCCTCAGGGGTCTAAGGCGGCTCACCCTTTTAAAAAGACCAGTGAATTCGGCTTTATCAGGAAATGCCTGCTCTTTCATGAATAATACTACCCCGTTTCTAAATATAAGAAACATTTTTATATTTAAGAAAGAGGGAGTACAACAGTACTCCTAACATTATTATTATCATCCTCATCACTATTCCTATTATTAATCATCAATCAATTAAGTAAACTCTGCTCCATATAATGTCAACCTCACACATTGTGCCCCTGTAATTATTATTATTAATAGGAAAAATGCATATGCTAATGATAAGTAACAGTTAAAGGAGGAGAAAGAAACTAGAAATAGCATTTTGGTGATGCTTTTGAGAATACAATACCCCTAAAGAGGAAGCATGACATTCCTTTCTAAAACCCTACTATGAGCCTATCACACACTCCAATCTACTACTAACTTTTCACCTGTCAGTCACACACATGCCTCCTTTTCCCTTACATTACATACACAACCCAACACACTATATACGATTCACATTAATCACAAAGCTCTCTTTACATGATCAAAAAGAGAGAGGAACAACAGGGTAAATCGTGAGGAGCAGATGTTTATTTTACTGTATATATGGTAGTCAAATTAGATATTACTAATGCGATGTTACCATGCTCTTTTTTGTGAAAAGGCTCCTCAGATTGAAAAGATTACCACCACTTCCCGCAGCGTTTCCGACACCTCCGCTATCGGCGACGCCGCAGACAGCGGCGGCATCAGCACTGGCACTGGGGCCAGCTTTGCCGTCGCTTCTGCAACTCAAATGGTGTCTATAGCCAATGCACATTGGGACGTTTAAATTCAAAACTCTGGCCTTCGAGCTGCCACCGCCGATGGTGGTTGTGGTGGTGCTCGTTTTACTCCGGCGAGTTGTGGGGGTTTCTCTTCTTAATGCCTTGGAATTTAGAACCACGGGTTCGGAGTTCTTCGAGGTGGATCCGGCACGGCGTACCTGCCAAACAGGGCTGCTCCGACCCACATGGACCCCGGCCCTACTGGGGCTGCTGGGCCATTTTCGTGACTTGGACTCCCCGGCGGAATTACTCCGAGAGCAAGGCGCGCTGTTCACCTTCCGGGTTACGGGAGCTCCGGGAAATATTTTGGGGCGGGCGCTAGCATTTCCGGCGGACCTACTCCTCGAGAACGGCCAAATGTTGATGTTTAACTCCGCTGAACTCCCACCGTTCGCGGTTTTCTTCTTCTCTTTTTTCTTTTTCTTCCCTTTCTCTTCCGATGAGGTCTTGTTATTCTCTTCGCTTTTCTTCTCGCTCTTTTTGAAAATGTCTTTCCACCGCTTGGACGCCGAAAACGACGTCGTCGCGGTCGAATCAGTTATGGCCGCCGATGGCTCTGGCGGGGGCCCGGGCTCCGGATCCGGTGGGTCCGAGACGAGCGTTTCGGCGTCAGGGCGCGAAGTCGCATCTGATGGGTCGAGTGTGTTGTGGTGAGGGAGGAGGTGGAGCGGGAGGAGGACGCCGTCGACGAAGAGCTCATCGGCGGAGAGAAGGTTGGGTTGAGGGAAAGACGGGTTTCCGACCATCCAGAACTCAAATTCGGGGGAATTGCAAACGCTGCTTCTTCGTCTTCCACTGCTGGATGGAGAAAGAGATTGAGGCTGTGGATTTTGTGATTTGTTGGTATCCATGGAGAGATTTCAGAGGGAAGAAGAGGAAGAAGAAAAAGAGGGTGGCTCAATGGCGTTATGAAGAAGGTTGAGAGAGTTTCAGAAGAAGTGTGTGGAGAATTCAGAGCTCATAATGAGCCAACCAAGCATTTAAATCAGAGCAGAATGAAGTGAAACTCATTTAAAAACTCCTCCAGCATACGCCTTTTTGCTTTTTAGCATATCAGTTTTTTTTGGGACAATTTAAAAAAAGACATTGTAAATAGGAAAAAGACAATTTAGTACAGCGAAATCTGAAAATTTTAAATCAGTCTGCTTTATACTTTTTTGGGTAATTATGAAAATGCCACTGAATTCTTCACAACACAAATTTCATAATTCACAACATGAGTTTCTTAATTCATAACACCAGATATTACGTATTTACAACTCACAATGTAAATACGTAGTACCTGGTGTTGTTAATTTGGATACCCATATTGTGAATTATGAAACTGGTGTTGTGAAAAATTTAGTGGCATTTTTGTAATTACCCAAAAAAAAATACAAAATAGACTGATTTGAGATTTTCAAATTTCGCAGTACTGAATTGCCTTTTCCTTATTTCACTTGTCTTTTTTTAACATTTTTCCTTTTTTTCTTATTAAAAAAAATTACGAACTCGCATATCTTAATTTCCCAATTTATTCATGGTCAAAAAGAATTTCCCAATTTTTGACCCCAACAAAAAGAAAAAGAATTTCCCAATTTATTTATGGCCCTAAGGATGACCTTACTTAGTACTAGTAGTTCTGGCCAAAAAAAAAAAAAAGATTTTCTTACTACATTTTTTTTAAAAAAAAAAATTGGGGTCCAAAAGTGATAAATAATTGCATTGACTGAAAATAATTAGAGTAGGAGGTTGGAGGTTGAGTCTATAAGTCTATTTATGCATTGCATGGAAGGAGCATGGGTCATACAAATCCAACCAGTTGGCAAAATATAAATGGCTGAAATCAAGGATGAATCAATTTGCAAAAAAAAAAAAAAAAAGTACAAAAAGAAGAAGAAGGAAAAAAATTGAATCCATAAGAATCCAATAACAGTAGTTTTTGTTACGATATTTATTAATTTGATTGTTATTGTGTTGTAGTCATTTTCTATAAGTTATTTTACACCCAATTTTACTTTCCCTGTAATATTATAACTAATTTCTAATATATAGATTATGCACAATTTCTTAAAATACTATTTATTATCACAAACAAAAATTGCATTCCCTTGTTAATATGAATTACTAAAAATATATAGTTAAAATTTTATTGTATGATTGTGCATCATTTAAATTTATTATAATACATAAAAGTGTTTACGACAGAACACTTTTTTTTTTTAATGGAAAAAAATTTATAACATAGACATTGACAAAAATAAGTATTAAATTATGGAAAGAAATTTATATGGGGGCACAACAAATGTATGGGAAGCAAAACAAAATTTGGTGATAATTGCATATGGGGGTGGGATGCACATGGATAGATTTATTGCCCTTAATTAATCTGCACTATATATATATATATATATATATGCGCACTGTATACTGAAGTGTATAATATAAACTACACACGTGCAACAGTAACTTTGTGAGAAAATTAGGAGAACAAAATTAAACAAGAAAACTTTTAAAAATAATAAATTTTTTGACTATTTATAAAAATTTTTAAACTTAATTTTATTTTCTCTCATTTTCTCCCCATTCAAACACACTTTAAGAGTGCTAAAAAAGAAAAGTTATTATTACGAATTACGAATTGGTAGTTTTAGGTTAGTTAGCGAGAATGTTATTGGCAAAATTCGATTAATAAAAATGTAATTTATGTTGCAATAGATTTTTATATAAAATATGGTATAACAATGACGAACTAAGAACTAAAGTATATATTTCATTTCTGACCATGCCTAAAAAGGAATTAAAAATTCAGTTTAATGAACCTTGTTTGGATGTTACTCCATACGGTTCTTAATGTAAAAGTTAGGTAACTGATATGTGAATATTAAAAAAATATGCTAAGTTAATTATTTGTAATAAATATATGTTTGATTTGTCTAAAACATCCTCTCTAATTATGTGCAGTCAATATGATTATTCTCGGAAGAAAGTTGTAAAAGTTTAGATATAAGAGTGAATTTGAAATCTTATATGTAGAAAAATAAAGTTTTTATATAGCTTTTATATTTAAAACTATAAGTAAAAATATCAGGGAAAAAACCAATAAAAATTGCTTCAACTTCAATAAGACTTTTAATTCAAAAGTAATTTTGCCTAAACTTTAACTCAAACCTCAGTATGAAGCTCAGAGCTTTTTGCTTCTCAACATTAGTCTTTTTCCTTCCTTAAATATAACCTTAATTCTATTACCAAAAAAAAAAAAAAAATACAACCTTAATTCTTTTCCCCCTTAAACATCCTAATCCATTTTGATGGCTTAAAAATAAAGAGTCTTTCAAACACATTCCTAGCTAACATCTTCAAGTCTTCGTCAAGCACTGAACTCGAAAAATTGGGACAAAAATATATATAAAAAAAATGGATGGGTCAGTCAATAAGAAAACTTCTGTTAATAAAAGATACCATATGACATCACATAGCCAAATATTAAAAAGCTAAAAAGAATTAAAAAAATACATAACGTTAAGAACCGACATGCTGCAGGACCGACATATGCTGATGTGCAGGTGTTGCATTTATATTGTGCCGTAAATTATAAGAATTCAAGACACACACACACACACTATATAGTGTGTGCTTGTGAATGTGTGTGTGCACGTATAAAGAAGGAGTATTTTGTAAGGGAAGTAAGAAAGAGGGTTTGATTCACATCACAGTATAGATTGGAATTTGGAACCCATTTTCCCGGGTTGTATTTCATTATTTCTCTGACAATAATATACATTTTAAAAAAACTTTATTTTAGCCTTTTCCTTTGACTTTAAAAACATTCACATGCCATCCTCAATTGCACATCTTCATTTGCGATCTCAATCATATTGCCACGTGTTGGTCAGACATTTAACATTACAAGTATTATTTATTCCTTTTCAAGGAGACTATTCGTTAAAGTTACTCCTAGGAATCCCACAATTTTATGTGTATATATATATATATATATATTTAATTATTATGTCCAAATCATTTTAAAAGCGTCCACAGCTTTCTATTTCGATTCAATATACTATAATTGATGTTATTTGTATAACATTTCATAGCCTTCCCGCATAGATATTATCTATGTTTGCAGCCGTAGTGAAGAGCAGAATTTTGTTTTTCTGGATGTAGCCATAGCCACCTAGAAAATACGTTCATGAGGGGAAGGTATCCACACCTTATAAGGCGTGTTTTGTTTTTCTTTCTTACCGATGTTGGACTTCATACATCCACCTCATAAAGGCCCATGTGGGCTCTTGATTACGGCTGCAAATAGGGACAATATCTACGAAGAAGGGCTCTAAAATGTTATAATTTGTGCTCTTAGAGCTAAGACTAATTTTATTTATGCATTTTCGATAATATCTTTTTAACTATGGTGGCCCTATTTCACAAAAGGATAGTTTATCTTGTTGTACTCTCCGAGTCCTTAATATAAGATGTGTGTGTATATATATATATATAATTTATAAAAAAGTTAGACTACATATTATATCTTGTTATAAGGATAGGAGGGACTATGGGGCTGAAAAAAAGGATAGGAGGGAGTATATTTTATTTTAATTTATGTATTAGTGTTTTATTCAACAAACTTGATCTTTTTATTCTTTGTAAACTTTCAAACACTTAATATATAAAATTCATTCACGACAGAAATTGAATTTAAAGCAAAAACAACTCAGCAGATTTCATTGGGCTTTAGTCTAGTTATATTATATAATTTCCAATTCCTTTCGAGGAGTGGCTTATTCATAGGCTCAATGGAAAAAAATGTTCTAAATATTAATAGTGTGAATACTGAATACTAGTAACATATAATAGGAATCTTCTTCCTAAGACATAAAGTATTGTACAATTTCATTTTCAAATTTTATTTATGGTGGAAATTCAACTAAGAGAAATCTATCACTCATTCTTCGGATCTTTATGGGATATTAGTCTTGTTATTGATGGAGAATTCTCCTGATGTCTTACCAAAAAATAAAAAATAAAAAATAATTCTGGTGTTAATAAGAAAACCGAGAAAATAATAGGAAGCGTGTCTGAGAATAAAATTTTGGGAAAATAAAAATCCTCAATGGTTAAATCATAATTGCGCTAAGGAGGGACTAGGGACAGGTGGTAGAAGAACGGACACGTGTCAGTGAAGGAGGGAAGGCGGAGGATGATGGAAGGCCACGATAACAAATAGTGGCCATCAGATGAGGAAAAGTTGGAAAGTAACAACATCAAAATCAAACGGTTATTACCGTTGGCACGTACCGGGGAATATAGTTGTGGGGTCCAGCTCAAACCCTTCCCTCCCACCAACCGGGTTGGGTAATATCAAAAGGTGGGACCCCCACTCTACTAGTTGACATGCTCTGTGGACCCCACTGTATAGATATGACGCGCATGTGGGCTGTAACATAGCTCGCTGTGATGAGTTTGGAGAAACTAAGCACACGTCTGGTCCTGCTGTCATGGGGTGAGATATATTTTTATTACTAACAATTAACAAAATGGTTAAGAAGTCATTAATTAAAAATATTATTAATCGCGCGAACTGGAATTCCAGCATTTGTTTGCCTTCCTGATTTCTAGCATTTATGTGTGTAAAATCCTGCAAAATGTCGATGTTTTCTATATGTATCGACATTTTAGATTTTTCTGACCAATATATTAAACTAGGAAAAAGCTGGTTTGGTTTTGAGGTAAAATATGAAATAGGACAAAATCATTGACTAAACTATACGTGAAAGGAGGGATTAGAAGTGAGTTTAACAAAAATTAAGGTTAAAAACATGAAGTCATTGTCTATATCTTGACACATTATATTAGCAGAGGATTGCTTCCTATATTTTGATGAATTGCCTCTTAGTGCAAGTGACAATTAGCGACTGTCTTAGATGAAGAAGCTACTCACTATCCAAAATAAAAAGCATTTCACAAGTATTATATTGAAAAGGAAATATATATCAGCCTAATAGTAATAAACTTGTTGTTGCTCTAGATGAATAGCTCCAATGCAGAGAGCCACAGTAGCAAATGATACCTTGACAGCACATTAACAAACTTATTACTTGATATTTAGTCCTATATCTAATCCTTAAATATATAATCTCATTTATTGTGCACATTGCATTATAAATGAGATCTTATATTAAGAATGAGAATTAGTATAATTATCTAAGTATAGTCCCTCTTAAAAAACTAATTCCTCAAACTATATACTAAGTCACATTTATTAATAATCTTTGCTAAGGTTATTAAACCTAAACCAGCCATTGAATTGTTGGAGTATAGGGTTAAGGTTTAGCGAGTTATATAAAAGTCAAATCAAAGCTAACCTGAAGTGAAACTTGTGATAATTTAAAGATTTTAAGGTTATTAATATGAAATTTTAAAGAAAATTTAAAAAAAAACAATTTTTTTAAAAAAGTGGATAAGGTTGATGGCCGGACTAGACCAGACTGATTTACTGACCAATTCACTAGTTTTAGGCTGAATTGAATGGTCCGCTCCAAGTTTAATAATCATGGTATTTTCATTTGAGAAGTTAGAGTGAGTGGGAGAAGATACAAGAAATCAAAAATGGATTGAGAATTGATGAGAGACATAATCATTGTCAAAAAGATTTATGAAATGGCTTCCTTTATTATTGCAATAATTATAAATTATTGAATTGAATCTAATAATTTTGATTTTTATCATTTTCAAAAATGATGATCAACTTGTATTATTAAAATATGCTTTGAATGGACATTTTAACAACAGTGAAAATACACTTAAAAAGGAAAGGAATCATATCATACACATTCAAACCCTTACCCAATTCCTTGCATAGAATATTTAGTTTCTGATTGTTTTAAGTTTTTTAAAAAGCCTTTTATCATTTATAAGATAAATATTTATCCCCGTATAATAGAATATGCCTTGTAAAAAAAGAGGTCATTAAACTATAGTACCGGGTTTCCAAGAGACTGAAACGTACTAAATATGAATCCACCATATTTGTAATATTCCATCTTACGATCGTGTAGATAAAGAACAAAGGAAATAAGTTAAGACTTAAGAAGATGGGGTGGGGCCCAGGTGGAAGAAGATGATAATGAAAACACAAAAGAGAAGAAGAGAGGTGTTTGCGCCTTATTTCCTCCTGTCTTCCTATACACTCTACTTCCTTCTAGCTTGTTAGTTGAGCCCCAATTGGATCAAACTTGTTTGGGATATTGCTGTAAGATTCCAAGCAACATGATGTGTAATGACAAAAAAGTCTAATTAAGAAGTGAGTGACAAAGTTTGAGTTTTGTTTTGTGGCTGGCATGTTACTTCCTGTTATACTTTTTGCTTGTTACATTCTTTTAGGACCTCACAACAGTAATTTTCTCACCCTTTGACATCATTATTTTGTTTCCTTATTATTATATGCAACTCACTTATTGTTAGACTATAATTTAGATAATTAAAAAAAAGAGTTAAATTATCTATTGTGATCAATATGAGTTACTTTATTAAAATACCCTCTTTGATCATGACTTACTATCTTTGGATAAAATATTTTAACATGTGCCATCAATAAAGATAGTTTTAAAAAACATTGTACTATAAATTTGAGGGACAAAATGAATCTTGCATACATCTAGGATCAATTTCAACATTTCAGCTAATTTTCATATTAGGGAACAATGTGATGTGTAATACTCTCTCAGGTTTTAGATAGAAGACTTGGCTGGCTTTTTATAAAAAGATTAATAAAGGTAAATAAGCTATTTAATCATATCATATATATGTTGTGTAATATTATATTATATGTCAATTTATAAATTAGGCAAAATAATTTAAAGAATAAATTTAAATGTTTTAAAGTAATTTAACTTTTTTAAAATTTTTTTAAAAATCCAATTAAATCTTATATTTAAGACTGGAGGTGGAGGTGAAGGAGGAGGTACGACTTGAAGAATCAACTTTTTGTTTAATTAGTGGGGAAATCTAGTTTAACGCTCACCGCAGTGTAATCTAAAAGATACAGAGAAGGAAGAACGTGAAGGAGAAAATTCAAGTAGAGGACCACAGTCAGTCTCTGGGAGAGGGAGAGAGAGAGAGAGATTAGGAGAGGAAGGAGATATAAAGATACAAAAGTTGTTGGGGTTGCTTAGCAGTTAGCAGAGAGTGATTTGTCTGTTTCTCTGCAAACTCCATATACATGCCTGCTATTCTATTAACTCATCTCTCTCATTCATCACTCTCATAGTCTCATTTACACCTCTCTCTCTCTCTCTCTCTCTCTCTCTCGTTTATGTACCTTTATGGAATATCAAACTCTCTGCTCTCTTTTATCGTTTTCTCTTCGCTCTGTTCTTACCCTATCTCTAGCTCACTTGTTCCTTTCATTATTATTGTTTTTTTCACTCTTCATAAAGTTACGTCTTCTTAAGTTTTGAATCTCAACATTTCATATAAACTAAACTTAAATGTGGTGTTTTTGAATTTTGTGTGTATATTAAGGAATATTCTGAATGAACACTTCATTTGCTCATAACAAGTTGGTAATGATTTTCTTCTTTAATGCATGCGCGCGCGCACCTTTGTAAGATGGATGCATCATCGTTATTTTCTCTAACTCATTAAGTTGTGATCATTTTTGTTTTTTTTTTCCTGCGACAAATTGATTATCCGTACAAGTACGTTTTCATTGGAGGAATAATTAGAGCACGAGGTTTTTTTTTTCTTTTTTCTTTTTAAAAATATCATAGCAGGAGGCAGCCAATAATGAGTAAGTATTAAGATATCTATATATATATATATATATATGGGTGATGAAGATTCCCATTGACTTATTTGAAGAAATTATAAGTTCACAGCACTTTTGGTTTCCCAGTCAAGCTAATTTTGACACCAACACTTTTTAATTAGTTAGTAATTATTATGTGTCAAACTAATTAAGTCAGCCAATTTGGAAGAAAATAATCTGGGGGAAGAAACTACTACTATATATGTAATACCTTTTTTCTACTTATTTGAATACTCGATAGGAATTGGTTATGCGTAAATTTTACCATCCAAAAATTAACTTGGGAGGGAATTCTGAATCCTGTCCTTGACGACAAGTATCAAGTTTTGATAACATCAAAACAAAAATACAAGAAAAATATTGCTTTCTACACACACACACACACTCTATAATACGAGTAATCTAAGCCTATATTGTGATGTCCTCATCATATTAATGCATTGGTCCTTTTACCTCTATCTAGCTGTGATGAAGCTACAAAAGGATTCAAGATAAAACAGAACATCACACGCCACAATATGTTTAACCTATAAAATCCCTCATTTATGAGATTTTCCTTCTTATTAAAATAGAAGATAGCGAGTATTTTTTTTTTTTGAAAAAAAAAAAATCATAGCAGGAGGGAGCCTGTGAGCGAAAAGATATTTTATACCTCTATTTATAAATATAAGACTAAATTGACTTTTTTTAGAATAATTAAGAAAGCTAATTAAATTGTTTTATAGTAGTTATATTTTTATTTTTTTCCTTTAAACCAATTTTTTAGTTTATAATTGATATATAATCTAATGATACATAACATATTATATGATTAAATAAATTATTTAGCTTCATTAATATCTTTAAAACAACCCATTAAGTCTTGTATTTAGAACTGGATAAAGTATTTTTTGGGGTATTGGTAATGAATAATCCTATTGACTTCTTAGAAGAAATTATACTTTTGGGTTTCGAGTCCTAATTTTGACGCTGAGACACTTTATAAAATCAGTCGATAATGGTTATTATTTGTCAAACTAAGTCATCCCATTTGGAAGAAATCCGATATAATTATAAGAAACTAATAATTGCATTAAAAAAACATTGGAGTATTTCATGGGAATTATCCCTTCAATTTTATTACAATAAAAAAAAATCTACTTGGGAGGGAATTTTAAATCTTGTACTGTGTCCTCGACAAGTTACCAGGGTTTTGATAACATCAAAAGAGGAAGACAACAAAAATGTAGCTTTCTGGTTTCTACTTTCAATACTGAGACAAATAATATAAATCTCAAGGTCCAATTGGTTTGAAGAAAATCAAATAAGGGAATTGGAAAATGAATATTCTCTTAGAATTAAATAGAATGTAATAGAAAATATTTTATAGCTGACCCATTTGGTTGGCACTTGAAAAGAAAATGCGTTGACAATTTTTTTTGTGTAATTATAGAAAATGATATAGAAAAATGAGTTAAAAACTATTTTGTTACTAGAGAAAAATATTATTTAAATATATTTGGGACATCCACATATTTTTATGTCATATCTAAGATTAGGGTTGATCATGGATCAGACCAGATTAGGTCTGCCCCCAACCCAAGGTCCGGTCTGGAAGGGACTCGGGCTGGACAACTTTGCCCGAGGTCCGATATGGTCTAGCTCTGGCCCGAACTTGGGCTAGACCAGACCTAGTCCACTGGACTACCTAGATTGGTCCAGGAAGTCCAGGTGGACCATACCTTCTCCCATCGATTGCCTAGATCGGTCCAGGCAATCCACATGGACCAGACCACATAAATAAAACATATAAATTAGAAAAAAAAACACATAACGTGCTTATTATGTTTTAAATCTAGAATTTTCCAGTTTTTAATATAAGCATTTAGATCATTATTCTAATAATCCTAAACATAATTTTAGCCATATGTGATAGTGGCTAACAATTCAGAGATAACAAACACGATACATGAATAATTTTAGAGCCTCAAAGTTCATCCCATCATGCTATTAATTCACTCATGTGTACACACATATACATGCTTCTTACTGTTGGATCCTATATTTTGATGATTACTAAACTTAGGATTCTTTCAATCATGAGAAACTAAGGAAAATATCCAATT